>PVIH01000028.1:0-376836 GCA_004025045.1 Sigmodon hispidus
CTCAGCCTTCTATGTCCTCACTTAGGAGCCCCAGATAAAAGCCTTTGATCTGGATACCATTAGGGTTTATGCAAGTGTAGTGGAGAATGAGAATACAGAAGGAACATGCTATTGCAAGGCAGCTCTACAGATGTGCACCATGTAGTCTAGTTAGTGCTGGAGCACACCAAGCAAGAGGATGGATGCATCTTAGTGCAGGACCAGGGCTGCAGGCAACAGAGTCAATAGCTCCAAAGCCTGATGCCAACTCCTCAGGTTTCCCCCACAGCTCACTCACAGTACATCAGGCCAATGGGAATGGAAATCTTAATATTTAGGAGGGGATATAAGAAAAAAAGCACTGTGCAAGAAGAGTTATTTATTACTGAGGACACAATTCTGGCTTTAAAAATCCACCGTGGGTTGGGTTAGCCTTTGGGGCAGTGAAAGATGTTGGGCTGGCTTTCAGAAGGTTGATGAGAAATGGTGGGCTCCTGGCCCAAGAAGGGATAAAAGACAAAAAGCAGAGCCAAGACTCTCTCATAGTGTGGGCTTGTGGACCCTGAGAGAGGAAAGAACTTAAGTCACTTTGATGTCCTTGTGACTCTGTCCCCAGGCTGCAGTCAGCAGTTGCAATGCATGCCCTTTGCAAAAACCTGACACCTTGGTTTTAAGATCTATAGGTGCTGTCCACTAACATGGCCAGTATGTGGAGCCTCAAGGGGAGGGTTCAGACTATGTTTCTGTGCATGGACTGGCACTTTGGAGCCCATTCCCTCCAGAGCAAAACCTAACCCAGTCTTGACATTAGGATGAGGAAATCAGACCTGCGTGGAGTAAATGCTGAGCTGATCCACCTTGGGACTTCTTGGCCTTTTGGGGGAGAGAATGGGGGGATAGAAAGGAGGGAGGCTGAAGGCTGACTGGGAGGGGTTAGGAGAGGTAAGGGTTAGGGGGAGCAAGGGGATACAAGGATAAAAAAGACTTTCTTTTATAAATTAAAAAATGTACAAAAAAAGATTCATAGTTGCTGCCTTGACGTCTTTAATGAGTTTGGACAAGAAGCTCTGGTTTCCCCTTTGCCTTTAGTTCTTCAATGCACACATCCATTCTCTAGATAGAACAATACAGCTAAGTGAGCATGTCTGCCAGCATGGTCTAGTCTTGCCAGGGAGGAGGAGATATGAAGAAATAAACGGTTGTAAAGAGACAAGTAGAATGAGGTTGAGAAAACAGACTCAAGCTAATGATGCTTCACTCAGAAGACTTCTCAGAACCATACTATTTGTAGAATGATAGCTTGCTCTCTTTCCATCACTCCTTCTCACCCCACCCTATCTTCAGTAACAACCCTCATAACTCTCCTGATAATTTTCTAATCTATTTCCAAAGTTTCCTTCACTGTTGTTTACCACTTGCTAAAGCTATGAATTCCATGCTCACAGTAGACCTTGGCTGAGTTAGATATCTTGATACTCCAAACCAGGATGTACAAAGAGGACACATTTTTTAAAATTATATATTCATTTTAGTGCTTTGCTAATTTCTTGCATGTATTACAATGTATCTTGATCACTTCAATCCTTCACTTCTCTTATTCAACTCCCTCCAAGATCCTCTCATCTCCAAATTTATATTCCATTAACTTACATATCTATTTTTACCTGCTGAGTCCAGATAGTGCATCCTATATGCATATAGATGAAGGGTGGTCCACTGGGGAATGGAGATCTATCAGTGGCCACACCCAGAAAGCAAAGCTACTTTCCCATATCCAGCAACAGTGCCCTAGTTAGGGCTAGAACCTTGAGGGCCCCTCTGTCCTCCATGCTGAAATTTTTAATTGACTTATCTTGTATAGGTAACTATAGCTGTTATAAGTTTACATGTATAGCAACCAAGTCATATCCAGAGGACAGAATTTCACAAACCTACTCCTATCCTTTGGCTCTTATATTCTTCCTGCCTATTCTGTGATGTTTCCTGAGCCTCGGGGAGGGAGTTGATATAAATGTCTCATCTATAGACGAGCATAAGAGTCACTTATTTTCATCACTTTGAACAATAATAAGTCTCTGTATTAACCACTATGCACTATAATAGGAAGCTTCCATGAAAAGTCTGGCTATGTAGGTTTATATACATGAATATATACACAAATATCTGCAAGACAGTTTGACAAAATGACCATTTAGATGTCCTGTAGGCCTACAACTTTCCTATGTACAGATTTTGATCATGTTTATGGTACTAAGCATGTATTCCTTTCTGTGGATCAGGTCTCCAATTCAATCAAGAGAGTTGTTTGTTACTCCTATAAAAAGTGTTGCCACTCTGCCCCAGGAGACAATCGTTATCTGACAGGTTTGTATGATAGGATGCAGGGCCCATCACTGGGTAAGACCACTAATGTCTTTTCTCCCTAAGAGCCTGCATAGAACTTCCCTGAACTATAAAATCTAGCCAGGCAGAGTGCTTCCTGGTCCTGATTTTTCTGTGATCTATAACAAAGAATGTGGTGCTGCTATGAATAGGGTCTTACAATCTAGTTCTGATAGGCAACCAATATCAGTTCCAATAGTCTGTGTTCTTTGAGATAGTGTTGAGACTTTGCTGAGCAACGACTTATAGAGAGGTAACCCATATACAAGAGGTACTGAGATTTTCATTTACTAATTCATGTTCTCTGGGAGCAGTATCATTCACTAATGTGAAGTCCTTCTGCTTAAACTCCCTTAAAAATTCTGTTTTTCCTTTACTTACAAAAGTCAACAAGCATCACACTGCCATGCTGCTTGTCAAACACTGCACACCATACATCTCTGGAGCGTTGGAAAAGGTATCAAACTCTTCTTCAAAGCTACCCTACCTGCTCCATCCTCAAGACTTAACTCATCCTACTTCATTTCCAGTCACCCATAAAGGAAAATCAAAATAAAAGATAAGAAGGGGGAGGCTAGGTTGTTGGTTGAATGTCAAGCCCAATGGAACTCTGTTAGCACCAGGCTTGAGTCAACTCTGTGAATGCCTCTTGCAGTGAGCCTGGGCCTGCAGAAAGTTAAATCTTGTAACCAGAGCAAGCACGCCATGCTCTACTTTCTCACCAAGGTTTGTACCTTGTATGTTTCAGAATGTGCCTAAGGTTAAGTCCTAGTCTCTCATCACTCTTGATGCCCCACCCCCGCCCCCAGGACAGTCATCAGATCTCAAGACAAGAAAAAAATTTGTATTTCTAGACACTAGGCTACTTTCCCAACCCAATTCCAAGTGGTATTCTGTTTTATGTATACAAAAAGTAGTCAAATTATTGCAAATGACTAGTCAATTCCAAATGTCACCAGCTACCAGTAAACAACACAAAGCCAGCTATATTCCAGACTGGATCATTTAAAACATAATTATAATAAATGATTTAAAGGAGCTCTTTTAATTACGGCTACATATCAAAGCCTCAGGAAGGCATTCCAGAAGAAGTGTTTCCTATTGTAACTGCATAAATTTAAATGCCATTAATTTTATATCTGTCATTCACTTTTCTTTTCCTGCATTGATCTCTGTATCAGGGAACTCACTGGCTCCCATTTCACTTGGGGATTTCATGGTTTTTGACTTACAAAGACTTTTTGTTTTCAGCCTTTTGCTCCCCAAATGGCATTTTTATTCTGAAGTACATTTTAGGAGAGCATGTGAACACTAAAGCGAAGGTCTAAGAGAAAGCATTGACAAAAGCCACTGCCTCATGATTATAACACTCAAGGTCTTACTCCTGGCTGTACCACTCTATTTACTGTCTGACTTTCGACAAGACACAACCACTGTGCTGGCCTCAGTTTATTCATCTGTGAGGTGGGATGGAGAACAAGTTCTGATTTTGTCTACTTTACTGGAATTTTGGAAGGTCAAATGCAAAGTGACAAATGATTTTATAAAGTATTCTTTTAGACAGTGAGCCAGTTGGTAATTATCCAATATGCACTGACTATATGCTAATTAATATTCTAGCAGCTACAATGGGAAACCAAGGAAGATAAAATGCCCCTGGGTAAGAACTCATTGTTTAGGGGAAGAAATGAGATGAAGGAGCAAGCATGGGCCTTTGGAGCCTATGCCCTTTCTCATTTATTTTCTGTTTACCTGTCTCACTTTTAGCCAGAAAGCTCCTGTATTGTTCAATCTACCAAAATCCATTCAACCTTGTCTCTGAAACCTTGATTCACACCCACACGTACAGGTAAGGTTCATTTTCTGGTCAGTTGTTTAGAAAGTTAAATATTCAGGGACACAATCATAATTTTTCCTCCTGTCAGGAAAAAAAAATGTGGTTTCTTAACTGGTATTTCCAGTCTCGCTTCAAGGCACTGCCTGTGCTTGGGATTAATGTACCTCTAGAAGAAGGAAATCAACAGCATGTAGAGAAGTGATGGCCTTTTTGATTCTCAAATAAACATTTCTCAGAGGGACCTTGCAAGTCCTCAAGGGATTTCATGGTGATACATTCAAATGCCACCCATCTGTACAAATATCAATATCTAAGTTTTTTTTTTTTTTTTTAAAAAAAAGACCTACATTTTTCAAAGGGGGCCATCAGAAAAGTATATTAGCCTCTCCCACATCGATTGCTTTATAGTGGCTTATAAAAATAGTTCTTGGGCTACCCGGAAGATGGAGAGGAAGGAGCCATACACTCTCAGACATTTCTCAACACTGGAGTCATTTTTCTTTCCTTCTCCATGGCTAAAGTGAAGATTGGTTTGAGGAAGGCAGAGAACTAGTGGAAACATAGGAAGAGGTGGAAATCAGCACTGTTGCCAAGAAAATGAAACCCCGCTTCCACCTACTGGGACTGAAACCATGGAGAGAAGAATGCCATCTCTCCAAGGTTGTTTTCACTTCCTCAGTATCTGAATTATAGGGTCAATCAGGGGGCACCTGCTGGTCAGAGACTTCAGCTTATAAGAGGAAAATGGACAGGATGGAAAAGCAATGTCCCGGCAGAATCTGGGATCAGGTACTGCATCAAACTTCAAGTGAACACAGACAAATCATTTCCAATCCTCCATGATTAGTTTTGAGAGCTATAAAGTGGGGGCAACACTAAAATGTACATTAAAGTTAAAGAACAAGCTGGGTACCGTGGTACATGGCTGCAGTTCCAGAATTTGGGAGGCTGAGGCAGGGTGACTATGAGTTTAAGCAAGTCCAGGCTACATAGTGACAATGATTAACTAAGTGTTAGAGATGCAGTTGTCAGGAACAGGTAGGGAACTTGCCTAGCATGTGAAAAGCCCTAGGTTTGATCCTACTCTCTGAATCTCCATTAGTAAAAAGGGAAACAAACAAAAGATGAAAAAAGAACTGCCTTAGTAGTGTTCTGCATTTCATGTTGTTATTTGCAGGAATGTGCCTGACCCAGTAGAGGTGAGATGAGGTGACATGGTGTTTTAAGCAGAGTGAGTAGAGACACTGGCTTTCTACTCCCTGCCTCCACTCTTACCCTAGTGACACCTTCCTTTCATCCCCTTCCTCTCCAACACATTTGCATTAAGTGCTTACCTTGTATAAACTGCAGAGCTACCACCTGTGTGTCAGTCCAGAGAGCAGCATGGACCAGGAAGTTCATTTAAACTGAAGGTAATTTTAGGTAGAGACAGATCATGGAGGTGTGGTCAGGGTCAAGGGTAATGGAGTAAGGATGTGAAGCATTTCAGGGCTAACTCTAGGGGTAGCTTTTGCTAACTTTAGTTTTTAAAGAGTGGGCAAAGGGAGGGAAGAGATCCCAGAATCATTAGATTGTTTTGTCTATAGTCATAGAGCAAGGTTTTTCCTTAAGATGTATGGCTTAGGGTAAAGAAGCACAAGG
Organism: Sigmodon hispidus; assembly: GCA_004025045.1. Lineage (NCBI taxonomy): Eukaryota > Metazoa > Chordata > Mammalia > Rodentia > Cricetidae > Sigmodon > Sigmodon hispidus. The sequence continues at coordinate 5,840 of PVIH01000028.1, forward strand.
CCCTGGCAGGGAGGGGGCCAGAAGACCCTGCCCTGTGCTAGGCTACCTTTCTTCCATCTGATTGATCTCTTGCTTGTACCTTCCCACTGGCCAAATACCGGCAAGAAGCCAAAAGACAGTGGGGAGCTGTTAGCGGCCACAAGCGTGTTGACAAAGATCAATGCAGACAGATTTGTATAGGAAGGAACAGTTTAGAATATGGATGGGGTTTAGATCCCCTTGGCTGAGGTAGAAACCTTGTTCTACTACTGCAGTACCTTGGAGGCTTAACTTTTCTATGCCCGGTTCCTCGTCTGTGAAACAGTCGTAGTATAAGCATCTAATATGGTGAGGGTTGTGATAATATACATAAGGCCCTTAGATCAACGCCTGGTGCACACCAAGGACTGTGTTAAGCATTCACCCAGACTCTTTTACTTGAGCAAAAGGCTGTCTGGAGCATCTTTTAAGCTTCTGTTTCTCTCCTAGCTGATGCCTCTCTGAAATTACTATGGCATAGGCATTGTGAGAAGGGAGGCTGATGGGGAAATTGTAGCAGGGAAGAGAAGTGTAGTTGTATTTCTCATCCCTAGCAACCGTCTTGCTGTCTGTCCTTCTTGTTGCTGTGATGTGACAACCAATGTCCTAAGTTTCTATCAATTGCAAGTAGCCCTGCCCATCTGTCCATCTTGACTTCTGATGGCTTTAAGGGCATGAGCAGGTTGCTCACTCTAACTGGCTTTAGCATGTTTCCTGTGATGGTGATGGATGAAATGGTTGTCCCTAATCACCTTACTTCCTGTCCTTGGGAACAAAGATGCTAATGAGTACCTGAAGAGAGTAACAGTGGACACCTCTGACAGGGGTTAGAAGACATCTCTTCAAATCCTGGTTTCATTCTGTGTGATCAAAGAGCAGTTCCTTTAACTGTGGGCCTCCTGGACACATAGAATGCAGAGATGGCAGAGGCCCTGTATGCTAAGTGCACTCCTTCATCATTTACACTGAAGAATACTGAGATCCTAATATCTTGTACTGCAGCTTCCTTTGAATGCAAGAGGAAATATAAGTCAAAACTAGTGATAATAGTAAGCTCAGCCATGGACAAGGACCTGGGTTTCAGGCTCTGTGTTTACTAGTAATGTGACATAGGTCAGTGCGGCTGCTGCTGCTGCTCATGATTCAATCTTCAAATTTTCTAGTTGGTTTAGAGATAGATATAGGTAGATGTGAGAGTACCTTGTATGCTATGAAATGTTCTTGAGTAATGGATTCTTACTGTTATGTTCCAACCCCAAAGACTAATGAAACACATAGGAAGCTATTGTTTTCACACACACACACATGTGCACACACACACATGTGCACACACACATACACACACATGTGCACACACACATACACACGTGAACATACAAGCACACACACATGTGCACACACACGTACATAAGTGAACATACAGGCACACACATACAGACACACACACATGTGCACACACAATACACATATGTGCACACACACAGGCACACACACACACACTAAGCAAATAAGCTATGAACTGACTGTGTGTTCTCATTGTAGTCCCATTAGGCAGAGGTAAGTGTCAGGACCCAGTATCTTTGCAGTATGACCCTTTCACGTACAACTTAACAGCATTAAGCACATTTCTTTCATTATTTATATTTAAACTCTTCATAAATGTTCAAGTTTAAAAATTGAATAGACTGCCAAACAGCTTGTTAAATTATTTATTTTAATGGGCTTATTTTTGTATTGGGTAATTTCTTTCATGCACCTCTACTATATCAATAATGGGAGGGAGGCAATTATTGATATTTCTAAAGCTACTAGGTTCAATGAATTGTTCAATTAGTTTTATAATTTCAACAGAGAAAGATGCAAGATTACCATGCTTGCCAGTTAAAAACAACTTTCTGAAAAGAAGACAATGGCCTAATTTATAAAATGCACAGGTAAATATTACAGGAAGATTTTACCACATTGTCTTCTTAGTGTTCTATTTCAAGGACTGTTAGCTAATGCCTATTGGTGAAATTGCTTACCCACTGGTACTGTCAAACTATTGTCAATCCAAATGGAAAGGAATCACACACTAACTTCAAAGAATAAATACTATTAAATGATACCATGATGTCCCTGAGAACCCCTCATTGCCTACAGTAACAAGTTGAAAGATCCAGGCAGATAAATCAAGCCACATCTATGTGAGCCTGACTTCAGACCCATGGCTACTGCCTCAGCCTGGTAGTGTGCATGCTTCTCTTTGCTACTCCAGTTTCGTATAGCAGGGAGACAGTGGAGTGTAATTCATAGTATCTACCATTGCATGTGACTCCACAGCCCTAATATTTGTATGAAGGCTTTGGAAAGATCACCTCTAACACTAAAAGAAACATCATACTCGTCCTTAACCTCTAGTCATATTTCCTGAGTATAACTTCCAAAGTCATATACTGCCCAAACAAGACATGCTCAGCCATTTGCCATTTGAAAATATGCCTATATCTCCTGGTAATTACTACAATGCCCTTTCCTAAGTATTGAGGGGTAGTTAGTAAATATGGTATCAGGCTTTGAGAGCGACAGCCTTGATTTAAATGTGGCCACTACTACCCACATGTTTTAGGTCAAGGTAAAAAAAAAAAGTAGGTCTCAATTTATACATTTATAAAACCACGTTAGAGAAATGCATCAGAGTATTGGTGGAAAAATCAAATACGATACTGCATGTGAGGAACCCAGCATTTAGAAATGTTACTGTGTCAGGGTTAGTAAGCATATATGTAGGGGAAATATATCAGTGATTAAGAGTGAAAGTTTAGGGTCCAAATTTCTGGAATTAAAAATCCTGGCTACTGAGCAATCGTGGGCGGGCGCCCCGTTGCTGTCCCAGTATCCTCACGGAGCCTGTAGGAAGTTAACTGGACCCAGGGAAGGTAGAACTCAAAATAGGGGACGCGCACCTGAGAGTTGGCAGCAAGGTTGTTTTGCATTGTCTCAGACACCAGGCAATGTGCTAAAGCAGAAGAATGCTGCCTGATAATTAAAATGTGTCCCCTTTGAGAAACATTTTATGTTTATATGTATCCCTGTACTACATGCCCTATGGGAATTTAATAGAGGACAGGGTGGCTAACAATAGGCTGGGTGGCAAGGAGGAAGTGGAAAAGGGTTTCCTGGAGGAGCTGGCACTCATACTCAGCTTTAAGAATTAAAAAAGATCCATAATAAAGATCTCAAAGCACTGAATTACAAAAGTGAACAGATATCAGAACATTAAAAGACTTCTGATGCTTAAGAATGGATAGAATTAATACTGTGAAACTGTCTAAATTTCTAAAGGCAATTAACAAATTCAATTGACATCTCCATAACAATTCAAATAATTATATTACAGAGAAAAAAAATTCCTAAGATGTAAAGGGAATAACAAAAAGCCTTAAATAGCCAGAAGAATGTTATGCAGAAAGAGCAATGCTAAAGCATTTTAATATCTAATCTCAAATTATGCTACAGAACCATAGTAACAAAAGTGACATGGTATTTCACACAGAAATGCAAGGAAACTAATGGCCAAAGAATAAACCCACAAAGCTGTAACAACCTCATTTTCAATAAAGGTGTTAAGATCACATCAGAGAAATTAGTCTGTTTAACAAACGTCACTGAGAAAGCTGGTCTACATGTAGAAAAATGAAAGTAAACCTACACCTCTCATTCTATATGAATAATCATCTAAAAGTGTATCAGACTCCTTAGTAAAGAACTTGAAACTCAAAACTTCTAGAGAAAAACACAGGAGAAATACTTGAAGATATGGATGTATCATTTTTTTTTTATAGACAAAGACCTTCTCAAGAGGAATCCACTAGCTCAGGACATGGCAGCAACAATTGCAAACACACTTGCTGAAATTAAAATGTTATTGAGCAGAATAAAGAGACAGCTCACAGAATTGGGAAAGACTGCCAATTCCATATATAGCAAGGGATAAATATCTGAAACCTATAAAGAACTCCAAATATTACCTGCTAGTCATCCATACTATCAATAGATGGGTAAATGTACCAGTTAGGTAATTTTTAAATGAAGAAATACAGGTTCAAATCCTTAGCCATACAAGAATGCAAACTACATTCCCTTTGTGTCCAGTTAGAATGTCCATCATAAGAAAAAGGAGAAGGCTGCAGATGCTCATGAGGATGTGGAAAAATGGAAACCCTTGGAGCTGGTAGGATGTGAACTAGCTCAGACACTATGAAAGTTTACATGAAGGTTCCTCAAAAATCTAAAATGGAACTGCCATAATGGCCCAGATCTACCACACTTAGGAACACAACCAATGACTCTAAGTCAACAGACCTCACAGACAGTTGCATACTTATGTTTCTTAAAGCACTGTGCACAGTGGCAAAGACATGGAACCAGTCTAGATGACAATCAGATGGCAAATGGATAAAGAAAATGTGGCATATGCACATAATGGAGTTTTATTCACCCATAAAGATGAGTGAATTATGTGAATTTCAGAAAAATGAATGGAGCTGGAGATTGTCACATCAAGTAAAATAACCCAGACTCAGAAAAACAAATAATACATGCTTTCTCTCATACCTAGAATCTAGGTTAGCATATATTATATATACTATACATTATATTACACATATATGATGGAAAAGTAGAAAAAGGAGAATATGGAGGGAGGAGTTGGTCAAGATGGAGAACCAGGAGAGGGAAAAGACAATACTATGTTTTCCCTCACATATGGGTAAAATATGATATGATAGCAGAATGAGGAGGAGAGAAGAGAGGTCCAGTGGGTATAAGAAGAGGCACAAAGGCAAACAAAGGAGTGATTTTGAATATTACAAGTTACAATAATAAATGTAAACATGCATTGATATCATAAACTCTGTCATACTTCTGCTGTCCCCTAAACACCCAGCTTGCACAGTGAACAGTGTGAATGCATTGGTTCAGAGATAATCAAGGTGCTGAGAATACATGACAAATGAGTGCCTAGCCTAAATAGGATATTTATATCACCCAATAAGTTTCAGGAAACACTGTAGAAGAGGGAGCTGGAAAATGTAAGTGCTGAAAGATGAGACGGGCTATGAAATACTGTCTTCAAGGCATGGCAAAACCTTGCAAATATGACTTTAGCAGCCTACACTGGGTCTGCATAACATTGGGTCTTTATACATAAGATAGCCAATTACAGGTAGGATGGGCTCATGAGCCCTACTCCTTCCTGATGGACTGTTGAGTAGTGATGGTTTCTGGGAAGGGACAGTCATTATTTCCAGCTAACATTATTTCTACCTAACAGTGGGGCCAATAGGCTCCAGTAGATATTTCCAACTCTATGGTGGTCACAGAGAATTCTAATTAAAGTCAGCATGTCACAAGAAAGAACAAAAGACAAGAATGTGGAAAGGGTCTTATGGGAAGAAGAGGATAGATGAAAGACTGTTGGGAATAGGAATAAGCCATGTATTATACACCTGTATCAAATTGCCAAAGAACAAATTTAATGAATAAAATAGAACGCCATTGTTTTGTATACTTACTAAATTAAAAACAGAAGAAAATATAAAGGTTGGCTAGGAAGGAAACTCACCAAGACCAATTGTGAACTCCCTCCCTCTGGAAAGACTTCTCTGAGAGCACAGCAACTTAATGTCCCCTCTTACTGATTAGTGCCAGAGACATGCATTGGACATTAACTATTTCTTTCGAATTTTATAACTTAAAAATGTGTGCTCCAAGGTATATGTCTGTGCACCATGTGTTTGGAGAAGCCACCGGAGGTCAGAAGGGAGTGTCAGATCCTCTGGTGCTGCAGTTAAGCAGGCAGCTTTGAGCCAGCATGTGGTTGCTAGGAATCACACCTAGGTCCTCTGAAAAGGCAGAAAGTGCTCACAATGTCTGAGCCATCCCTTCAGCCTTGCCATCAGCTTTTGGATGCAGACAGAGCAGGTTGTTAGTGCTTGAAACACGCCCATGAGTCATTTCATGTATAAAGTCACATTTTATCTAGACTCATTTTCATTGTTATGACTCAAACATTCTTTCAATGTCTCTCATCCATCTCATTGTTCTGCAGGAAGATAATAATGACTAACATTAAAAACAATGAAACTTGCTAGGCATTGACTGCTTCCTATCTGCCCCCCAGTTTATATGTCTTAACTTCACAGTAATCCTGGGTACACCCTCTTTGATAATTAAGTACATGTAGGTTTAGGAAACTTGAATCCTTCTGAAAACTAATCACTGAATTAAAACATGCAAACACAACTACTACTCATGCTCCTTCTCAAAACATATAAATTTAAATTTCATTTCATGGGGATGGGATATCAGCTCTCCAGGTGGTATCATTTAGGCAATCATAAGGCAAAGCTATGCTTTAAGGGATAAAGACTTGAGGTATTCTTTCTAGGGTATGTTTGGGCAAACTCACATGGCATGCAAAGAGTCTACAGTGATGGTGCTCAACCTCTGGGTCACTCAAACCCCACATTTCACAGAGGTCACCTAAAATCATCAAAAAACACAGATATTTGCATTATGATTCATAATAGTGTCAAAACTGCAGTTATGAAGTGGCACTAGAAATAATTCTATGGTTGGGTCATCACAGATGAAGAACTATATTAAAGGGTCTCGCACAGTATTAGGATGATTGAGAACAACTGGACTATACCCTTTTGAGTTAATATTAGTAGGACAGGTCACAGAAAAATGCAGTGGAGATATTCGATTTGGCTTATGCAAAGCTTGACAAGACTAATTAAAATTGAAGGGGCTCAGAACCTTACCTGAACTCTTTGGTAATTGCAGAATTATAAAATGAATAAATATAATCTATAATAAGCCAAGGTGACTACAGAGGTTCTAATCATAATAAATTCAAATGTGTGGTTTTTCTCAAGTAATCAGTGTGGGCTCTCCATAGGAGTATCACGAGCAAGTGAGAGCAACTATGTGGTCAACTATAGAAAATTAAAATATAAAACTAGGTAGATGATCTATTTTAAAAACAAGACTAACAATGAATCTAGGGAAAAACACATTCTTTCAAAATAGGGGATGGAAAGGAGAGAAGAACCAGGAAGTAATCATACCTGGGTGGCCTTGGGATATAATGGGAAGGGACCAACAGTTTCACTTGACTTCCAAGGCATTTTTATCATGACCATTATGTACCATGCATTCTTAAAGGAGGGAAGGCCAATAGAACTGCCTTGAGACCAGGAACCTGATTGTCAGCGAAATGTAAATAAGAGCCTGGATACTTGAGATTTTCTTGGGTTCTCTCAGATCCATCATGCTTTACCTAGCATAGCAAAGGTATTGACTACCCATGTGACCTTTTAGACATACAAAAGAAGAATGAGTTCTCTGAGACTAGATATAGAAATAAGCAATCCAGAAATGAGAGAGCCAAAAAGGCTTCCATGAGAAATGATATCAATGTTGGCATGAAGGAATGCCAGGATTGAATCAAGAGTAGGTGCTGAGAATACATGGTGGCTAAAAATGGTATCTAAAGCACAGAGAGCCATGAGTACATACAAGTAAGAAGATCATGAATGTCTCACAAGATGGTCTTGATGAAGGCTGAGCATCAGTGCTGAAGCTGGCAATCTGTATGTCTTTGTACTGTGTGCCACTGTATTTATAACTTAGAGTGCATTTGGTAAGTACACATGTTATCAATGGCAAATAAACAAATCACTGCATGTACCACTATACCAAAAGTATATGGATGCATTTATGCACAGCACTTATCAATGACACAGGATCAAGACATTTCATGTGCTACCGTACCTTGAGGATGTATGTGTACTTGGTGCATACAATAAATACTGGTTAGAGAGGACAGAATCATTATCTTTTGTACATGCATTTGTTATACATCTGTACGAAGATGGAACTGCTATTGGTGCTTCTCTTCTTTAAAATTCTACCCTTGAAGAATTCCTGGGCATCACACATGAAAAAAGAGGAAACTGAACCTGCAGGTCTTTGATACTCAACAAGTGAGTCAGAAACCATTAAAACCTCTGAGCTCCCATGCAAGGCTTCTGTCCATCATGGAACCAAGGATAACCAGTGTAGTCTTCCCAGGGATCATGTGTACTCTTCCAATCTAAGCACTAACTCTAATTAAAGATAAACAAAACAAACAAACAAACAAAAAACAGAAAACCAAACAAAGCCATATACCACAGTGTTGTCTAAACATCTGCTAAACAGGTTGATGATTTTAGAAAAAGCTCTTTATATTGCCTATGGATACCTTAAGAATCAAGAGAAGCAATCAGAGAACACTTGATGATTTTGACAACTGACTCTCTCAACACATTCTGTTCCTTTAGTTCCCTTCAGTGTGAATAAAGTAACTAGCACCACTTGGAAGATGCATGATTTCAGGATTAGGAATGTGATCCTGAGGCCACAAAAAAGGATGAAAGGACACTATGACCTTGGCTATGAGGATTCTATTGCCTTTCGTGCAACAGCATTTTGCTTTCTGGGATGTTCCTGTGAGACATGATGTCCTCTGAATGGACAAGAAACAATTAGGAGCTCATAGACCCCCTCCTAACCTCAATGGTGATTCGTCACTGGCAGGTGCACAGCGTGCTCTGAGGGACTTGCTACTTAAATGCTTACACCCTTGGCACAGAGCAAATCACAGCCAATGACATGGTTCCTGCACAGTGGGAAAGACAGCTGGACAGTAGGCAGACCTGCCATTCAAAGACTATTAGTTCCACCTACAATTTTCTTTCTCAGTTTCAAGGACAAAAAGTAAAAGTTAGAATGTCACTTTTTACAAAAATACTTTGTTTTCCTAAGGGACACTAAAGAACTTCTCTAAAATTCTCCAATGTCTTCATCTCAGGAAATTTGAGTCTGAGCATGACCCACCCTCACTGCTCACAAGTTGAGAATGACTTTGGGCAAATTCTTAATTTCAATACATTAATTTGTAGATGGAAGATAATCCTTCATACATTTTCATGGTTAAGAAGAAATTCATCCAATCTCAGGACTGGGGAGAGGTTTGGAAGTTAAGGGATACAGCCTCCAAGGGATGGTTGGTACTATGCTTCCAAGGCATTGCTTATTTATATCTGCTATTCACCTGGCATGTATATCAAACTGCAATTTAAACTGCAGTGTTGGCTCAAACTGGAATAAAATGATTGTGAATACACAAAGGTGGAGGTTTTTGATTAATATTTTATGTTTGTATTTAGCCCAAAATTAAATTAGTGTTTGTTAATGGCATATTAAAGTCTATAATAATTTAAACCATTTAAATTGTTATATTATCTTTTATTCTCCCCCTGAGCTGAAGGTTGGAATATTTTATATTATATATTGTAAGAAAAGAAAGCCGAGGAGATTCTGCTCTTTACCCTCATCACCAAATGTGGCTTTTAAATGAGCTACATTTCTTCTAGAGCTGTACTTAAATTTTGACACATCTATAAAATTACAAAATTATGATAAGTTACAAAACAAGAATCACTAGATAGACCACCAACAGATAATAATTACTAATATTTGTTTTAGTCACAGTTGCTTTGAAAAATTAAACTATAATAAACCTACCAGAAAAAGATCCCTCTAGTTTTGAGGTCAGTCCTGTTTCCTCTATGCATACCAGTGGCCATTACTTCCTTGAATTAATGTTTTGTCTTTAACAGATTATTTTAAACACAGTTTATGCACAAACAACATCTATGGCTTTATCTTTGTATGTGATTTAAATAAAAAACACAAGATGTCTCGTGGTTAAGAGCTCCTTCTGCTCTTCAAGGAGACCTACTGTAGGATGTTGCTCTTGTACATTGTGAAGATTTATCACTCATATTGGTTTAATAACATGCTGATTGGCCAGTAGCCAGGCAGGAAGTACAGGTGGGGTGAGCAGACTAGGAGAATTCTAGGAAGAAAAAAGGCAGAGATACAGTTGTCAGCCAGATACAGATGAAGCAAGATGAGAATGCCTTACTGAAAAGCATTCCTCTGGCTTTCTCTTGTCCATATTTTTGTTTGGTATGGGTATTTCTGCAATCATGCTGGCCAGATTCAGAATGGGTTTTCCCTTTTCAGTTAAATTTCTCTGGAAACATTCTGAAACACCAAGAGCAGTTTCTCCTAGATGATTCAAAATCTCATTTTGTTGATAAAACCAACTATTACAAACCCACCCCTTGCCAAATTGACACCAAAATATAACACTTTAAGCCCCAAAATTTTGTCCCTGTTTCCCACAGACTCATGTCCATCTCCAAGTGCTAAGTATAATCATTCTAATTTCAAAATTTCCCACAGTATTTAACAGTTCTCAAGACATGTATGATGTAGACAGATTCTTTGCAAGAATGTAACATAAATGGTTTCTAGACCAATGTCCTATATAACTTGGGCCCACCTATAGCCTTATAATCTATGTCTACACTGTTCACCTTTTTATTGGCCTTCTGAATTCCTACATTCCTACTAACATTACCATTAAGCTCCCATTTACTCAGTCTAGGAATCTTGCCAAGGGCTGGTGCTGCCAACATCCAGGATGGGTTAAAGCTCCCTGGAATCCTTCTCAAAGACATGCCAAGAAAGTATGTCTCTCCTGTGACACCAAGACCAGAATAACCAAAATAAAAAGAGAGAAATAACCAAAATTATAACAAAAATAACCAAAATAAAAAGAGAAAAAATTAAAATGTGATAAAATTTGAGCTGAATTAAATGATTCACAAAAGTATCAATGAAATTAAGAAGATTATTAGGACAAATTTTGAAAACCTATAATTCAGTACATTGGAGAATCTGAAAAAATAGTTAAGCTTTTAGACACACATGGCCTCCCAAAATTAAAATAAGAAGATATTAACCAATTAAATGAGTATTTATGTAATAAGCAAGCAATGAGATTGAAGGAGTAAGCATTTTCCAATGAAAAAGTCAGGATGAGGCAGACTGACTGTGGAATTCTACCAAACTTTTTAAGAAAAAGTAACATCAATGTTATTAAACTATTTCATAACATAGACTTAGAAGGAATAGGACCAAACTCTTTTTTTGATATCCAAAGTGGATAAATATACAATAAAAAGAAAAATTACAACACAATCTCTCTGTTGCACATTGAAAGGAAAATTCTCCATAAGACATTGAAAAACTGAATTTAAGAACATATCAAGATCATTAACAATGATGAAGTTGGCTTGATTCCAGGGATTCAATGGTTCGAATCAATAAAGTAATACATCTCATCATTATACTAAAGGACAAAACTCACATAATAATTTGATAGATGTAAAAATGTCTTTTGACAAATTCAACATACATCTATAATAAAAAGTCTTGAAAAAATAGGAATAAAAAGAATGAACACACCTCAATATAATAAAGGCTGTGTATGACAAACCTATTGTCAACATTATACAAAACAGAAAAAAATGGAAAAAGAATTTCCACTAAAACCAGGAATGGGATAGGTGTTCACTTTTCCCATTCTTCTTCTGTATAGTTCATTAAGTCTTAGAATAGATGTATAAGATCAGAAAAGTAAATATATTGTAACAATGGGAGAAGAAAAAAGTCAAATTATCCCTATTTTCAGACAATATGGTCCTGTATGTAAGACACTGAAGACTTCAGTAAAAACTCTTAGACATGATAAACACTTTTAACCTAATAGCAGGATATAAATATATCTAAATCAGTGATCTCCACTGGTTGGTATTAAACAAGTTTTGGAAAAGAAATATAAAAACAATCTCATTCACAATAGCTTCAAAGATATGTAGGAATAAACCAAACCAAAGAAATGAAGTAACTCTATAATGGGAAAAATTTAAACACCAAAAAGACATGGAATGGAACCCTAGAAAATGGAAAGACCTCTCATGCTCATGAATCAGCAAAATTAATATTGTATAGTAGTTAAGTTACTAAGATCAATTTATGGATTCAGTGGAATTACCATCAAAATTCCTGTGGCATTCTTTAAAGAAATAAGAGGAACAATTCTAACATTTATATGGAGGAAGAAAAGACAATGCCCCATACCTAAAGCAATACCAGGCTAAAGAATGATGCTGGAGACATCACCATAACTGATTTAAGGTAAAATTAGCCATAGCAAAAAAACAAACAAACAAACAAACAAAAAACACCAGCATGTTAGAGACACAAAAACAGACAAGTAGATTTGTGGAATAGAACAGAAGATCTAGAACTAAGCCCAAACAACTACAAGTTGGCTAATGAGATTAAAAACAAAACAACAAAAGCCACCATATATGGAAAAAGTAGCCTCTCCAAAAAAAAAGTGATGAGAAAACTATATCTCATGTAGAAGAGACTAGATCTCTATGTCTAACACTTAAAAAAATAAAATCAATTTAAAATGGATTTGAACAAAAGACCTGAACCTTTGAAACTCCTAGAGAAAAACACATAGAAAAAAAAGATATAGGCAAGAATTTCTAATAAAGGTTTCCAATGGTAAGGAAATAAAATCAAGAATTAATCAATGGGATTACATGAAAATAAAAAGTGAAAACACAGCATAAGTAGTAGTTCTCACCCTTCCTAATGCTGCACCCTTTAATATAATTTTCCATGTTGTGGTGACCCCCAAGCATAAATTATTTCATTATTACTTTATAACCATAATTTTTCTAATGTTATGAATCATAATATAAAGATCCAACGTGCAGGATCTCTGATATGCAACCCCTGTGGGAGTTATGACCCCCAGATTGAAAACCACTGCCTCACAAGATGGAAGACAATGCAAACAGTATAGCATGTAGTGGATTAATCTCTAGGACATACAAAGAAATAAAAAATCTAAATACCATCCATTCAATTAATAAGAAAATTCAATTAAAAGAGCTCTTAAATGATGAAGTACAATTGGCCAATCCCCTCCCCAAATCAACATCCTCAAGCCATAAGGAAAATATGAATTAAACTCACAAAAAGATTTTGTCTCACTTCAGTCAAAATGTTTATAATTAAGAAAATGAAAGGCGACAAATTTTATGTACTCTGTGCACATGTGTGTGTGGGCAAAACTTCCGTACACTGTTGGCAAAAGTATAATTTTATCCAGCCATTATGAAAATCAGTAAAGAGGTTTTTCATAAAATTAAAAATAAAATCACTATATGACCCACCTTTACTCCTTGGCATGTACCCAAAAGATTATAACTCAATATTCCACAGAGATACTTGCCTATGAATGTTTACGTAGTATTATTTACAATAGCCAAATTAGAAATCAGCTGGTCAACTGATGTTTGGATAAGGAAAACATAGCATATATTTTCAAGGGAGTTTAGTCAGCCATAAAGAATGAAATTATATCCTGTAGAGGAAAGTGGATTCAACTGGAGATCACATTAAAAGAAAAAGTCATACTTGGAAAGACAAACACCTCATGTTTTCTCTCATTTGTGAGTTCTGGAACCTACATAGTTACATATCACCCCCAGGAGCCACAAGTGACATAAAAGATATGTCTGAGAGAGTAAAGGTGACAGCATGATAGTAGAGCTGTCTGAGACATGAAATACACCACGGGGAGGGAGAAATGGAAGGGTATTGGGTTGAATAAGGTCAAAGTACATGATGTACTTATAAGACATTATCTTTACAAGACTTATCATTGTGTACAATCAATATATACCAACAACCAATATATTTCTGGAGTATGGAGTAGCAAATACAAATTTGTTCTACAGTAAATTAGTGGAGTTGGCTGTGGACTACATCAAGTAGTGTTATAGTAGAGCCTGGTACCCAGCTGTAGTCTTTAAGGACATGAGCCTCTGGGATTCTTCTGCCTTTCCTAACCAGCAGCCCAGGAATGGAACTGGGACATACAACTTCCATACCTCACACTTCCTCATTTTAAAAATCAGAATGGCATCACAGTCAGCCTTAGTGTAGTTTTGTGTTTATAAAATAAATGAGAAAATAAATAAATATGTATTTAAAAAAATCTAGAACATTCCTGACAGGTGTGATGTAGCTTCTTACTGTTATGATTATTTTGTGGAAACTCACGAAGTGCTGACACCAAATTTTCTTGTCAATATTACTGGAACATAGATCAATGAGCAGAAATTAGTGAAATTCCAGCTTAAATTCAATACAAGGAAGATATTATACACAAGAAAAGTGGTCCTGGCAACTTCTCAGAATGGTTAGCTCCACCACCACAGAATGAGATTTCAGATGCATTTAAAGAGCCATTAGCCAGAAGGTTAGACTCAAGGGCCCTCTGAGAATGCTCAGAGTGTTGGGATTCTATGAGTCTATGGCAATCTCGACCTAAGTTCCAGGCCAGTGCCATCATTTGGCATGCTAATGAATGGAAATATTTTCACGCAGACTGGCTGATTCAAGCCATGCGTGCGATGAAAAGGGCAAATCTTTTCATGTGAAATTGTGCATGAATAGAGACTCATTGCCCACGTAAAATGCATTTTGGGAAAATGGCTTTCAACAAAGCAGGGTGAAAACACACTGTGAGCTCTTGTGATTTGATCATTTGCAGGAGGAACTCAGGCTGATAGTGCAGAGGCCACGAGTTTTGCCTTTCTGGAATCAGATATATCCATGACTAAAACACCACAGTCACCCTGTGGGGTGGATGGGAGAGGGCAGAGGGAATTATTAGTTGTGATGCCATCTACTTTACACAGGACAGGGAGGTGGGCCATGATATTCTATCTCATAGGCTACTTGACAGTCAATGGAACTAACACTAAGAAGTTAAGAAATATGCTTGGAATCAAACTGCTAGATGGGAAGTCAGCTTTTAAATTATATTTACTACTGTGGATTACTATAAAGTCCTATGGCTCATTTCTTTCCTTTAAAAACATTTAATTAATTGGTATTATTTAAGAATCATGACAATTGTACAAAATAAATATGGACTTTTAAGCTGCTTAGGAACACTGTGGGGTTTTACAGCATGAGTCCTTGGTTGAGCTTGGAAACAGGAGGAACTGGGTAGCTAACATTCTTTGAAGCTTAGGCATGCACTAACCTGTGGTCTATCTTCTTCTCTACTTCCTAAAGTGTTGGATCATAATTTTACTGGCCCCCAACTCCATGGTGATTTCAATGAGAATCTCTACCAAGCCTATTGCCTATGCTACAAAAATATAAAGGAAGAGTTGGGGAGAAAGAAGTGTAAAGCAGAGGGAAACAGAAGTCAAGGTGGGGGGAGTGGAAAGAGATGAAGAAATCCAAGGGCATGAAGATGAACTAAAGTACCATAACAGCTCTCTTACCCCGCCTGTGGGTTCTTCTTGCTGATGCCTCCAGCACACTAACAGTCAGAGGAGAACCTCCCTTCCTGTACACTGTGCCCCCAATATAGCTCTTAGTTGGACTGGATGCTTTTCCTTTAGGAAAGAGGGTGAAATCCATCCTGGGAAAAGATTTATATGCAAGCTATTTCATATAGCAATTTAGTCAAGCAGAGAGCTTCCAGTTTAGGGAAAATACGGACAAAATGTTCTATCACTACACAGCCAGGCCCTGCCACCTATGCTCACACTCTATTAGATACCCTCTGCTCTGTTGCTAAGCTATCAAGTTCACTCCTGAAATGGATCTTTCTCAGGATCCTTCACGAACATATCATCACTTCGTACCAGTCAAGAGTGAGTTTACCTGAAGTTGCTGACCTTCTCCTGCCCCTGTCAGGGGGTTGTCTTTCCCAGGCTGCCCACTACAATATGACTTTTAATCTAGTATGCCTAAAAGAAGCACTCAACTTTTTATATGATGTTTCTAAAAATAACCCCACTATAATTTCCCACCCTCCACCCCCAATTGCATGAAAGAACAGTGCTGGTGAACTTTGAGGATTTTTCTCATAGGTATTTGTGCTTTTCTTATAGGTATTTTGATTCCATACTCACTATTTCTAAACTATTTCTTTTCCTATGATGGTGATAGCTTGGGAAGACCTTTACTTTCCTCCTTCTGACCCATGTAAACTTGGGGAAGCCAGTGAACCTTTCTGAAGTATAGATCTCCTCTCTGAATCAAGCTTCTTTCACATTGTTGTGTCCCAAGGCCCATGAAGTAGAAAATAAGAACATTTAGGGCTCAATACCTATTGTGTATTTAATAATCAGGTGCAAACTCAATACATATTGTGCATTTAATAATCAGGTGTAATAAAATCTCTTGCTATAGTTACCCAAGTGACCATAGGCCAGTGTGCTAATATCCCTGAGCTTCTAATTCTTGACCTGAAAAACAGGGGCTGAACTAGGTGCCCTGTGTTTACTGAGTTCCAGTAATTTGAGGTTACCTTGCCCCTGGAGATATAGCCCATAACTCTAATCCTGATAGTCTTTCTCAAGGGTCCACCTCTGGGATTATATTTGGACCAAGCTGCAGCATAGTAGTCATCTACAGATAAGTTGATAGTCACCTGAGCTTACTGATGAGTCTCAGCTGACCAGAGAGTGATGAGTACCTGATGCTGCATAGGGGAAGCCAGTCAGGGGAGGAGAGAGAAAGCATCTCAGAGGTGCCCCACACTTGTCAGGGCTCTGGTGGGATCTGATCTAGTAACTATGAAGGATATCATACAGATTCTACTAGGCTATCCTTCTGAGAAGCAGAAGCTGAAAGAGAAATAAAGCAGAGGAAGGTGAGATCAGGGCCTCAGAGGACATTCACAACCTTGTAGAGTTGGGCAATATCAAGTTGTGCAGAACAGGCAGGCTCCAAGACACTGCTGTCCTTTGAGAAGAAATGATAGGGATTCAGAGCAGCAGGTGGAAGGAGATGCTTGCTCTCAGCTACCAGTTCCCAGCCTTGATGGTTTGGATGGTTTACTAAGCAGAGTTCTTAAAACAAATCTGCCATTAACTGAGATACTTAGAATCAGGCTTGATAACCAAACCTAGAAGGAGCTGTCCAGAGAGTAGGCTTATAGCCATTGCAAAGACCAGAGCAAAGAAGGAATTGGGAGTGTCGGTTGGAGAGAAGAAAGACATGAAGAAGGGTGAGGAAACAGTAGGCAGGCTGCTGGGACAGTGGTCCAGCTGAGAAGAAGTTCAGGCTAATGCTGGTCATCCTTGGGTTGCCTAGGCTTCTTTGGCCACCACAATAAAAGATAAGGAGACTCCCCTTTCCACTTCTGCTCTTTACTTAATAAATAAATAAACAAGACAAACCTGCCTATTTCCTCCCGAGAGAATTGGATGTGATCAGTTCTGGCCATAAAGCCCCTTGGAGAAATTCACGGTGTTCAGGAAATATTAAGAGACTGAAAGCGAGAAATGGATTCTACGTCTCGGAGGAAGAGGCCGTGAAGTGGAGTCTTGGACCTAATCATCTTATCCCTTCCCTCGGCCTGGTCACACTGCCAATTCCCCCAGCAGTAGCAATCATTCACAAAGCCAGAATCTCAGAGCTCAGACGTGGATGCAACCCCACAATCAAATAGAAGCTCAAGTCTACAGCTCATGTAATTTCTGGTAAACACTGTCAATTGCAGACTTCCAAATGGAGAGCATATTTTTATTCACTTTAAGTTATCCTTGCTTTCATTTTCTTGGAGAATAGGACAATTGGATATCTGAGGGACTTGATTTTCTGTACTTATTTGTGGTTTTCTACACATATATAGACTTGTCAAGATCTAAATGGGCTTTTGATGTCGAGACAAAGATGCACCATTACTGCCTGTCTCAAATGTGATATTCACACAGGATAGTGGAAGCATCCTTGCTTTCATGCCCTATGACAAAATGAAGGCGCACATGACTCATACGTTAGCTGGGATGCAGTATTAGCAAATGACTGAATTATCATCTGTTTACAAAACTAGCAGGCTTTCTCTGGGATAGCCCACACTCATCTCCCCTGGCAGATCTTTCATCAATGAAAGGCTATGGATTTTACAGATGTGTCAGTTGCTAGCCTCACACAGATGGGCAGAATGCTGCTATGGGCAGAGAATGAAGTCAGACATTTAAATTTCTATGCTAACACTTACTAAGCTGTGACCTCCGTTACATTCTTTATACTATTAAAGCCTAGTAACATCTAATCAACCACATAGAATTTAACATGTGGTTCTTGTAAGGGTTAAATAAAGCCATCAAAGCAGAGCGAGTGGCACCAGACCTGACACTTGGTAGCTATTCAATAAATCTCCTTTCCTTCCAAACAGGAAACTTGGTAATTTAAACAACTAAGAACCAGGAATAGCCTTGCCCTAGGCGACATAATATTTCACCCCTGCAACTGGATTACAAGCAAGAGTGTAATTCATGAAGTTGCTGACCTGTGCTCCCCGGGGCTGGAACAGCATGTCGGTGTCATAAAGAGAACAAGAGGTGATTCCTTTCAGCATCTATGCTCGGCCCCAGTCAAGAGTGAGTTCACCTGAGGTTGCTGACCTTCTCCTGCCCCCATGAAGGGGTGTCTTTACCAAACTGCCACCACAATACGACTTTTAACATAGAATGCCCAGAAAAAGTCCTCAACTTTCCTCTGTACAAACACAGCTAGCTTCCCCTTTGCAGGAATGGCAGCCCCACCTGACTGGTGGTTGGAATTGTACTTCCTGTTCTCTACCTTGGTGGGTCTCTCTGGAGACTACCCTCAGCCTTATGAGAATTATAGGACCTTAGTGACGGGTGTTGCTGGACCACACAGGGAAGCAAAGGGAACAAGAGTATATCAATGGCTTTGTCTCTGTGGGCAAGAGATTTCACTGCCTTGGCTGATGACTGGCACCTGACTTATAGAACAAACTGTTAAATATTTCTGAATCTCAATAGTTTTATCTATAATATGAAAATATCAAGCCCTACATCCCATAAGAGCTGGGTTATGAAATGATGCACTAGGCATCATTTAATGAGTAGAGCATTCTCAGCATTCTCTGTTCTGTTTATCACACCCTCCTCATGATTGTTCTATTGACAAAATATTTCATACTTTTGTCACCATTGTGACTCTAGCTCTGCGAAGGAGTCATCATTATTCTCTCATCATATTTTTTATGCTAGAGACTAAATTCATTGAGGCTCTGGGACATTCCCAGGTGGCGCTTTCATCAATGGCAGAGTTGGGGTCTGAATACAGGTCATCCAAACCATGAAGTGACATTCTTTCATGCCTCATTAGAAGGAAGACCCATAAGCCCAACCTCCTAAGCAGGTGCTATGGGTCACAAAGCTACAGTCACCCCCTGGAGAACTGAGGATTCCCATTTCAAAGATGCCAAACCAAAGCCCAGAGATTGAGGCTAACATTTTCTGGGTCACCCCACTGTCACATCAGTTGTAGGCAGAGTTAGAAAGAGAGTATTGTGGAAAATATTTACTTGAGGTATAGTATATAAGCATTAATATTTATTAAGGGGTTACATAAAATACCCACTGATACAAATTGGACCTTAAGACAATTCTTGGAGGGGGCTGCAGAGATGGCTCAGCGGTTAAGAGCACCGTCTGCTCTTCCAGAGGACCCGGGTTCGATTCTCAGCACCCACATGGCAGCTAACAACTGTCTGTAGTTCCAGTCTAGGCAAACACCAAGGCAAATAAATAAATAAAGTTTAAAAATAAATAAATAAAGTTTAAAAATAAATAAATAAAGTTTAAAAATAAATAAATAAATAAATAAATAAATAAATAAATAAATAAATAAAGACAATTCTTGGAGAGTGAATTGCCTCACAAAGGATGGTTTGATTTGCTCCTGAAGAAATCAGGAACCAAACACAAAGGGGAGTCCAGTTCCCCGTCTTGATCGATTTTGGCCATGCCTCATCTGCATATAGATTCTCAGGAGTTACTAAAACTCCCTTAAATAACACCTGAATCCCACTACAAGAGAGTTCATCCTGACTCACTCTGACTCTTACACTTTGTTTCTTCTCTTTAACTGAAGGTACACGTGTTGAGTCAGCTCAGACCTGGTATGATCACACAGTGTGTCATGCTCCTCCCCATAGTCCTCAGAGCAGCCACTACATATGGCATTATCTGTGAACACCGGTGCGTGGAGCCTCTATTTTACAGGAGGAGTCTTATAGCTTTTTAATTTTCTGCCTACCGGCATTTATTCTTTGCACAATAGCATGAGTTTCCTCATGACATTTTCCATTCATGGACTTTAACATGATCACCTCCATTGCCTTTTCTTGTCTTCTTACCTCCTGCCAGTCCCATACTCTTCCAAATAGTTGCTCTTCTGCTTCTGTGTTGTTCATAGATAGACAGATAAATTGACAGACCATTTATGTGTGTACATCTATGTACAAACACACACATAATCTAGGTTCCATATATGAGAGGAAATGAGGCCCTTTTGAGTCTGTATTCTTTTACTAACTCAGTGAACTGCAGCCCAACAACCATTTCTCAAGTTGTTTCATTTAAATGACTTTTACATAGAAAGAAGTTAAAAACTGGAAAAGTGAAGCCACTATCGCAACCTCAGAACGTGAAGACAGATCTGGGGCCTTAGACATGTGCTTTTAACTGGAGGACTCCTGTTCTTTCTTCTGGCCTTGACTTATACTCTTTTCCCTCAAAGATGAGCTCCGAGAAAGCACACTCTTGAGATATGACCTTCCTTTTCACTGATTTGACCCTCAGTGGGCATGGGTAGTGACTCTGTAATTTTATTAAAACTTAGCTTCCTCTATAATCAACATACAAAACAAACAAAAAATAACAAGAAAAAATTTAAAAATTACATAGAGCCATAGGCAAAGTATTAGTACTTAGCAGAATAAGCCCATCCTGCCTTCCTTTTTCAAGATAGACTCCTTGACTGTTCTGGGCTCTTTACTCTTTTACATAAATTAAGTCTTTACCTGATCATATCCTTGAAAAGGCCCAGAGGGATTTTGATTAGAGAAGTTTTGAATGTATATATGGACTTGGGCAGGAGTGGCATATTTATATCATAGAGGAATCTTTTCCAATCATTCATGTTTTCTTTCAGGCTTTTCAAAATCTCATTTTGCAAATATCATATATGAGAAATGTATTCAATAGTAACTGATAAAGCATGTGGTATATTATGGGCAAAATGGCCTGTCTTGTGTCAATATGATTTCCTCCTTTCCCAGATCTTGATCAGGAACCATTCCTGCTCCAGACTTGGAGATCTGCTAACTGGGACACTTGTAGGGTACAGGGTCCTAGGTAGGGATGGAAGGGGTTGCAATGCTAGTGATGTTGACCTCAGGAACCCCACCGTGTACTGTTACCGTAACAATATAACCTAGTAGGTATTAAGCTGGGACAGACAGGCAGAGACAAGAAACTTGAAGGTCCATCACCCAAGCAGCTGCTGATGCCTGGCTTACTCTGAGCACACTGGATCTAGCTGGCATGGTCAGAGCTGCTGTTCTCACAGTACAGCTGGCAGGGGTCCTCTGTGTCCATCCATGGCAATGGCCACCCATGCCGCCCTCCCAGCCTGCCTTCCTGGGACCTGGTGCTCTTTGCAGGCTATGCACAGTCATTTCCTATGAGCACTCATTCCTAGCAGCCAGACAAGGGTCATAAGCCACCATTGCCTTATCACAATGTTCCCAGGAGCTGCCTCCTGTCAGTGCCTTTGCTTTCCTCCTTCCCGACAGATTCTGGGGGTCCAGGGGGAGATAAATAGTCTAGGAGGGGCAGCTGAAGGGATGCAGACAGCTGGGTTAGAGAATAAAGCCATATTGAGTGATTGCAAAGAGTTCTGTTTTTGTATTTAGAAACATAAGAAGGAAACTTAAAATAACTTACTACTATGTAGAGAAGGGATGGATTCCATGAACATCATCAGTCACCCTCACTTAAAATTCCTACTTGTCATTTGACTGTTTCAAAATCTCTGGGGGTGAAAAAGCCACTTAGTATCCAAGGAATCTCACACCCCACGGTGTGTAGCCCATTACAAGGATTTCACATCAGAGCCATGATCTTTAATGCCTGCAGTACTGGATTCCGTTAATTAGCCATTTTTCTGTCTTAAACACAAGCATCTGATTAGTGATTAGATCGCGCAGCTATACCTAAAGCAATTAGGAGAAAATGCTTTAGCTTTGTTCAACAAGATAGGATCTGGAAGGCTGCATTATGTGGGAAAGAACAAAGAGGCTTTGGAAAAAAAAAAAAAAAAAACATACTGCACGTACCCTGCACCTGGCACCTAATCTGTAAATGGCAGTGGGGTTTCTGAAGCAAATGTTTCTTAAAGAAAATGCACATAGCTTGCCTGAAACTGGGTCAGCTCCCAATTTCTTTCATCTATTCAGCAAACACACATGGAGTCTGCCTATGGGCCAATTGTAGACTGGGTGCTGGGATTCAAAAATCATAATGAGGGTTGTGGCCTTGTCCTTGGTTTCATGTAGTGAGTGTGGGAGGGAGAGAAGATAACTGAGCTGACAATTAATAAACAGCCTGATTAATAATAGCCCAATACAGAAGAAAACAGAGAAGTCACACCTGTGTCTTAGCAACTTGGGGAAGATAGGTCCAGTGTAAGAAAGGGCCTTGAAAGATAAGACTGACAACATCAGCAAGGAAAAGAAGCTTTGCACACCTGAGGGATAAACAGCATGTGAGTGAGGATGGGCATGAGATATGGATTGGGGTGTACGTACATAGGGCAGAACATTCAGGAGAGACAAAGGCAAGTTCAGGGACATGGGCTTCATCTTAAAGATTGCTATATCATTGGTAAAGAGAATGAAGAGAAATAAGAGGTTCAGATTGGCTTTGGGGGGAGAAACTATTAAAGATGCAGTGAAGACAATAATTTGAGATTCTCTGTGAGGAGGTGGGAAGGGCACTTCAGGAGTTTAGCCAAAGGATGATGGTGACATTGGGGTCATGGTACCAGGAATGCACAAGAAAGTAGGCGCTCAGAGAGCACATAGCTTGTCGCTGACCTTCAGAGGGGCAAGGCAAGTTCAAAGGAGCCTAAATCCTGTCCTGTTTTTCTTGTGCCTCAGAGTCCTGGCCATGTGGAGCAGCAAAGTTAGTCTTGGGGGATTAAGAAAAGCTGGGGTGCTGAGCAGAATAGAAAATGGATTAAGAGAGGAACCAAAGCAGGAAGGCCTGTCAGGAGACTGCTTCAGTCACAGGCAAAACACGAAACAGAGAAGAGACCAGAATAGATACTTGTAAAGGACCATTGAAAGACAGTTTTTCTCAGTAGCTGTGGAGCCCCTAAGGATCTTGTTTGGAGGACTCTGAATCAGGAGGTTGGGAGTAGGGTCTGTGATGTTGCTTTCTAGCAGGTTCCTGCTGGGGTGGGGTGGGGGTTGGGAGAGTGGGGCTGGTCGGGGGAGACGTGCTGGTTGTGGAAGGACTAGCTTGCAGCAGCTTCAGCAAAACAGTAGTAATGGACCCAGTGTTTAAGCCAGATGACCAATAACTAAAGTCTGCTGTTAGTAGATTGATTTGAGTCAATCCTTGTAATTTTTCAGGGCTGTGACAACGACCTATGAAGAGTTGGCTAGATAAAGGTAAGGGTCTTTGTTTCCCAGTACTGAGGGGGAGTGGGGGTGGAAGGGGGAAATCTGTCTGCAGGGCTTTCCTTCCTCTGAAGACCCTAAGGGAGAATGCTCCCTTGCCCTTCAAGCTTCTGGGACATCTGGCAATCTTTGGTCATCATTAGCTTGGAGATGTGTCACTAGTTCCACAGCCGCCTTCTCATGTATCTCCCACTGTCCGGTCTCTGTTGGGTTAAAATCTTCCCATTGTATAACATATAATACCAACCATCCAATCATACTGGGTAAAGGTCTATTCTAAAGATTACATTTTAATTACTTCTATAGAGGTCCTTCCCAAACAGGGCCCCATTCTGAGACACAGAGGCTTAGGATTTCAACTTGATAATATATATATATATTTTTTTTAAATGTAGGAACAACAGCAATTCCACACCATGTATGCAAGTTACTTTTCCCCTCTGTGTCTCTCTCTCTTTATCCGTGAAATGGGAACAGTGATTCTTATTTTATGGAGTCACATTGAATGAAAGAACAAAGATAGGCTCCCACCACATAGTGAGATTACTAGGCCCCAGGCACTCCTACAGCCGTTCCCATGGATGTCTCAGCTGCTATGAGGCAGCACATTGCCATCACATACCACAGGAGACTGAGCCTTGGTAAGGGAAAGAAACCTGTATAGTAATAGTTGTTAAAATCTAAAACCAGGTTTTCTTCAAAACTCCTGATGTTTATTTCCATTCCACAAGGCCTACAAGGAGGGATCTAGTCAAGGTGGAGTTAAAAGGATCTCTCCTATAGGGTGGGAAAGATGATTATTATTTTCATTTAACCATGTAGGACATGTGCTGAATACTGATTCCAGTTTTAAAGTGCCCAGAATCACAGATGGGGTGTGCATGAGGCTCAGGGCTGGAGGGGGAGGGGCAAAGGACAGATGATATATGATGTCCTGTGGATTCATCATGTTCTCTGGTGCTTGTTAGCTTTTCCCATTTCAAATCTACATTACAGTTTGGTTTTCTTTTCCTAATAGACCATCAAAATTCATGACCAAAATTTTGAAGTTAAAAATACCTCCCTGCCATCCTAGAAAACAGGCTTTGTTTTTCCTTTTGTGAAAAACAAAACACCTGAGTGTTTTTCAGGCAACAAAGAAAGAAACGTGCAGAACATGACGAGTAATTGAACCCACTTTTGTCTGTTTGTAATAAACATTTGCAAAGCACATTATCCTTTTGACATTTCCGTTAGGGTGGCTCAGATTCCATTTTCAGCAAGATACCTGCCATCCTCACTGGATTCTTGTAATTACCTCTTCGGATTGAAGATCATCTGGGCTCTTCAGAGGCATTATCAGTTAAACAGTTAATTCCTAATTGTGGCTACCGTCCTGCTCCACTTAGGAGAGGGAAGAAGTGGAGCTGTCTTAACTTACAGAGAAACAGCTCTCTCTACCCGCTAGCCTATGAGGAAGGAGGTGAAGGTTTCACAATGCTTCCCCTCTTAGCTCTTCCCGTGGGTCACCATCAGGGTTCTGATCCTGCTTCTCTCATTGTCAAGCCTTGGGAAAGTGCTGTAAGCACACTGAGCCCCTGTTTTCAGATTTGTAAGCCTGGGGTAATGTTACCTTTTCACAGAGTTGTGGTGAGAGCCCAGAAAGCTTCCTGTGGTGAATATTATATTGTCCCCTTAAGAAATAAAAAATTTGATGTCTAAGGTTATTATTTTGCTCCTAAATATTAGCCTTGGAGTTGTTACCACTGATTAATTTGGAACCTCCCTGGTTTCATATGCAAAATAAAGCCATGTTGTGCCCATATCCTGCAGAGTATTACATATAATCAGCAACAAACCTGCATTGTTTTGTTTTTACTTAACTGTGAAGAGACAAGTGAAGTGTTTTTAGCAGATGAGCTAAATGATCATATTAGCATATTATAAGACCATCTCAAAATATGACACAAATGTGGTACCCAGAATCCATTTAGAGCTAGAGGAAGTGAGGCATAATAAGCATTGATGGCTAGTGGTTGGCATGGAGGAAATAGAGAAAAATGTTTTGAAGTCAAGTTGCAGGCACATGCAATAAGACTCACAGAGGCAGGAGAAGAAGGGTAACTCAGGGTCATGATCACCTGCATAGAAAATATACTGACATATACTCAAGTGCTTATGTGTCCGGGGAGATGGGAAATATATATATTCCTGATATGCCTGTAGGGAAATGAGGAGGAGGGACAGAAGATATTGAGCTTTGTGGATTTTATGCTCCTTATGAGCTCTTAAGGAACATCTAGACTGAGTGGGGGCCAGAAAAGTACACTACCATTTTTGAGCATCACTGCATGGATTACAGCATTCAGGAGCAAGGCAGCTTTAAACTAGTGTTCAGTCACATGCAGATGTGCTCTTGACAGAGCTATGGTGCTGTTCTGTGGCCCCAAATGACTAACTCTGTCTCCCTGAGTTGTTTTAGCTCAGTCCAATTTTCACAAAAGGATCCCCAAGTCACAGCTTCCTCCTCTTCACCTCTGTAGTGGGACTTGAATCTAGGACTTTGCACACCCTAGGCAAGTGAGTTACACCCCAGCACTTGGTAAATTGTTTTTCAATTTAGAGAGTTGTCATGCAAAAGATGAAGTATGTAATCACTGTGTGGCTGCTGAGGTTTGGTGCTGAGGTTTGGGAATCCAGAAGATAAATGAAGTGTGGTCTACAGATGCAGGTCTTCCTCATCCATCATCTCTTTCTCTTAGTCTTTCTCTTCTCACTTCTTTTGGTAGCACATCACAGAGAAAATCTGACTCAGTGAGAAGTTAAGGGCCTTCACCAGAAACATTGCCCTTCCTAATTTCTCATTTGAGCAAGGAGCCAGTACATCCCAGGCAAAGAGCCACCTGCAAGCTAGTGGGTCTAGCTAGAATTTCAAAGAATTACTTGATTTTCATTTTATTCTCAACTGTGATACATTAATAGGAAGTATACAATATACAACAAATTATTGGTTACCAGAACTGACAAAGAAAACAAGACCTACAACAAACAAAGAAAAAACCCATGACTGTGGTGCTTGGAAACTAAAAACTGAGACATTCCTGACTGGAGGGATTTTGTGTTCTGAGGTATTAAGCTTGATAGTAATGGCATTGCTTAGGCTGCACTCTCCACTTTAGCAACAGGGCTTTCTCTTAGGAAGATGAGCAGTAAAGGACATTATCCTCTCCTCAGGGTCTTTAAGGCCTTTCATCTATCCCCTCCCCTCTCAGTGTGAACAGCTTGGTTGCCTGTATAACCACCCAGACAGATGCACTTGATTGATTGACATGTTCATCTTTCCCTATATAATGGTCCCAAGGGTCAGTCTTCCAAGGACTGTACCCCCTTTGGCATTGAGACACATAGGCTCCAAATTCAAATGTCATGTCACATCTCCTCATAGCATCAAAGCACTCTTGAGAGCAGAAAACACTAACAGATGGTTAAAATGCATTCAACAAGACTTCCCCCAACAGCCCAGGAGATGCAGAGTCCCGCCTGTGGTGATGGGTTGCAGCATATGTTCAGCAAAAATGCCAAGGGGAAGAGCAGTCCGTGTACCCACCATGCCCACAGAAAGCTTGCAACAGTGCTGGCTGGCAGCTGTCTTTGCAGAGGACCATTTGCTATTGAAAAATATCCATTAACCGCCCTGGTCACTAGCCTTGCTTCCCTGGCATTTCACCATCCTAAATGGGCTTTTATTTATACTCAATATTTCAGTAAAAAGCAGAGTAATGGGTCTTGTTTGGTAATAGCTTGGCTTCTAGATCTTGTAATTCAACTTGGGTCTGTGTTTTCTCACAAAGCTTAATATCTGGTTTAATAAAGGCCTAGGAACTTTCTAGAATTATTCGCAATAAATATTTTCTCTCTCTCTCTCTCTCTCTCTCTCTCTCTCTCTCTCTCTCTCTCTCTGTGTGTGTGTGTGTGTGTGTGTGTGTGTGTGTGTGTTTATACACACATAGATTTTTTTTTCTGGAGACATTTGATAAAACTTTAGACTCTCAGAATGACCCACATCTCATTACAGATCACTGTCCTAACAAAGCTCCTTTGGAAGCTCATACAAGGCAGAAAAATGTCTAAACTAGACTGAACCAAACATAGGGGCAATGTAAGGTAACCATGTCCCTCCCCCGCAAGGAACATTAAGAAAAAACATCTTCCATTTATATTTACCGTAATTTCAGAATGAAGGTTATTTCAGTGTAGCAAGCCATGAAAGAAGTGTAGAAACCCATAAACTCAGATTAAAAACATAAATTTAGATTCATGGAAAAAAATAACTCTGCTGTCCATTTTACACTCCCTTCAGTGAAGAGTGTACTGTACAGTGCCCACCTGTGGACTATGGGTTGGGAATCATAGTTTTTAGAATGGGAATTACTCATCAGCTTGTGAAGCTTCTGGGTCTTGGCTAACATGGAAGGAATCTCTCATCCCCCAACTATTCCAAGTTATCACTCTCAGCATTACACCCCTAAAGCAAGGGTAGTGAGTTGTAGTAATACTTCATCCCATCAACTAGCAGTGGTGATGTAGACACGACCCAAACCAAGCCAGTCGCCCTTCCGAAAGGGGCTGAAAATGTCACCAGCAAGGCATAGAGGCTGTGTCACCTACCCACCCACTTCTCCACAAATGCAAAAGAGATGACTGATGCTGAATAGGGTGTGCCGGAGTCTACATTTCAACCAACCATGTAGCGTCTCAAATGGGATTGAAAGATCATATTTTCCAAAATGGAACTGAAAATATCCATTCCTTTTGAAAGCATATGACAGACAGTACTGAAAGAAAGGTAAAGACAAGATTTAAAAGGAAAAAAAAGGCTACTTTATGGGTAGAAATACATCCAAAAAAGTTTGCAGATACCGCTGTAGAAATCACGCCTTTTTAGCAATGCAATAGTGAGACTCATTTCTTAAACACACACATTTTGCCAATCACACCTATGAGTGAATACTGCCAAGTAACAACAACAACAAAAATAACAGCTGTCTATCTCATAAGGAGACAGGTGAATGGCAGTAGCCATTCCTAGGTTCCACTGTAGTAAATCATCTTCTTACAGCTGAGATGCCAAGGCACACACAGGTTAATGGCCTTGATCAATAGTACAAAGCCAGTCACAGCTATTATGGGGATTACCAACTCTTGCACCAAGAGTTCAGAAGAGAAAATCGACTTCAGAACCTTGGGACACACTAGTCTTATTTCCACTGGGGCCAGAAACCAGTGGGTCTCAACTAATGTTCTATTGAGACACAGAGACCTAGTACAATTCTCCATAGTTTATAAGTATGGAAACAAACAGACTTATAACATCAAGGAAATGGTTATAAAATACTAATTTTTTCTCCTGCCAGGAAAATCTGTAATTAAACATAAAGAAAATATTGTGGAGGTAAATGAAAAACCAAAACCAAAACTTGGAAGTTTATGTTTTTTAGAAGGGAACAGAGGCTGAGATTCAGAATAAAATTTAGAAATTATTTACCCAAATTTGAAGAAAAATATGGAGGGTCACAAGGGTATATTGCTATAAATATTTCTGTATAACAAATTAGAATTAGAACAGGCATCTAAATTCAGATCTCTAGTGTCCTGGCCCAGTGTTTGCAGCATCATAACAGATGTTCAGTGGATGCCGCATGGGGGTACAGTGAACCGTGAAGAAGAAATTTTGAGTGCAGAGATTTTCACCCCAAAGTACTGACTTCTAACCCTGCTGTGTCTGTTGTCAAAGCATGTTCCCTGCATAAATATACAAGTGAGATTGTTGGCTGTAGTCTTGGATACAGGATCATAATAAACTCAATAACTGGTCCATACTATTTCCTGGGGCAGGATCTGCGCCACCAATATTTCAAGCTCTAGATGCCTATTTAATACTATTCCCAGGTTCAAAGGCTTCACTTTTCTGTTTGCTGTTTCTGAAGCAGTGGTGCTTTGAGCTCTTGTTTTGTAAGACAAGACTCCGGGCTCAGAGGAGTGTGAAAGCAGATTCCCTTTCCACTCTGACGACAAACCCATGTGAAAGCGTATCCAGGGGTAACTCAATTTTCTCTTAAGCCCACTCCAATCAAGCGTTTGTTCCCTCCAGCACACAGAAGCAGCGTCTGTGAAGGTCACCAGTGACCTCATTGTGGCTTGATGCACGGTCAGTAATTGGTCCTCACTTGACTGTCAACTCCACGCAGCTCAGTGGGCCATCCCTTCTCCACAGAGTTCACTCTTTACTTGACCTCCAGGGCTGAGCTTGACCCATTCCTTTCCTCTCTGGCTTCTTCCTTTAACTCTTGTTTGCCGGCACCTCCCATCTTTTCAGCCTCTGAACACAGAAGTTTCTTGCGATTATGTCATTGAATGTTTTCTTTCTTCGCCAAGACTCACTTCTTGCTACAGCAGCCAGTGTAATGACACAGATGTCCCGAGAGTCATCAGGCCTATAGTTGGTCTATTCCCCTAGACTACCATCACTGCTTCACCTTCCTACAGGTCTCTTGTTGGAGCTATTTCTCACTTAATGTGTGTCCATGGACAAGTATCCTAACTTCTCTACATATCTGATGCTTTCTCTGCAAAGTGGCAAATGATGCCAGTAAGTACTTAATAAAATAGATGTAAATATTAAAGAAGGGGTATTATATTTACAGTACTTTAAAAGGCTCAGTATGTAGGAAGCACTTACGTGCTGCCCATATGATCACACTAAGGATGTATTGTATAAACAATCTTCATTTTGTTCCACAAGACACATTTGTTAAGGAATACACTGTAGACAACAGACACTCAGCACTCCACATTTAGGGACTTTGTCTCCATGGAGTCAATCATGCATGGATTGGAAATATTTGACAAAATCTGATAGTACAGACTGTAGTTTTGTTATTATTCCCTAAAGAGAGTTGTGTAATAACAATTTATGTAACATATACATTTTATTAGGTATTATAAGTATCATGCAGATGATTTAAAGTAGGAAGGTGAGCATTAATAAATATACAAATGGTATGCTATTTTATGTAAGGGACTCAGGCACTTCAGACTTCAGAATCTGTGAGAGGTCCAGGAACAATTTCCCAATGCTATAGAGGGCAACTGTACTGTACACACACACACACACACACACACACACATCCATGTATGTGATATACATATACATATATGCATGAACACATATATGCATTTCTTTATCTGTAGTCCTTCATACAAATCTGATGCAGGGCTCAACTGAGATAATCTACTCATCAAATATTAATGAGCAATGCAGACTTTACTTAGTATTTCATAGACATTGTAGAAGAGAGCTTATTTGACATAGTATAACAAAATGATCCAAAAGCTATTCATTAGATATTTTTCCTTTCCAATCAAGCTGCTCTCTGGCCACACAGCCAACATGTTGTTTTATTTCTAGCTTCCTAGATCATTGCCTGTTGGTTCCTTGGGATGGCTTGGCTGCTTCCTTTGGTTTCTTTGTTGCTTTACCCTCAGCCCCAGGTCTGCTCACCTCCTTTTAGGAGAAGCTCCACAGCAAGCCACGTTTTGCATGTATCTTATCCATTTAAAATAATCATTTTATTTTAAACTGGGGATGCATGTAACCAGATCTGTGTACTTAAGAACCCCAGAGTTCAGAAAAAGGTATTGAATCCCCTGAGCTAGAGTTAAAGGTGGTTGTGAATCACCTTACATGGGTGCTAAGAACTGAACCCAGGTCCTCTATGAGAGGAGCAGGCATCCTTTAGTGCTGAGCCATTGCTGCACAGTTTATTCCTACTTTTACATTTTGAACACCCAGTAGAGGGTCTACTTCTATATACTTGCATAACCTTTAAGCTATTTAAAGAAATGAATACTAAGAATGCCTGGCTAGACAAGGAAGTTATCAACAGGGATGTGGAGCAATACACTGAGTGGAGACAATGTTTGCAAACTGTATATCAGAAAACTGATTAATATCCAAAATATAAGGCTTGAAAAGCTGAATACCCCCACCCCAAAATGTCTAATTAGGAAGTATATAAAGAATAAAGTAATTGTAGTCTAAAGGACTGAGTATACAGTTATCAAAAGAAGACAGATACATAGCCAACAGGTGTATAAATAGTGCTCAGCCCCACTCATTATCATGGAAATGCAAATCAAAATCACAATGAGATATCATCTCATTCCAGAAAAAAAGATGGCTTAGCACAAGGATAGGAAAAAATAACAAATGTTAGCAAAGATGTGGAGAAGGGGAAAACTCCTCCACTGTTGGTGGGCTTGTAAATTTTATCCATTTTGAAAACACTGTGGAGATTCCTCAAAAGCTAAAATTAGAACTGCCATATGATGCAGTAATTCTACCATTGGATGTACATCCAAGGAAGATGAACTCATTAAACCAAAAAGATACTTTAAATCCCCTGTTTATTGCAGCATAATGTTCACAGTAGCTCAAATATAGAATCAACCCAGATGCCCATGGGCATGAGCGGATAAAGAAAATATGGCACATACACACGATGGAATATTCTTCAGTCATAAAAAGGAAAGAATGTAATCTTGTCATTTGCAACAACCTGGGTGGCAAGTGAAATAAGCCAGATACAGAAAGATGCAAACATCACATACTGCGGAAAGTAGCAAGCCAGTCTTGTGGAAAAATGGCATGGAATAATAGGCCTTGGAGACGTGGAGTTTTGGAGAGAGATGGAAAAAAGATTATTAAGTGGTTCCAAAGCAGAACTAGTTTCTGTTCTTAGTGAAGTAGAGCTATTGTTGATCAAAACCATTTGTGTAGTATTTAAAAATGACTAGCAAACATGGCATGAACAACACATGAAAGTGATCAATGCATGAAGCAATGAAAACACTTACATTTCACGAATTACATTATGTATATAATAAAAACTTGGAGCCAGATACTGGGGAAAGGCTGAAATATCGGAGAGACAGGGAACAAACCACAGTCAATTCTCATCCAGCCAATTTCTCAGGATGAACATGGTAGGTCCTAGCTCTACAAGTACTCAGACTGACTAGGTGTATAGGCAAGAAAAGAACTGCTTTCTCCTCCTCATCTTTCTTTCCCCATCCAGCTATTTAAATTCCTGGATCAAGTTTCCTAGTGTTAGAATTAAAGGTGTGTGCCATGACTACCTGGCTCTGTTTGACCTTGAATTTAACTCCCAGAGATCCAGAGGATCTCTGCCTCTTGAGTACTGGGATTAAAGTCTGGGTCACAGCTCCTTGACCTTCATGGCCCAGCTCTGTGGATGGCTTTGTCCTCTGATATTTCAGACTATTTTTATTAAATATACAATGTATCACCACAACTTATCCTAATTTGATTATTACAAGTATAATATATGTTTCAAATTGCCATAATGTATCCCC
Source organism: Sigmodon hispidus (assembly GCA_004025045.1). Classification (NCBI taxonomy): domain Eukaryota; kingdom Metazoa; phylum Chordata; class Mammalia; order Rodentia; family Cricetidae; genus Sigmodon; species Sigmodon hispidus. The sequence goes on from PVIH01000028.1 coordinate 38,838, forward strand.
AAAAGATGCTCAAATGACTTAATTATAAAAAGAGAATGAAGAAAGCAGACAGTCTTATTTAGGAAAACTTCATGAATACATACCACTAGAAGACTTCCCCCAAATGTCTGGAACAGTTTTGGCCTTTGATGTCTCCTGGGAAGATCAACAGTGGACCATGAGCTAGCCCTGACTCATACATAGAATGAATATTTCTCTTTATATGCTTTCTTTATTTCATTCACTATAAGGTAACACTCATCAAATATACTAGAAGCCAAAAGATACCCCCCAAAGATTTGATTCTTCATGGAAGACTAGTTTCAAAAAATGCATATTGAAGAACGCAAACCCCAGTCACATGATTCCCTGTTCAGGTGATTCCAGGCTATGTAGGGCCAGACCCAGAGGGACAAGACTCATGAACTAGTTACAGAAATAGACCCCATTGGTGAGTGCCAGGTTGCAGCTAGCTCATTTTGCCTTGGGGGCTTTAGAATGGTCTTTCCTGTCCGTAGTGAGATTATGTTGTTACATTGTAAATAATTCTCCCACCTACTGGCTTAATAAAAATACTGATTGGCCAAAGACACAGAGGAAGTATGGGCAGGGCTACTAGACTAAGAAAACTTTGGGAACAGGAAGAACAGAGCAGAGATGCCCAGAGAAGCCAGAGAAGCCAGCAGATGTAGAGGACAGCTATGCTGCTCTGAGAAAAGGTACTGAGCCCATGGCTGACTAAGGTAAGAAACATGGGTTAAAGAACAAGAGCTATCTAGCAATTGCCAGAGCCATAGGCTCAGCAGCATAAAATTAATATAAGCATCTGTGTGTTTCTTTGGAACTTTGAGACTACTGGCCCAGATCCTGGGGCTAGTTTGGTCCAGAAACTTCCTATCACACCCATCCTCACCCACATGCAGAGCCCTTTACCAACCACACAACTGCTCAGAGGCACATCAGTCTGATGTTCCAGGATTGATCCTTGACTCTTGGTAACAACTCCCCTTCCCATGTTCTTATCTGTGTAGTGTCACTGAATCTTCATGACACAAAACAGTTGTTGCTCTGTCAATGCAACCTGGATCTCAACAGCCTCATGATCACCCATTATCCCATCAATACTCAGTGAATTTCCCAAGAGCGTCATGGACACCCAGTATCCCATCAGTACTCAGTGAGCTTCTCAAGAGCATCATGAACACCCAATATTCCATCAGTACTCAGTGAATTCAGGCAGGATAAAGAGTTAACATTGAGAAATACCATGCTCCATTTAATTAGGTGATAACCCAAGAATCAGTTCAGAAACCTTTTGTTGTTTGTTTTTGTTTTGGGAGACAGGGACTCACTATGTATCCTTGGCTAGCCTAGAACTTACTATATAGACCAGGCTAGCCTCAAACTCAAAGATATCTACCTGCCTCTGCTTTCCTAATACTGAGATTAAAGACATGTGCTGCCAAGGTTAGCCAAGAACAATTATTATTAATGCCATCTAATATAATTTAAATAATAACATGGTTTTTAAAAAAGTAGAATAAACTCATTTTGAAATGCAAGTGACATTTTCATTGAGAAAATAGAAAAGTATCCACTTGTGGTATATTACTACAGTGCAGCATACCGAACCAAAATGCCTGATGGTAGAAGAAGAGAATGGGAAACAAGAAGGCAATAGGGGAGTTGGGAGCCTCGGCAGCCACAGTAGGAGGAGGTTCATTTCCTGGTCTGTTGTTCAGTGAGGAAATTAGTCCATGATCTCACTGTACCTTTACAGACAGAGATGATGTCATTGTATGATGACAAAAGACTAAAAAATAACCTGAAGAGGGAAAATGGATGAAACAGGAGACCATAGCTGGGTTCTGTGGGCTAGGGACTGTGACCTACTACACATCTTCTTGACCTGGGCAAGTATCTGGCCGTTATATTCTCTACTGTATTTTTAAAATAAAGGAATGGCTATGAAGCAGCCAGTAAGTAGCAGAGCCAGAATTTAAACCTCAAGTTGATTAGCATGAATCCCCAGATCCGTTTACTTTTCTGCAATCAAGTTTCTATTAGGGGTTGGTAATTTATAAAAGCTACAAGGCCAGCAAAATGCAGAACATAGTGTAATTGACCCACATCTGTGAAATAGAATAATTAACAACCACTGAATAAATATAAATACCAATACTAACACTTTGCCATAGTCCTAAAATTCCCCATCAGGAAAATGCTCTGATTGGCTGTTTGTCCAAGGCAGGACACTTGGTGTTAAGGGCTGTTTTCCTAATTCATTCTCAGATTTGCCAAATTTTAGTATAAAATAGGTAATAATCTTCACTTAGATTCATGGCTGTATAATCTCCATCTTTGCGGTGGGGACCTATTTCAAGTGCATCTTTTATCATGATCATCATCATGGTCATGATCATCATCAGTATTAGTGGTGAATGTATGCACCTTTCATCATCATCAGCATCATCATCATCATCATTAGTGGTGAATGCATGCGCTGCACCTTTGAAGCATCTCCACTTCTTCATTATTCCCCAAAGTTCTCTGACAGTGAGGAAATCTGATGGCTGGCATACATTAGTCTCCTTCTTCTCTAGAGAGTCGATTGCATGCAATTTACAGACTATAGGTATTGTTCCGATCCAGACTCAACTTCATCATACTAGTTATGAGACCTACCCAGGTCCTTGCATGCATCAGTACTTCATTTCTTTTATGGCTCTATTCCGTCATATGTCTTAACCACAATTTGTATCTTTACCCACTGCTATGCTTTGAGTGTATCCTTCAAGGGCCAGGCATTTGGAATTTAGTCCCCAGTGTAACAATATTAATCTCTGTGTGTGTGTGTGTGTGTGTGTGAGTGTGTGTGTGTGTGTGTGTGAAGGGAAATTTAAACAGTAATGAAGTCACACAGCCTTTACCATTGTGTGTGAATTGGTACCATTGTCTTTGGGGTGATGTTGCATGATGAGATTTAGCCTTTGCCTCTTGCATTCATATGTATAATCACTATCTCTTCCTTTTCTGCTTTTCCACTACGGGATAATGCAGTAAAATGGTCCTTTCCGAACAGTACCACCTTAGTGTTCTCTGCAGGCATTAGAAGTGTACAAAGAGAATTCATGCCAATTCTATATTGTCCAGCTTCAGGTATTCTGTGACAGCATCAATAGAGTAAGATGCTTGTTAATGGATATTTGGGTCATCTCCAGGTTTCCATTCCTAGGAATAAAGCTGCTGTGGGTGTTCAAACAAAGCTATTGTGGAGATATGTATTTTTATTTATTTCAGGAAACTATCTCAGTTTGGAATCCATGAAGCACAGGCACTTGAATCAACAATAGTTTTAAGTTATAGTGAACTAAAGGTTACAGAATATTCATTCTATGTTCCCTGCTCTGTTTTCTAAGAAATGTGAGTCTACCTCAGTTATGATCCTTTGCTTATGTGCTTTCATCTCGGGGTGTAATAGCTTCTGCCTGTATGTGTGACCCTAATCACCATTTCAAGTGGCTTTACTGCATGCTGTGAGGTAAGGGTAGACCTTATGTTATTCACATGTGAAGATTCTACCATCATCTTCCACTTCTCCCCTTGAAGTGTTTTAGCAATCCTGCTGAAAATCAATTAAGTATATATGCATGGATCTATTTCTGGAATCTCAGTTTTGTTGTAATTAATGGTCAGCCTGCATCAATCTCATTCAGTGTCAATTACTGTACCTGATCATCACCTTGAAATAAGTTATTAGAAGTCCTCCACCTTGCCCATCTTGTCCAAAGTAAATTTTGGATATTGTAGCCCTTTGCATTTTAATATACGTTTTATAATAAACTTGTAAATTTGAAGAAGTATAATCTTGTGATTTTTCTTTGGCATAGATTCAAATCAATGAAGTCAACTGGGAAAAATGAGCAACTCACACCCACCCAGTTTTCAGTCTAGCTTTATGGCTTTCTGTTGATCTTTGCATTTCTCTCAGCAGTTTTATTGCTGTTTTTGTTTGTTTGTTTTGAGACGGGGTTTCTTTATGTGGCCTTGGCTATCCTCAAACTCACTCTGTAGGAGCAGGCTAGTCTCAAAGTCAGAAATCCTCTTGCCTCTACCTTCCAAGGCTGGGATTAAAGGAGTGTTTTCAATGCAGTGTGATTATCTAACCTTCTCCAGATCACGGGTAGGATGGCCAGAGTTCATGTCATTGCCAGTCTGACTAGATTTAGGTCCCTGGCATGCTATCAGGTTTCATCTGTTTTTTAGTTTATTTTTCCTCTATTTCACTTGTATTTGGACTGCACTTTCTTAGTTTTTCCATGGTATCTTTGCCAGTGTCCTGTTAGCTGTACCTTCCATGCTCTCCTTAGCAGATTTGCCTATTTGTCTTTTGGTAAATCTCTGATGTTTACAACACACCTGAAAGTTACCAAGAACTAATTTCACAAACAATGACAGCAAGGTGCGCCCACGTCCTTTTTGTGCTTGCTATAATAGAGCTGCTATCTCTGTCCATGATATGAATGCCACATGTTCTTATTTTTGTTTTAAATAATATAGCTTTTAAATTAAAATTACCTATATATTTACCATTTCTGATAACTTTTTATAGATGTAAATTTTTATTAGATAACATTTTCTTCTCTTGGGGAAAACTTTTTTTATGCTACTTATATTTAGTTCTACTGACAAGGAATTCTCTTTGCTTGTGTTTCCCAGGAAAATTTTCATGTTGTCTTAATTTTAAGATACTTTCCTTTATAAAGCACCTTAAAGGTACTCCATTATATTCTGGATTTCAACATATGAAAGTCTAGAGCTCACTAGATTGTGTCTTAATGTATGTAGTCTTTGTTTGAGCTTTAAATATATATTCATTTTAGACTAGAGAGATGACATGGTGGTGAAAAGGGTGTACTGCTCTTACAGAGGACCTGAGGTCAGCTTCCAGCATCCATGTCAGGTGGTTTACAAATACCTATAACTCTAGCTCCAGAGGATCTGTGTCACCCTGCTGATGTCTACAGATTCCTGGACTCATATGTATTTACCCACATACAGACATAGACACAGACACACACATATACACACTTAAAATATAAACAAAATAATACAAATATTTATTTTATTTCTGCTGGAAGGCCCTGCTGGTTGGAGGTTGTAGTCTTGCCATGGCTTGACAAATCTTCTGGTTTGGCAACATGGAAGACTCCCTCCCACTGGCAGAAGGTGCCGTGTTCTCTACCTGATTCTATTTAGAGACTTTCTCTAGGCCCAGATGCCTGACTTATCTCTAGTGTGGTCCTTGGTACAGTTCCCCCACAGACACGTTCCCCCCTGGTGCCCATATGGTAGTTAGTCATTGTCCTAGGAGCTTTATGATAGTATCATGCTTCCACAAATGATAACTAAGACATGTGCTAGGAGCTTTATGAAGAAGTGTGCTGCTTAATGTAAATTAGGTGACTGTCCAGCTACCATCCCCAATCCTATATATCTTCTTTTTTTAGCAGCAATTAATTTGCTGAAGAGTGGATTATGTATCTCCACTGAATTATATAACTCAAGAGTTTTTCAGATTCTATAGGTTATATTTTATTTCTCTATTCTTTAATTTATTTTTTCTTTATAATGATCAGGGTTTTCTTTAAACTCATAAGTATATTTAGACTAGCTATTTTTATGTTTACATACTAGTCATCATTGTTGCCATGTCTGGGTCTGTATGTATTTACTTTTTTTCTAAGTGTAGGTTACATATTCCTGCTTGCTCACATGTCTTGATTTTTGGAATGCGGCCACTGTAAATGTTTAGTTATTAAGTCCCCAGAGTTTACTGTCTCCCTTTTAACAGTGTTAAAATGTGTCTGAACAGTTGTTTGTGGATGAGCTTAGTCATTTAAAGGCTCATTTTTAAGCTTTGATTTGAAGAGTATAAAGTAACATTAACTTTTGAGCTAATTTGCCTCAGTTCCCAAGATTTGACTCCTGGATATGTAGTGAATTCCTGATCCATGGCTGAAATCTGTCCACTGTTTTGTTCAGAATCCAAGCTCCTCTGTGACCACTATGGACATCTCAGTTCCCATGATGCCTATCATTCAGCTACACTGGGTTTCATCCTCTGTACTCATTCACTTAAATTCACCAATGACCTTAGCAGACTCATAGGCTACCACTAGGGCTTGTTCTCTGTAAATCATCATCTCTGGACTCATGAAGTGCCTCCGCTTCACCAAAATCGAGCTCTCTCATCTTCTCATCTGTGAAATATTTCCTGCTTAGCTTGACTTTAGCCTCCCTCTGCTATAATCTAGAAAGTGTCTTCAAGGAAAAAAGAGCAAGCATACATTTTGCCTCCTGTGTTTTCTGTTTCTTATGGATCATCTTCCTGAACAGCTTCAAAGTTGAGTGTCTAAACTAACATGAGCTGTTTCATGCAGTTCATCCAGATTTCTGCTTGTTTGCAGTTCCAGAATGGGCTGCCAGCAGTCACTCCTCCACAGCTGGAGTCTGGCCAGAAGCTATATTTACAAAATACTATTCAGATTCCGAGTTCTCTCACTAGCTATGATTCTAAGGAAAATAAGTATTTTCTCCTCACCTCAATTTACTCAGCTGTGAAATCCAGATGATGGGTCTGACCATGCAGGATCGTTTTAGGGACTGTTGGATCTAAAATTGTTTCCTCCCTCATACCTCTCTCCCTCCCTTCCTCCTTCCCTCCCTCCCAAACCTCCTACTGCCCTCTTTCCCATTTCTGCAAGTATTCAATAAGGGAATAGAGAATCAATAGTAAAAGGGAAAGCCCTGTTTGGATTGAGTTTAGTTTCTGATAGTGATAAACATGGATACAAATACATGAAGATGATAGCCCTGATAATGGCATAATTCATTAAAGGAATGAAATAAATAGTGGTGCAATCAGAGAGAAACTGAGGAGACTATATTTACATAACAGAAAAAGTCTGCTTTGAAGAGTTCTCAATGAGTCATGGTCTAAACAAGGAGAAAATGGGAGTGTAAGAATGGAAAAGTATTCTGAAAGGGCCTGGCAAATAGAAGTGAGCATATTTACAATGAATCAGCCAGTGTGGCTGGAACACAGAAGCAGGACATGGGAGGCACAGGATAAACTTAGTACTCAGACCATTCCACTTGAACCCTAGAGGCTAAGCTAGGGGTTGAATGCTGTGATAGAGTTATTGCACAGATACTTTTACTGTATGCTTGTTTCATTTTAAGTAAAGGGTAATAATAAAATCTGATATCTGTTTTAATCATTCCAGTGCTCAGACAATTTCTAACAGTATTGTAATTTTAAAAGTACTTTGGAAAGATGTAAACTTCCTCAGTTATACTGTGAAAGTACTATGTGATACCTACTAATGGCATAGGTATGAGGTTCCATGTATGCCTGCATCTGAGAATCTTCTTGGGAAAGGGTAGGCATATACCTTTCAGCTGTAACTGCTTTATCATTAATGATCTGAAGAAAGAAAAAGCTTTAGTGGCTAGAAGAGTGATGCTAAGTCTCAGAGCTGCTTATCCATCTGCAATCCCCATTACATCCCCTAGCTGGGTGCTATACAGACTAGGTTATACTTCCCTCATCAAGCATAGGGACCTGACACTGCCATATAAGCCACTTCCCATACTTCTTATCTGCCAGTCTAATCTCTCCCATTTCCTATTAATGATTAATTCTGAAATAGGAGAATAATGCTCTAAGGTAAAGAAGTCATCCTTAATTAAATGGCTGCTACTATGTCACATGAAGAAATCTCACATAAGGATAGCCAGAACCACAGCCATTGGGACTCTTTAAATGTATACATTTTATCAATCACTGACTTGTTGTATAATCAGTCATTAACATGGTGATATTATACACCAATCTTAAATGTATATAACACAAACATTTAAGGTGAGTATAAAATTATACTGTGGAGAAAATAAATGTAGAAAAACAATTGAAATGGATTTTGAGAGATTTGGCTGTATTTGTTAAGCTAAAAATTGATTTCTAACTAGTATGAAGTATACTATGTATTCATCACTACTCAAAACTTCTTCAAGAAAAGACTCTCTCTTCACTCTGCAAGGAAATAGATATAAAAATCTGTCTTTTGATATGTCCATTGATGTTCGTTGTGTAGAAAACCAGAAAATTTAATTCCAGTACTCAGAAGGCAGAAGTAAGCAGATCTCTGGGAGATTAGACCATCCTGGACTACACAGTGAGTTGTAATCCATCCAAGAATACATAGTGAGATCCTATATAAAGAAACTGTAAGAAAAACTAAAAATGAACAAATAATCACACTGTTAAAGATACAGAAATGGCTCATAGTTTCAAAAGCAGGAAAATAAAAAAGTACTATAGTTTCAACACCACCCACTAGAAACCATTTTTTTTTGTTTTCTCTCTCCAATATTTTGTGCTATGCATATATTTTCTACTAGGAGTCACATTATATTCACTTTTGTTGCTTTTTTAAAAAACCCTCTTATATCTCACAGTATCATATTGTTTTTATAGTTGAATAATTTCTCATCATATATTCATAACCATTTTTCCTGGTTATGAACTGCTAGAATGAAAATAAAGTGCTTTATTTAGGCAAATTCAATTTAAATCACTTAAAGAGCCCAGCATTATGGGCAGTGCAATGAGATATTGTAAGAGAAAAACTTTCTAAAGCCCTGATTCTTCTTCATCCAGTATGAGACAGACATAATGAGAGAAATTATGGAGACACATATTTGGTACTCAGAACTCTGCTAAGGTTTTATATACTTGATTTCTTGACCATAACAAAAAATTCTACAAAATGGGGTCATTTCCATTTAATAGATGGAGGAACTGAGACCCAGAGGAAACAAACCTAAGTTTACCTAAATCACACCGTTCACTAAATAGTAGAGGTGAGATTTAAGCATGGCCTGCTATTATAACATTGTTCCAAAGATTTTTAAAATTTGTCTGGTGTTGTAGAACAAGGGAGTTTTATTCAATAGAGGGCTGGGAAAGTTCTAGGTCAGCTATACTCTAGCAGCATCACAAAAACGTTCACACACTGTAACAGGCAGTGAACTAACTCACCAAGCACGTTCTCCTTCTTCTCTTAAGATTATCAAAAAGCAAAGGGAGAAGCATGGTGAGAAATGATGCTGGCTAATCTGCAGAAATTGCTTATATTAAATTAATAGCTAACATTGTCTCTTCAGGCCAGAAAGGTCCTCTTGTGTCTTCCTCACCTTACTAAAGCACACTTTTGGTTCAGATGTCTTCAGAGCACAATTCATTCTGCAGTCCATGGTGATTTCACTGTAATGTCCCCAAAGGCTCAAGTATCTGAACACTTAGTTCCCTTTGTTTTGGGGCAGGGATTTTGGACCATTGAGGGGTAGTTGCAGGAGCCTTGTTAGTTTACAGTGTTGCCTGGCTTTCATTTTGTTCTCTCAGCTTCCTGCCACAAAATGTGGTCTCTCAGCTTTCTGTTGTGACTTTCAAGTTTCACCACTAATATGGACTCTACCTTGGGGACATAAACAAAAATGTACTCTCTCTTCCTTCCCTAAGTGGTATTTTATCAGGGCAACAAAAAGTAAATAACAATGTTACAGAGACCCTTAAAAGGTTTAGGTAGACAATAGGTTCAGAAAGGCAAGTACTTAAGTTTCAATGGTCTAGAAATTTGAAAACCATTGTTACTGATTCTACATGCCCCAGAAGGACTATAATTGAATCTGTCTTACAGATGAGGTAGCAATCTGTAGTACTAATTCACAGCTAATATGATGTAGAAACTTCCTGCTGTACATTGGTAATCCAATGCCTAGTCAAATCCTAGGATAATTCTTCACCTACTTCAGGTACCTTTCTTTTCCTTCAGCCAGAACACAAATGTAAAAGGCAGAGGATGGATCTTAAAGCCAGAGAATAAAAGTCAAGCAAGTTCCAGTGTATTCTTTCTACTATTTTGTATTTTAAAGACAAAGCACATAGGAGCAGGGACCAGGCCAAAGGCCCACAGCCTAGCCATACAGTTCACAATGAAACTTGACAGTCACATCCAGGGCTTGCATCTCACTCCACTCTTCCCACACCATCCCACCAACTGTGCTCTTTCTAAAGAATTCATGATGTCTAGATTTGTGCAAACATGACCTGAAAGACTGGAATAAAACTGGGTAATTTCCTTAGCAGTGATGGCACCTTTGTGCCAATACCCAGCATGTTCAATCGTTATTCATGTCTTCTTGAACCCCCCTCTCTGGATCAACATTAACAAGTAGGCAAAGATTTTTTTTTGCCTTTGAGAAAGTAGATGAGTAAAAAACAAAAGGTTTTTTTGTTTTTTGTTTTTTCTCCCTACAAGCTTTTACCTACTCCTGAGAAGGTCATGGCTTCAAAGCTGTATGTACTGAAAACTTAATGTTGTACTGTTACTCAAAACTGAAGGCTATTGTCTTCTTAATGACAGTGGTAATTGGGTGTATGTAACTGGAAGTCATTACAATAAATAGATTGATTTTAGTTCCACACCTGAACATCACTGTCTGCAGTGAGGCTTATAAACAGTACACCATGGGAATAGGGAATATTCTGGATCACCTAAGCAAATCATTCAGCATGAGTGGTTGAGAACAGTCAGTTATGTTTCTGTAAATTGGTCTGAGCATCATCTCAATATTGTGACAGCCCCTTCTTGGACTTGAGCATCTTTTACAAGCTCTTATGGAACTTCACTGTTCAGCAAGTATCTTTTAAAACAATAATTAATACACAGGTGTGTCAAACACTACTAATACAGATACAAATCAAAGTCAGTTTTAACTGCAATTGTCTCATGTGCTATACATTAAGAACTGTCTTTTAAAGGCTCTGCCAGTGATTTATTTATTTATTATATGTGCAAATGTATCCACTTAGTGTGTGTGTGTATGTGTGTATGAAGACCAGAGATGGATACCCAAAGTCTTCCTCAACTCTTCTCTACTATATTTTTTGAGACTGTCACCTATTGAGACTGGAGCTCACCTAAATTGAGCCAGGCTGGCTGGAGAGTGAAATATAGGGAACAGCCTAGTCTCTGCCTTTCCAGGGCTGGAATTGTGTGCCACACCTGACATTTTACATAAGTGTAGTGGCTCAGACTCATGTCATCATACTGGTAAAATGAGAATTTTACCATCTGAGACACCTTCTCGGCACTCTCAATCCTTTTAACATTTTAATTTTTATTAATTTATTTAGTTAGTTTTAGGTCAGGATTTCACTACCTGCTGATGTGAAATTGGCTTTGCAGTTCAAGCTGACATTGAACTCACAGAGATCTGCCTGACTCTGACTCCCGAGTGTTGGGATTAAAGGTATATGCAAGCCCATCTGGGTAGCCCTTTTATATTTTATTGTGAAACAGATTTTGATTAAATTGCTAATTGACCTAGCTAATTGAGCTAACTCTATAACCCAGGTAAACCTTGAACATATGATTCTCCTGATTTAGCCTATGAGATTACTGGTTTGTGCCACATGTCTAGTGTTGTAATAGAGAGTGTAGCTGGCAGGTGGAAGCCATGGGACCTCATGGCAGATGAGGGAGACATGACATGCAGAAAAGCAAAGGTAGTCAGTGTGGGTGGGAGCCATAGAAAGAGACAGCCTCTTATGTGAGGCTGTGCTCATGTGGAGACTTTATATTAGAGTGAGGGACACAGAGAGAAGATAGAAGAGAGAGAAAGAAGAGAGGAGAGAGAGGGGATGAAGAGGAAGGGATCTTTTCTTAAAGGAAGATTGGTGTTGGGACACAGGACAGGTGGACCAGGTTTTTTACTTATTGGCCAGGACTCCAGGAAGTGGGTCAGAATGCTAACAGCTGGTAAATCACAAAATCTAATATGGTTTAAGTTTTCTCTATGAGCTTGTCATTGTTTAACATGGATTATCAAATCCTTGCCCCTAGAGGGCAAGGGAGACTTCAGCTCAGGCCACCCCACTGCTGTCCACCCTTTCCCTAACTGTAGTGTTTCGACTTGAAAGGCAGCACTGTGAAGACAAAGCCACTATCTGAATAGTGGGAAGTGGCTGGATGCTCAGGAAGATGGTACAGACAAAATTTCATCACTGTTTTTTCAGTAAGCCCTTCTAAATACAGTATACTCATGTATGAAAGTCTCAAAAACTTAAATTAAAAAAATCATAAAACATGTAAGGATTGAGCTAACTAAACTGCAAATTTGTTTGCTGCTACCATTAAAAAATAATGATAGAATTTAGAAAAGATGTAGATAATGAAAAGATAAACTATAATAGCAGGCTGGAAGAATCAATATTATTAACATGTCAATTACCTCCAATGGATTTCTAGTTTCAATATAGTTCTAATCAACATCCTAATAGTAATTTTTAAATTGACCAGCAATATAAGACTTATGTGAAAGCCTAAAGAATAAATATTGCCAAAATAATTTTTAAAAAGCTTGAAGTTGGGGGATTTAGGATATTTAATTTTAGAAATAACTACAAGATAAGGACATGCTGCTGTGAAGAGACAAATGCATCAATAAAACATGGTAGAAGATCCAAACAGATCCGTGTATAGACAGTTGATTGATTTTCCTTGGAAGATGTAATGCTAATTTAAAGGAAATAGTCCTTCTAAGTGATTGCAGAATAATTAGATGCCCACATGGAAAAGGAAAAAGAGAGAGAGAGAGAAAGACAACACTATACTGTATCAAAATTGTACCATTTTCAAAACGGTAATAAACTTAAACATCTCAAACTATAATACTTCTAAAAAGACCCAAAAAGAACAATACTCTTGGGTTAGGGAAAATACTGATATAGGATATAAAAATTATGAATCAGAAAAGAAAAATCTGATAACATCAAAATCACCAACTTCAGATCTTCCAAGGAAACTGTTAAACACAAGAAAAGACAAACAATAAACTGAGAAAAAGATATTTGCAAACATGTATCTGTTAAAAAGATGTGTGTGTAGAATGCATAAGGTCCTTTAAGACTCAATAATAAGAATACTGTTTTTAAACAAGGGAGAGGATTTGTCCCAGTTTCATTTCTGTTGCTGTGATCAAATGTTTTTTTGGAAAAGCAACTTAGGGGAGAATAGGTTGATTTGAGTTCACAGTTCCATGTTATAGTCCATCAATGCAGAGAAATCGAGTAGGAATTTGAAGTGTCTGCTTACATCACAAGCACAGACAAAAGAAAAGAGAAATTCATGCACACCTACTCATGCTCAGTATCCTTGCTATACATACACAGTGCAGGATCCCCTGCTCGGGGAATGGTGCTGCCCATGGTGGGCTAGAGAAGGCCCTTTCCAGGTCGTTTAATTGGTCTGGGCCTCCCAGACAGCTGGGCTGGTTTCTACTCTTCCAGGCAGCCCAACTGTTGTGAGCCTTTTCCAGGCAGCTCCATTTGTCTGAAAGTGATTCTCAGAGGATTTTACTGCTTAGATCCTGATGAGGACTAGAGGATCTGCTCAGGGAACTTCTTAAGCTATTTTGAGTTATTTCTACTTCCTGTCTTAAAGATCTAAGCAGGGCAGGGTATTTTATCTCTTCTTAGAACATCTGTGTCTATCGACTTTCCCTCCAAGGTTATAACTTCAGTAGAACTAGCTCAGGCTCTTTTATAATGCTGGTAACTTGTACCTTCTTATTCACTCAGTGACTGTTCCTAGAGTCCCCTTATCTTTGTCTTGCTCTTTCCTGGTCCTGAGGCCTTAGAGCAATGAGGATGGGAAGGAACAGCCAGTCTTGGTGATATTGTATCAGTTTTTTTTTTTTTTTTCAGGCAAAAGCACCAAGGAAAACCGGGACATTTCTGCAGGCCTTCTCTATAACTATGGTCAAAGAGATTGTCATACCTCATAAATTTAATCCAATAAGACCCAGTGTGGCACAGCCCCTGGTGAGCCATCCTCTCAAGCCTCTCTTGTTCTTTCTTCCAATCAGGCAGGAACAGATCTATCTCATCTCTTGTCATTTTTCTCTGTTTTTCATCCCTGTTACAGAGAGTGCCTCTTCAGTAGACATTGGTACTAGGCAAACCTCATTTAAATGCCATTACTGCCACTTACTGGGTATAAGTTGAGATGACTTCATTCCCCTTATTTGACTCTGAGTTTCCTAACTGGGCATAGTTATCTTCAAAGGGTTTGTGTGCACACATGTGTGTGTGTGTGCGTGCATGCATGCATGTGTGTTTGTATGTGTGTATGTGTGTGTGTTAAACATACATATGCATATAACTGGGACTATAGTTTGACTCACAATTGGCAGGTAGAATCTATTGCGGAGGGAAAATAAACCATTTCTAAGAGCTGCCATCAATGGTTGCTAAGCCTCTTTATGGTGCTTACAAAAAAGTAAAATAACTGGCCTTGTTTTCATCCCCTTCCCCTTATAGACCATCAGCAATTTCATCCTTACCACCTAGAACAATATAACAATAACAACAAAATTACAATGAATCAAAACAACATTTTGGAGGTCTGATAAGATTTTGAAAATTTTGGGAGGATCCAGAACTCATTGCAATGACTTATCATTCACTGCCCAAATCTCCCCTTGTCCCTACAAAAGCAACACAGGAGGTCCCTAATAGAGATGAAAGGGACCAAAAATTTTCTGTGTGGACATCTATTCAAGCATCAGATCAGGCAAGCTGCTTCATGAACCATGTGAGAAGAGGGGGGAAATGTACTAGGAAGAGAGGAAGATGGTCCCAGTCAGCCTGTCTCAGTTAGTTAAGACGGTGTAATAGACTACCTCAGACTGGGTGGTTTAATTACAATATATATACGTATACATATACATATATATATTTGTTCTAAGTTCTGGGGACTAGAAGTCCTGGATTATGGTAGCATGGTTGTATTCTGGTACAGACCTTTGTGGTGGTTTGAATAAGAAATATTCCCCATAAGCTCAATTATTTGAATACTTGGTCCTCAGCTGTTGGCACTATGGGGTTTGGAGGTTTAAGGAACCTTTAGGTAGAGCCTTGCTGGAGGATGTACATCATTAGCCCTGGGTGAGGTGCCTTCAAAGTCTATAGCCTTCACCCACTTCCAGTTTTTTCTCTGCCTCTTATTTGGAGTTGAAGATGTGATCCCCCAGCTTCCATCTACAGCTGCCTGCTTCCATGCTTCCCCCACTGTCTTTGTTCGGGTTTCTATTGCTGTGAAGAGACATCATGACCATTGAGGTGGTAATGTGTTTCTATATGCTATGAATACCATTCTTTAAATAAAGGAATTGTTTTGACCCATGTCAGGCGCCGCAGAAGTAGGTGGAGGAATCAGAGGATAAGCATGAGAAGGAGGGTAGAGTCAGAGAGACTTGATCCAGCCATCAAAGAAGAACCATGTAAGGAACCCAGGTGAGCCATGGACCGGGACACATGGCAGAACAGATTACTAGAAATGGGTTGAATTAAGACGAAAGAGCTGGTTAGCAAAATGCCTGAGACATAGGCCAAACAGGATGAAATTAATATAAGTGTCTGAGTCATTTTTGGGCCAGGGTGGGGTGGGGTGGGCAGGCAGGTCTGGGCCTCTGGCCCAGACGAGGTCAGAAACCTCTTGTAACAGACCATGATAGCTCTTATAAAGGATAACATCGAGTTGGGACTGACTTATAGTACAGGGCCTTAGTCCATTATTGTCAGTCAGGAAGCATGGTGGCACATAGGCAGACATGGTGCTGGAAAGGAGCTGAGAGTTCTCCATCAGGATCAGCAGGCAGCAGGAAATGACAGTGAGTCACTAGGCCTGGCTTGAGCTTTTGAAAACCTCAAAGCCCACACCCAGTGACATACAACAGGGCCATACCTACTCCAACAGGGCCATACCTCCCAATAGTGCCACTCTCTGGGTTTATAGGAGCCTTTATTATTCAGACCACCACACCTATCATTATGAGCTCTTCTGTCAGAAATATAATCCAAAATAAACTCTTCCCTATGTTGTTTTGGGTCATGGTATTTTATCTCAGCAATAGAAAAGTGACTAATAGAATCCCCTTTGTGGTTTGCAGATGCCTTTCTTCTTCGAGTGTATTTACTTGGTAGAGAACAGAGGAGGGAGAAGATCTTTCATGAACCTTCTCAACAAGCCATTAAGCCCATCCTGTGGGTTCCATGCTTATGACATAATTATTTTTCAAAGCCCTGCTTCCAAAATCACAGTGGGGAGTCTTGACACATGAACTCAGGGGCCGTGCATTTAGTCCATAGTTCAGCCCTTACTAGTGTGGTTTGCTGAAGTAAAGATAAACTGTTTCAGTTGCTGGTCAAAGGCCATCAAAGTCCACCAACTCTGAGCTGTAACTTTGACTTCTATTGCCAGCTAAGATGTCCCAATAGTAAGACTCATTGATATAGCCTGCCAGCACTTGTATGGCAAAGTTAGGTATTAATAAGGCTTTCACACTGGAGCCTTTAAACCTCACATTCTACCAGCTACCAATATGAAGACATGCCTCAAAACAGCAACAGATTGGTAGTGATTTGGCTGCAGGCCAGCAGGACCAACCATGTCAGAGAGCTGGTAGGAAAGTAAAAATATGTCACTTGCACCCCTTTTTCAAATGTTCCTCCTTACAGATGACCATAAGAAAGACAGGTAGGAGTGGCCCAGATTCAGTCTGGCTCCTTCCTCCTAACCTATCTCTCAGCCCAAGTCCTGACATCACAGGTGAGGAGAGTCCAAGTCCTGACATCACAGGTGAGGAGCACAAATGAGCCTGGCATAAGGGTGACACTATACATGGGTGAACCTATAAGCCTAGAAGATAAGTAAACCATCATGGGTCATATAGGATAGCATAAAAGAAGAAAAGGAGATTTGTGTAAGCATAATCCAAACAGGGAATAGGGGAAATTTCAGGCTTATACACTGCAGAGTTTGGATTACGTGTCTATATAGCAGCTAGTACACCACACACTCTTACCTTTCTCACATGGAATGTGCACTCACACATATGCTGCATGGGCATTTTAAGTTGAATACAACTCAGAATAAATAAAATAATCTTTAAATTTATGTTATGACATTTCTGAGGAGTTGTACAAAATATTTTCCCCACCTAGAGAGAAGGTACTGATAGACCAAAGAAAGCATTCCATGTGCAATCTGACGATCCAGTGAGCTGACTGGATTGCTAAGAGATGTGTGTATGACTTGGGCACCAGGCAATCACACTCCAGTCAAGGTTTACCCCTTTTTTTTGTTTTTGGTTATTTTGTTTGTTGTTTGTTTTCTTTTGAACATATCTCACTATGTTACCTTGGCTGGCCCAAACTCACTATATAGACCAGGCTGATCCCAAATTCATAGATCCAACTGCCTCAGCCTTTCAAGTGCTGTGATTAAATGCGTACACTACCAGGCCTGGCCTATTTTTTACCTCTTACTAATGATTTTTGTGAGTCTCATAACCCTCACCTTCACTCCAGGAGGGATTATTGATAGGTGGGCTCTCCTGAGAGCCTTCTATGGGTGATCACAATTTCTGTGCTTCAGCATGCTAATGGCCATATGTAACTCACAAATGGACACATCTCCACTATAATGCAAATAACTGTAAAAAAGAAACACAACCCTTGTTTTATGTTACATAATATAAATTTGCATTTGTTATACTTATGCACAATCAAAAAGTAAGCAAAAAACAGAATAGGATCTTTTATGTACAAGCCCTTGCAAAGTGCATTTTACATGGACATATTTAAACTATCAGGTAGTTGACAGTCTGTAAGAGGAATCAAATAAAATTTCAGAGGAGTATAGTACAATGTACTCTGTACGAAGAAAACACTCTCAGATTTTGAATCCTTACTATGTCCCAGGCCCTAGAACAGAACTTGGCATGCATTTTTATTTGCCACTGCAGCTCTTTGGATAGATATCATGGCCATTTACACAGAGATCCTCCTCCTCCTGCTGCAATTCCCTCTTTTATTGTTACTAGCTACCATTATTTGAGCTCCTACCACAGAGTACACTTGACACATCCATTATGGAAATGTACAAGGATATGACTATTTCATTGGGATGAAGTGAGGAGCGCATGCAGGTATAGATTTTATAATCAGACTGACTGGAGTTCAAATTCCAGGTCGGCCACTTGCCATGTGAACTTGGACAGGTTATTTAACCTCTCTGACCCACAGTTTTCTTATGATAACATCTACCTTCCTGAGTATGATGAGAAATCAATGAGACAGGCTATGTAAAGCACCCAGCACAGTGCCCAGCAGGCAATTTCCTTCCAGCAGACACCAGCTCTCCTCCTCCTGCATATCCAAAGGCATGATATCTTTGTGTACACGAGAGCCTGACTCCTAGCCCTCACTTTCCCCTCCCCTCTGAAAGCCCAGAGATGCTCAGACACCGCACTGCTAGGAAGGCACCTTTCCAGACACACCAATCAATCACTCCAGGCCTGACTACTCTCTCAATCTCTGCGTACACTCACTTCTTAATCAGCTTGCTCTTGTCAGGATTGGCCTTTATTGCCTGCACATGCTCCTCTCTCTCCTCTGAAAGGGAATTTATGCTCCCTTCCAGCATTCATCTCCCAGCTACTTCTGCTAACAGTTACTGGGGCCAAGACTTAATTTTTTAAAGCAATGTCTACTTTTTCTTGACAGCAAATTATGCTGGGCAGGTCTCTGAGGTTCTGACAAGCCTTCCTTTGAGGGATAACTAGATGTAGTGTTGGAAAGTGGATCACTCATCTCTGCCTTTGCTTCAGTTTCCCCACTAGCCTCATTTTGGCATTCCCTTATCACGCTGCCTTTGTCTGTTACAATCACTGTCATCTCATCAAGCTTTTTAGATAACTTGTAGGACAATATGTAGGTTCCTGTTAAGTTTAACGGCTTCTCTTTGATGTTCCTCCTTCTTGCCAAATGTATATACTAATTTGTATACCAGCCATGTTTATTGTTATATCATAGGCAGGTATTATGAATCTCTCTGTACCCCTATATCTCTAAGGAGTGTTGCCATTTGCATTTTCATGTGATGTTTTTTTAATTTGACAGTTTGGTATGTATGTACAATGCATTATGATAATATTTTCCCCGCTACCCTCTGCTATCCTTCTTTCTTTCCTTCCTTCCCATTTAGTCCCCCAGTGGCTACCACACTGAAGAAGAGCACACCCTCTCCTGCAGCAAGCAAGGAAGGGGTTGGACCCTTTACTTGTTGAAGGGCTTGTGCTGATATCTATTGCTGGTATGTGTTGATGTCTGCTAAAGCCTTTTGTATCTGGGTGGCAGCATTCCATGGTACCACACACAACTCTCCAGCATTTCTTTCTTGTTATGTCCTCTCTCTTGATGCCCCCAAGCCTTTCAGGACAAAATGAGAGGTAAGAATGGTACTAGCATATTATCTCTTCCTATTATTTTTTACTGTGCAAATTCTTTTTCCCTCTCTCCCAAGTCCTTCTATATCCTCTACCCCCTTCTAGTAACACATCTTTAAGTACTTTTAAAAATATAACAAAGCCCTCAAATCAAGAAAACCAAACACCCTCCCTAACTCCACCAAACTGTATTCAAATAAATACATGCACAAAGCAAAACTGTAAAATCCTTTATGCTGATCAGCTACTGATGAACATGAGGCCTGTCCTTGAATGGCTGATACATCCAGTGTCACTACATTGAAGAAATGTGATTCTTTCTCTCCATGCAGGTACAAATTACAAGTCAGTTAACTTTTACCCTAGTGGCTAGATTTTTATTCATTCCTTCATTCGTTCATGTATGCATGCATTCACTTATTTTTAAAAACACAAAGAACATAATAAGGTAAAACAAAAACTATTACATTGGAGTTCCACAAGACAAACCAACAGAAAAAATGTCCCAAGAGAAGGCACAAGAATTAGAGACCCACTTGTCCACACACTCAGGAGTTTGATAAAAATGTTAAACTGAAATCAATAATATATGTGCAGAGGACCTGGTGCAGACCCATGCAGGCCCTGTGCATGTTGCTTCAATTTCTATGAGTTCATGAGGGCTCTGATCGAGCTGATTTGGAGGTGTCCTCTGTCCCATCTGGCTCCTACACTCTTTTCTCCTCTTCTTTCATGGGGCAATCTGAGCCCTGAGGAGAGGGATTTGATTGAGACACTCCATTTAGGGCTGAGTGTTCTGAAGTCTCTCACTCTCCCATTTATTGGTCAGACTCTTTAACCTCCATTTGGTAAAGGTTTTTGTTGTTATTGTTCATTCTGGAATAGTACAAATAAAATTAAGATGTGTCCATTCTACAAGCTGCTGAAGAACAAGCAGCCATTGGTCAATTTCATCAAATCAGAAATTAGTCCTTTCTCCCCAGCTACCGCACTGTTTTTTCTGTGAGCTTCCCTGGACATGCTGGGTTACAGTAGAAACTCCTCTCTCTGCTTTCATGAAACTCATTTATTCTCTTGCTATAACTCTTCTTGTATCATGTTAAATTTTTATTTTATGGATTTTCTTCCTCCCACGAATCAATACTTGTCTAGACAGCAAGACTAGCTGGGTCCCTTATACTTACAAACTTTCAGTGCCCAGCATAATGCCTTGAATATTACAGGTGCTCA
Source organism: Sigmodon hispidus (assembly GCA_004025045.1). Lineage (NCBI taxonomy): Eukaryota > Metazoa > Chordata > Mammalia > Rodentia > Cricetidae > Sigmodon > Sigmodon hispidus. The sequence goes on from PVIH01000028.1 coordinate 59,466, forward strand.
ATAACCTTTGTTTATTCCTTTGTTTTTCAAAGATAGGATCTTATTATGTAGTTCAGGCTGGGCTTGAGCTCAAGATCCTCCTGCCTCAACTTCTCTAGTACGAGGATAACAGAAGATGTACCACCGTACCAGGTTTACAATAAAAATTTCTAAAAAGTTTATTTAAAGAAAAATAGCACATTGACAAAGCATCCAGAATTCTAGATCTGAGTCTTCTAGCTTAATCATTTACCCCAAGAGCTTCAGTTTCATCACCCATGCAATGAGCATCCATCACACTGTTAAACGGGATCTAAGGGTCACAAAGCTAACCTGCTCACCTAGTAAATGAAGAGTCTGAATTTCCAAGACAACCCTTACTTAAAGTCAGCCTTTAGGCCCAAAATGTCAACTGAATGATATTTAATTAAAATTTGCTGTTGGATTAATTGAGCAATTGAAATATTCCAAATAGAACATCCAGAATAGAATGAAGATATGTCGACAGAGTATATATCACCTCAAGTTCATGGAGAAAAATAAGTAAAAATAATATTCCCAGATGGGATCTTGAAGTCCTCAGGTAGATGAAGAACTTTCTCCATGGAAGTTATTCCTTTCATGTTAGAAATTATTCCTTGACTTGAGTATGTGAAAATAAGAGACTAGAAATGGGTGCTGGTCCAAGTGAATGTCTAGGGCTATTTCTTCATGGAGCACTGAGCTCCTGATTTGAAGAACCATAAAAACATTCATCCTAAAGACATTTGACCTGTGGTGAACACAGAGAAAACAGGTTGTGGAAGACAAAAATGGACTATGGATGGGCAATCTGATAGGTACCAGAAGCCATGGCCTGTTACATTCTCGCCCTTCTGTTGGCACTTGGAGACTTCAAGGGAGTCCCAGTTCAATGCGCTTTGGCTAGCATCAATTGTGCTTACCAAGAGGCAGGGTGTTCAACCCAAAAATTAGGGAAGCATGTGCCTATTAATTCCCAGCATAATTTGAACAGAATTTGCTAGACATCAAAGTATCACTTTTCTATAATTAGGCATAGAAGAGAGCCAAATTCTCATGATAATTAAGAGATAATAACTACTACTTGGCTTTTTGAAAAAAGGCTCAAGAAAATGTTAAGACGAGCTGTCTGTTTTCAATACCATAGTGTTTACTTAATACATAGGGCTTAGCATACAACTCATGGTCTTGATTGATTTAGGATGTCCTAATGGTATTAGGACATAGCTTAAATTTTGGAAGCTAGACCAAAGTCCTCAGGTATTTCTCTGTGCTTGTGAGTTGTGAACCACAAATCCGACCTCTGGTCTAGAATACCCCTATGGCTAGAGTCCTAATTCAGATGTGGTTATTCAAACTGGATGAGTCCTCCACCCTCCCATCCCAAGACCTGCGTTTTAGGCTGCTGACTGTCACAATCCAGCATTTTATAAAATTAGTGGAGAAACCAGAGTCATCAGACAGAGTCCCACTGTAGCCAAGTAAAGTTCTAAGCCTGTGACATGGGACAGGAGGGTCAGCAAATGCTTCTTCATGACTGCCTCTCTATAGGATACACTGTTGCCTTTTCTTTCTTTCTTTCTTTCTTTCTTTTTTGCTTGACATTTAAAGGTTTTTTTTATTTACAAACATTGTGTCATTTTATTTTATTTATTTTTTTCCTTATTTAAATTTTAGTATTTATTTTATTTTAAGAAAAAGGTCTTTTTTTTCCATGTATCCCCCTGATCACCCATCCTTCCCTCTTCCCAGTCTGCCTTCAGCCTCCCTCCACTTCATCCCCTGGTCCTCTCCCCCAAAAGGGCAAGAAGTCCCAAGGTGGGTTAGCTCAGCTCTGCATCTGACCGTGTTGTATACTTGATGTCTTCTCCTGATAGCCTCTTTCCTTACAAATATTTCTACTAGAGAATGCACTTTTCTCCCTTCTTGGGATACTGTGTTTCCAGCAAACAAACATGCTATTTGTTCTATAAGTTTCCTTGTGGTTGGGAATGTTAATCTGTATTCTGTATATAAAGGAACTGTTTTGGCCTGTGTCTGTTGCCATAGAAGTAGGTGGAGGGATCAGATGATAGGCAGGAGAAGGTGGGTGGAGGCAGGAAACTCCAATGAGCTGCCAAGAAAGAAGCATGTGGGCATACAAGTGAGCCACTGGCCATGGGCTGCACATGGCCAGATAGATTAATGGAAATGGGTTGAATTAAGATGAAAGAGCTAGCGAGCAATGTGCCAGAGACATAGGCCAAACAAGGTAAAATTAATATAAGCATCTGAGTCATTTTGGAGGGGGTAAAAGCAGCCGCAGGTGGGTCCAGACTTCTGGTCTAGATGGTGTCAGAAACCATATATAAAACTTCTTCAATGTTTATCTGGACCCTGCTGGACCCTTCTGGCCTTATGCCTCCACTACAGCTCGGACTATCCTTCATGTAGAATGCTACACCAGTTGATGATGCTAGCCATTGTGTATGTCATTTCCCAATGCCTCCTTAGATTTGAAAACTTAAATAAAAGTGACCAGAGACTCTGCTTTATTTATCTTTGCATCCCTAACACATAGCACAATATCTGACTCCTTACACATTTTTGGAACCCTTTCTGGCTTTAAGGAACAAAACTAACTTCCATAGCATGCTTCTTAGAAAAATATGCAGCTATAAACATCTAATTTATAGAAAGCAGTGCTCCAGCAGGGGCCACAGTCACCTGGCCTAATAATGGTCCTCATGGGAAAGTTACACTTTGCTAGAGCACAGAGAACAGTGTGTAACCATCCATCCATCCAGTCAGCCCAGTCAATCTTAATGGTCAGTGAATGACCCACGTCATAGTCCCAACTCTCTCCTATCCATCAGAGTTATTGATTAGAGTATCAGTGTTAACATGTGCTTCAAGGAACATAAATAACGTGGAAAAGAAGTTGCTGTGGTTAAGTGGAAAACATACCACATTTTATTTCAGGAGATGAGACATAGACCGCATTTACTATAACAAATCATCTGAAAAATCTATTTACTATGTTTAGTCTGGTGTTTTCCAAGCTTATTTGACCACTAGAAATCTTTTCTTTTGTTAGAATTATTTCCATTGCAGAGAGTTAGTGTTCTGGAAACATACTTTGAGAAATTATGGATATAGGAATTGCCCTGGATAATAGCAGTTAAATCTTTAAAGACAGATATCTAGACAAAAAAGCATACAAATGTTGGTAATGTATAAAATGTCTTTAAAACTGTAAAGATATATATATTTATGATTAAATTTAACTCACTCTAAAATTAATGTGTGTAGATAAAGCATAATCTATTTATTTTCTATTCTAATCTGGGCTCTGTCTCAAACTCTTTTATAATGGATGGCAATTTCTAGGCAAACTAAATGTTCTATTCAGCATCAGCTCATTTCAATTCTATAGTTTAGACCCTTTATAGTGCTGCCCAGTGTCTGATTTAAAAAAAAAAAAAGACCTCAAAACCAAAACCAAAACAATGTTCTGTTTTCTGGATGGTTTCCCTCTTTGCCTACTCCTCCCTGAATGCATGACATAGATGTAGTTTTGGTTGTGGTGACTGAGAAGTAGAAGAGAGGGCTGAACCTTGCTACAGCAGCCTCCTTTTGCTTGAAACTCTGGGCCATGAACTTGGACTACTTGACCTCCACCCCCAGCCCCGCCATGAGTTGCAGGAGTCAAGTCTGGTGTGCTCCTTGTTTTGCTCTGAATATTGCTATGCTCTACTTAGGTCACCTGGCTACACATCCACATCAACATCAATCTAGCAATCATCACTCACTCTGCATCTACTCTGCTGTGGATACCATGGCTTGATATCTAGTTTACCAATAACCACCTTCACCTCTCTCCAGTTCAGATCTGATAGTCTCAGATTCTGAAGGAATGGATAGGAATGAGAACAAGATTTGCTACACTCTTGGGTCTATTTATCCTGTGAGCTCTGCCTTTGACGTGGAGAGTTCTATAGCAACACATCTGTTCACCTTGTTTCTTGTTTTCTCCTTCCAAACTACCCTCAGAGTTTGAAAAAGGAATTTCCATGCTATAGATATGATGAGCTGTGGAGCATTGGCCCCGTGAATATGTAAAACCCTAGGTAATGGTCTATAGCTAATTAACAATCTAGTTAACCCACAAAGCAACTAACCAATCCTGTGTTTCTTTTTGACTTAGATCCTTTCTCTAGTGGGCAGCTATCTCTGCGGTTCTTCTAACGTGGGCTGAGAAGAGGGCCCTGCTGGCTAAAATCTAGCAGCTGAGCAGGTGATCCAGACAACTGGAGATTTCTGTCTACAGTTTGATTGACAAGCTTCCTGCCCCGCCATATAATTCCACTCTGCAAGCCAGGAGATATTAATACTTCCCCCTTTTGACTCAAATTCTTTATTTTCCTTAGCATATTTGATCTAATTATGTCTTAAACATATGGACACTCTTGGTTCCTTAAGAAACACTACTTTAACCAGAAACCCCGAAGAGTTTTTTTGTTTTTTTTTTAATCATCAACATGAGAGCAAATAGAATAAAGCTTGATAAAAATCTAAAGATGATAAAAATGGGAGCTGCTGATTCCATGGGGGCACTCAGTTTTCTATGCATAAAGAAGTGAGAGTTAACAAATTCTGGAAATAACACAGAACAGGGTGCCTTATTGGGTCAACAATATGTAATAATTCCTGTAGCTTCTGACAATTAATTAACCCCACTGGCACTTCTATTTCTCATAAGAGTTTGGAACAAACATCACAGCAACAGTATTCCATAAGGTTCCCATAAAGATTAAATGTGATTAATTACATAAAAATTGTAATGAGTCGCACAAATATTAGTATCCCTTTCTAACTCAGTCTCACAGGAGACTTTGATAATTACAACTATACACTGTTATGTGCTATAGGAGTGTAGGAAGATTCACACCAGCCAGGTCATTTCACTCCTATGCCCTTGTTTGAGGGAAATACTGATATTATTTTTCCTCATTTTTTCAGGATGAGGAAACCCAGTCAAAGGCAGGCTAAATCATTGGTTCCAAGTCACCTGGCAATGAATGACAGACCTAACATTCAAACATGAATGGTTGGCCTTTACAGTCCAATTCATTAACCAAAGTGCCAGACATCCACATGCTCTCTGCAAAAGAAATGGCTGAGAACATCCTGACACCCACAGCCAAGGAAACAAAGTAGAGTCTCAATATCACCCAGTAAGTTAAGTACAAGGAAGCATGGGATGGACATGTGGCTTCTAATCTAAGGTCAGTTCTCCACTGCATCCTACCAAGGGCCCAGCTGCCCAAAACCCACAGCTATGGATACTTTGCTTTCTAAACTCATCCTATCATGGAAATCTTAGAAGCCCTGCAATCCAGAAAATGGAGATACAAGGGCTTCTCCTCTACTACCAACATCCTGACTCAAATCCAGCTTGTCTTCTGAAAAGAAGTTGGCCATTTGTGTCAGAGCATATTACCCTTATCTACTCTCACCTCTATCTGTGGAAAATGAGACAACTAATTCATTTTAGCAGTTTTACTCTTTTTGCCTAAAATGTATACCCTGGTGATGAAGATGCATGGAGATAGAATGTGTTTTCAGGCACCAAGTCCTTCACTGTGGATTAACACCCAAAGAACTTTGCTCTTCTCCTGACCGGCTCGTCCTCAAGACTGCCTGTGGGAAGAAGTGAACTATGACTATGGTTTGGTCTACAAGCTCTAAATAAGGTACTTTATTTCCTCCTGATATATCTACGCTTGACAGAAAGGGAAATTTCAACTTGGGAAAGAGTATTATGCACACCCATCTGCATTTATTCACACAGTGGAATGTTGTTTATTTCTATCAAATGAAGAAGCTCCTCTCAGAAGGTCACCCGCCGTCTTGCAAGAAAATACTCCAGAGGGTGAACTGCTGCTCCCACATGCCTTAAATTCAAGCCCTCATTCATTGCATACTGACTGTGACCTTGGGCCAGTTATATAATCTCTCTGTGGATGAGTGTCCTTGGCTAGAACATAGAGACATTTTCACCAGAGTCCTTGCGAGTAAGGGAGACAGGTGAGTGGAGGAAGTTTGCGCTACATGGAGCATCTTTGGGAGAGTAGCAGTGATTTCCTTAGCCCCTCACTGCCTGTGCCTATGCTGTTGAGTGATGCTCAGTGCTGGAGAAATTGGCCACACTGCAGCCTGTTGCCCGCAACCCTGCTGTTTGAATCACAGGCAATCAATTATACCATCCACCTTTGCAAAGAAAGGAACTATTTAGGAATGTGACATAAGACCCAAGAAAATTTGGTTTAGGCATGAGCAATTGAAAGACTTGGACAGGTAAAGTTGCTGAGGCCCTGAACTTAAACTGTTCTTCTCATAATCAGACTGATGACATCTGATTGTGAATAACACAGAGTCAATGTTTTCAAAAAAGAAATAAAAAAGAAGAGGGACATCTTTTAAGACTTTTGTATGGCTGCTGACTAAATAACAGATTATCTGTCAGCCAAAGAGAGCTCAAGGACCAGCTCAGCTCACCATATTTCTATACTATATCACAGCTAGGAATGAATTTTACAAACTTGATTAAAAAAAATAAAGACAAAATTGGGTATGGTGAAAGACCTATATAATTCCAGCAATGTGAAATGCTGAGGTGGGATGATTGTAAATTCAAGATTAGCCTTGGCTACAGAGTGAATTCAAAGCTAGCCAGGACAACCTAGACCCTGAATCAAAACTAAAATTAAAAACTAAGCAAAACATCCATAAGTTAATTAATATTTTTTTATGTCACAGGAAAATTATATGAAATTAAGACTGCAAAGTTCTTCAATAAAATTTTATTGTCTACAATCATTCACCACAACTGCTTCGCCAGTGGGACAGAATTGCCTATCTGCACCAAATCACGGAGTTCCCAGACTAACAGTATTTACTTTGTGGTTAGGAAACACTTGCAGATTCCTGGAGTGGAGAACCACTGAACAGTGGGTAAGTGCCGGATTAGGATGCTAATGCTATTTTGAAAGCTAAAATAATGGTACACTTGCTATGCTTCCTGCTACAATTTTACCTGTGTTATGGCTTTCCCTATAGAAGTATCTTAGACATGGGCAAGGTCACAGTAGGACATGAGGTCTGTTTACTTAATCACCGCTTACTGCTTTTAGCATTAATCATGAAAGATGTTAGGCAATGGAGTAGAGGAAAGAATTTAAGCAATGTGTTAGGGGACTTCTGAGTGAAATCTCAGGGAAGTTAGGATTCCAAGGCCTAGGTTCCTGGGTCCCTCAGAAAACTCTACAGTACTTGCAAGCCTGAGCATCCTTACTTAAAGCTCGGCTTCACATGAACTGCTCATGTTAATATTCCGCCATCACTCTTGATCTGGTAATTGTGCCACTTGGGCTCCCAAGCACTAAAATTAAATTTGGAAATTTGTCATACACCTTCCCCATGCAGTGGTTACACAGGAGGTGGGAGCTCCAACCACCAGAATGAATGACTCGGTCAGTTCATTTGTCACCAGAAGGTAATTGGGATTTAAGTTACAGTCTTGGGAAGAAATACATCACATCGCATGATCACTCGCATTAATGGTAGCCTGTATCTAATGTGCACCCCAACCCAAACCTCCTTCATCAGATTCAGTGACTGAGCTGCAGTATAATTTGGCTTTTTTCTGCTGCCTACCTGAAATATCAGACACCAGCTGAGATGAAAGTGATGAGGGACAGTGGCTGTGACCACCCTACCTCTGAGCTGCTGGTACCTGGGTTGTCATTTATTCATTCATTTATCCATGCACTGATAAGAATTGACTGAGGACCCATCCTATGCCAAGCTTGAAATTGGTGCTAGCAATCCAAAGGAGAATAAATCAAATTCATACATCTAACATGTGGATTAAACAGGACCAGGAGATCCCACATAAGCTTAGAATTGCACCCCTCATTCTCTCCCTTCCTGAGAACTAGCATTCTCCACCATTCACACATTCGCAGATGCAAAAGCAGCCATTTTTCACAGCTAGACTTATAAAAATAACATCACAATGAGCCATAAGCAGTGAGGACAGAAAAGAGAGTTATACTCGTTCCTTTCTCAGGCATAGAGCCTCTGAAGGAACATGACTAAAGAACAAGAGTGTGATAGCTCCTGAGGGATTGCAGAGAGGCAGGAAGACGGTAGGGAACTCTGAGGGCTCCTCTCCTCTAATCCTTTTCTTTTTTTAGAAGGAATTTTGTGGGATGTCATTTAGCATCATGAAGGTTGAAGCAAACTTCTTGCATACTGTCAGAAAATGAGACATGTCAACTGGGAGATAATGTCAATACTTTCTTCACATATACCAAAGGCCCCATGCCAAGCAAGACAAAGCCACCAAAACACTCAGGGTGGGAAGGTCACTGTTCTACTTAGAATAATAGTCTAAAGAATATTCTAAAGTATTTCATCCTAGTTACAAGAAGAGACTATTAAGATGTCCACAGTTTGGGCTCAGATCAATATTTAAGTTTATATTTCAAATTCACCTTGGCCAGACTGAGAAACTGAATTCCACCTGAAAGGGAGCTTCAGGGCAGAAAGAGGCAAAGATCATATCTATATGTTCAATGCCAGTCCCTCAGGACATCTTTCTCTACTTGAGTCTCATGAATTGACATTGACCAGACAAGAAAGTAACTGTCACTTACTTTATTACTTATTTTGATGCTAATTTTTTTTTCAGGGAAGACCAGAGACATGTTCCTAAGGCTAAAATTTTGGCTATTAGACAGTCTCCTATCACACTTGTCTATCTAGAAGCAGATGTGGAGATGCACAGCCAGTGAAAGTGTCAGACCCCGAGAAGGAAGTATGAAGAACTGCAGAGAGAACAGGGGAGCTCTGAGGAACCTACCACAGCCTTTGCATTTCATGGGAACTCCAGGATAAACAACACCCACGTAGGTCCATCGTGACAGGCTCCAGTTACATGTCTAGTCCAGCCTGCTTCCTCACATCACCCAGTCACTAGAGAGGGGATTCCCAGAGGAATCGTAGGGCTTTCCACTGAGGTGGGTCATGGAGGTTCCTTAACTGAAACCTGATGGTCTCAATGAGCAATTCAGGAAGGTTTAGAGAAAGTGGCATTACTCTAAACTTCAGTGGATCATGCCCACGATCCCCAGGGGCCAAGATAGTGACCTCTGACTGCTGCCATGAGTGGCTGTGAGGAGAGTGGAGCCTATCCATCTGAAGCTCTGGCCTTTAGGCAAATGAATCCAGCATTTCTCAGAAGAGAGAGAAAAATAATAAACCTTGTCCTTCTGATCACTTTCTCCCCCTCCTTGGCCCTGCTGGCACCTGCCTTGGGGGAAACACAGACACCAGACAGGGGGAAGCAACATGAGGTCATTGTGGTCTTCCTGGCAGGAGGCAGAAAAGTGCACTGCAGATCTGTAGGGCAAACACAAATCTTAAGCACCCTCTGATGCCAGATATAGAGCCTAGACTATTGTTGGGTGGTCTCTGAAGGGCAATAACAAAGAAACTAGAACCTCATGCAAATGAAGAGTCCATAGCTAAATTTTGTGACCCCTTCAATACCAGTTTAGTATGCTAGACTTGATCCCTGTAGTTTGGTAGGAAGTTGGAAATGGTTCCATGGAGAAAAATCACTTGAGAGAGATTGGTCTATGTCTTCATTGATCGTCTATAGCCATATACTAGGACCACCTTGCTTCTTCTAGCTCAGCATTTCCAAATTATGCACTTTAGACCATTAAACACAAGTTAATTGTCACAATACACTCCTTTTCAAAAAGAACACATGGGAGGTTGGCTTCCCTAGGTTAAACTGCTGTTAACCATGCTAATGGCTAACCAGGGTTCCGAGAGAACCATGAGGCTTCCTTGCTTCACTTAATGTGTGCAATAACTTGGATTATAAGATGGATTTCAGTGCATTTCAATAAGGATACTGAAGTCATTGTTATTCTGGTGAGTGTGGGTCATAGGAAGAGGTTCTTAGGAAGCCTCCCATTTCTACCTCCGTAATGTATAAGGACTGGGATGAAGTGTAGTCAGAAGTTTCTGGCCCGGCCTACCACCAAGGTCAGGACCTGCAGTTCTGCAGCTGCTTTGTCCCAATAATCACACAAAGGCTTAAATTAATTACAAGCTGTTTGGTCTAAGGCTCAGGCTTATTACTTGCTAACTCAGATGCTTTAAGTTCATCCATATTTCAATTTATGTTTAGCCACATAGCTTGGTACCTTTTTGCTCAGCGCAACATTCTCATTCTGCATCCTCTGTATTTCATTGTTGTCTCTTCTCTGCTCTTCTGCTTCCCAGAATTCTCCTAGTCTGATTGTCTCGCCTCTACTACTATCTAGCTACTTGACCAATCACTGTTTTATTAATCTAATATTTACAGTGACAAATACTGACAGTTTATAAGAGCATAGTCAAAAATCAAACCAAAACAACAAACAAACAAACAAAAACAAAAGTCTAGAGAGATGGCTCTCAAAAAAACAAAACAAGACAGACAACAAAAAAGCTGGAGATATGACTCTGTCCTCTGATATTCCAGACTATTCTATTAAATGTATATCACTACAGTGCAGGAATACAGATCTGGACCAAGGAAGACCAAAAAGTGTTCACTTGAACTGGCTATGTGTTTTGAACTTCGGCTCACCACTATTTACAGATGGATAGTTCAAACCAGCTATGTAAAGAGTCGACATGCCATTGTAGTCTATGTTTCTAGCATGATGGAGGCTGGTTTTACCATTGTAACTATGTGAACAGCCCAGTAGCCTTTGGTGCATAGGTTAGAACTGCATGCATTTAATTGCCTTGGATGATTAAGAGTTAACACTGTTGACCCACCCAGAGGGAAATTGAAAGGAATATCCAATTAGAGACAACCAGGCTCTTTGAAAATATCCAGTGTGCCAGTAGTGCTTAATAATAATCACGATAATCATAACATTTCTAAACACATATATTTATATATTTAAAAATGGTAGGCTATTTCTCACCCTGGAAACGTTATTTGCCAAAAACTAGATTCTTGCAATTATTCAAATTGGAGATTTGTATTTTTTGTTGGTGGTGGTCCCCATGGCCTCTCTGGTGGAGGAAGGACAGAGAAAGCCATCCCAGAGGGAAACAGAATCAATTCAAGCTGCTCATTAAAAGGTAAACCGTCAATAATTTCTGTCAGGCCTTTTTATCTTGGGCTTTAGTCCATGATGCTCCCTAAGGCGGCTTGTGGAACTGAGATTTAGAATGGTTTGTGCACCCCCATTGGTGGGAGCTTAACCCTCTGCATGCCACTATAGGTTTGTGGCAATGAACTGTGGATGGGAATGGATAATGAAGCTGCTCCATGTATCTTCAGGAAGCAGGGACCTTCCTGAGGAAGCCAGAGGATAACTCAAGGTATTTGGAAGTGAAACCAGGACAGAACAGCAAAAGATGTCATCAGTGCAGAGGGCAGCAGCCAAGTCTAGTTTATTGAGTCTTTTATTCTTGTGTCCATCATATTTGAACCTGTTTTGCAATTATCTCTGCCTGTGCTCAGTTATTGTCATTGCTTCTACTGAGATGCCTGAAGAGGAAGTATTATTTTGCATTAAAAAGCTCAGAGAAGGCAACTTCCTGTCACATATATTTAAATATTCATGTACTAATGACATCCAAATTTATACCTGCCGTCTGGACTGCTTCTGGAAACACACATTTGCATATCCAGCTGTGCACCTGGTATCTCTACTCGGATACCAACAGGCATTTCAAATTTAACAAATCCACAGCTGAGTTCTGGGTGAGTCATCCTGAACTCAGAGTTTATGACAACTCCATCTTTCTGTTGCTGGTCTCCCATCAGCTAACCCTTACGTACAGAAACACATTCTCATTCTGCTGATGTCTTGTGGTCTAACCCCTAGGGTCTGTCCTCCAAATGACTTCATTACTTTCTAACTATGGACCCGTGTTTCCTTTCTACTCCTAACAGAGTAGCTAATGTACTATAAGGAAACAGTAAGACAAATGCATCGTTCCTTTGCCCCAGTACTTCAGTGAGTTCCCAATTCAGAGAGGAAATGAGACTCATGTTCCTACTGATAAAGATCCTACTGGATCAGGACCCAGTTGCAAGTGAAAACTCTTTCCTAAGGATTTCCCCCCTTTATTCATTCACAGAACATGGCCTACATTCTATCTTGTTGTTCAAACTACTTATATATCGGGGCATGCTACATCAAAAGGACATATTTTATAGTTCTCATCCCCAGGACCTCCTGGAATGTGACTTTGTTTTAAGAGATAACTAAGTTACAATGGGGTGTTCCAGGTGGGACCTACTCCAATATGGTGTTCTGATAAAAGGAAAGGTATATGGACATAACATCATAGGTATAGGAAATAAACCATGGGAAGATGTATATTGGGATGATGAAACCATAATCCAAGAAAGGATATTAACAAAATAAGAGACCAGGAATGCAAATCACCAGAAGCTGAGAAGCAGGCCAGGAACAGACCACCCATCATGCCCTCAGAAAGACCTAAACACCCAGAGATTTTGATCTTGGACTTCCAGCATCCAGAGCTACAAGCAAAGAAATTCTTGTTGTTTAAGATGTGTGGAAGTGGTATGTTGTTAGGGTTGTACCTATGGTTCCCTTTATCTGGAATATTCTCCCTGTATCCATGTGACATGAGTCCTTTTCTCCTTTAGTTACATTCATTAAATCATTCTCTGGGCAGGTCACCAAGAATCTATATACACTTACTAATACGCACTATCTCTCTTTTCACAATTATTTTTAGCCATAAAGCAGCCCCATACTTAACTCATTGACTTTCTATTTCTCCTAGCTACACTATTAGCTATAGGAGGGCAAGGCCTGTGTTTGTTTGGTCTGTTGATGAGTTCTTCACACATATACACACAACAGCCATTCAGTTAGTAACCATTGAGCAAATAAACGTGTGAACTAATTTAGCCATCCTCTTTCTCTGCCAGCTTGACTGCTTTTATGAGTGTTTCCATTTTCACTACTTCTTCCCAGACTGTGGTACCAGCTCTACACTGGCCATGGTCAAGCTGGCCTCACCTTCTCTGATGTATCTTCCAACTTTCTTCTAAGAGGTACTTTGTTAAATATGAGGTCTCTTCTTTTTTCTACTGAGAAATCTTTCAATGGTGACATCACGAGTTTCTCACAGCTTGCTTTCCTATGGTGTGGACACACTTACATTTCAGTAGTAGATTCTCTGAAACCAAAGCTGTTGTGTGAGTAAGCCTACCTATTCCTGCACATTCACTATGTTCTGATAGACTTTGTGTTCTTTATATGTAGTCTGGCTGGTGCCACAATTTCATCTGGCCAATAGAACATGGTAGAAGTGATGCTTTGAAAACACAGAGCCTAAGCCAGTTCACAGGAGAGACAAACTTTGCCCAGTACCTCTTCCAAATGGGAAGAACATTAGCAAGTGGATGCTTTCTGTTTTGATTTTGTTGACATTTTTGCTATTGTAAGTCATCAAATTGCAATGACATCACATGTCATACTACTGCTAAACTGATAAGCAATTCAGAAATGTCACCCCCCAAATATAAACACACAAACATGAATCACAAGACTTTACACTTACTGCTTTTTCTACTTAAGAATCTCCTCTTATTTTGGGTTTTTTTTTTTTTTTTTGAGTGAGGGGATTAACTTTGTCAATTATAGTCTCATCGTCTGAGCCCCAGGCATGGTCTGCCTGTGAGCTCTGAGATGCCCTGTGCTTGTCAGAGCTCTCAGCCTCCTCATAGCCTTCAGCTCTTAGTTCTTTGTCTGCTCCATCCAAATGAAAGCTTACAGAGGGCAGGAAGAGCATCCCTGCTGTTTCCTTGGCTCCAGGATTTTGTCTGCTGACTGGCATATGCCTCTACTGAAGGATTTTGCCATCACTGACTGTACTGAACAAGGAAGTGCTTGTGCTTTCAATTTACTTGGAATAGAGGCAGAAGATTAAAATGCACGAAACAATTAGAGAACAAAGCAAAACTGCATAAAACCAAGCACCAAATGTTCACAACTTCAGAAATACTCTTATCTGGATAATTGGTCCATGCTATATTAGGTTCTTTATATTAGCAGTAATTAGAATAATAATGATCCATTACAATGAAAACTTTAGTTTCAAGATGCTTTCACACATATTATCTCATGTGACTTTTCTCTAATTATTTAGGGACAAAGAAGATTTGGAATCTCATATACCATGTCATGTAACATGAGCAGGTTTTTGTGTCATTTCTCTGTGCTGTTCCTAGCTGCATGCAAAGAGATTGCTGCTGTACTGTCTGCATTCAGGAGAGGGGAGTCTATGAACACCTGGAACATGGTGTCACATGCCCTCAAGGATAGAATTTATTTCCTAGATTCTTTAGGCTAAAGAGAATCACAGACACTTCTTTGAAAATATGAATCATTGAAGAGGATATTGAGTACACTTAAAATGTAAACTGATACCCTCTGATTTAATCCTTATGATGACTAGACACCACCTACCTCAGATTTCTTTTCATTTGTAGACTAACAACAGTACCTGCCAATCCCAAGAGCAGAAAAGCCTTACTAGACATCAACAAGATGCTTAATTAGGAATTGAGTTGAACATATCAAGACATCACCCTATCCATCCCAGTCTTCCTACTTCTAATAAGCCCTATTTGCTGAAGCTCTAAAATGAGCAAGGCTATGGATCAAGCCCTGAGTTAACTGATCCATCTTCTCTCTTCATACCTATAAACATTCCATAGAAGTCAGTATTATTACACCCATGTCTCAGATGAGAAAACTGATGACTAAGAAAAGATAGGAAATGTTGCATTACCTCACAGATATAAAAAGTCTAGGACTTAAAAGATTTTTTTTAATCCCAAAGACAGTGTTCTTTTACCTTAAAAGGATTGTCCACTAGAGGATACATGAATATTTTAGGGTTCCTTCAAAATCTTAGGAACCTGTCATTTCAGCTGTTTCTCATTATTACTCCTAATGAAAACATGAATAATTAACTGAGGACTGACAGTTGTGTCCTGATTGAAAACACAATGAGTTGTGGATAGGTCTTTCTTGCCTAACACCATAGTAACAGGTAGGAGAGTAGGGAAGGAAAATGTTGTCCTTGATTGCCATTTGCTTCTATTCTAGGTGGAAGAGAGGAAGTAGAGATAGACTACTAATTGATCCTACTCTTTGGTTTAGAGCCAGAACCTCCAGGTTCCCTACCAGGTTGCTTTTCTTTGGTGGAACTCCACGCCCCTAGAAGCCCCCATTCAATGATGTCACATTGGTAGGGAAGGACTTAACAGGATTTTCCCAAGGATCCCAACCCCAGCAGCTTCGAAAACTTTTCGGTGGGGGAGAGGTTCATAATAGTTCCAATGAGTTTTCAACTTATTTGCCATTTCCCAGATTCTCCTAGCTCAAGTATTTTACTTTCCTGAGACACTTGGATTTTCAAGGGAGAAATGGATAAAAAGGTAATACTGACACCCAGGGCTGAGATTCACTCCTCCTACTTCCATGATTTAGGGTTTCAGTTAACAGAGCTTTGGTTTCCTTCAAAACAGGGCCTATTGACTGTGTGACTTCAGAGTCCACTGAGGAAGGCATGTCTGGGAGGGTTTTCTGACAGAGCAGCATTCTAGCATTCTTTAATTATGACTATATACTTTCCAAATAGACAAAATAAAAACAAGCATTTGTGTAAAAGTGTATATGTGTGTATACACACATGTGCACATATTCTGTATGTATTCTTGGGTATGTACAGTCATGTATGGGGAAAGGTAAGAAGGTAGCATTTGGGAAGCATAAAGACATGACACAGCAAGGTACATATTTCACAGGTAGTTTTCACTGCCTGAAACCATTTGGATTTGTAACCTTTGTCGAACTCACAATTCACACCTTTCATTTAGATTTTGACTATATCAATCTATCTAAGAAGTTATCAATGATATATCAATTCTATAACAAATTCTTCTGCTATGAGTCTCCTCCAAATCTACAATATAACATAGAAGTAATAGAAAGTACTTGAGATAACAATAGGTGTAGAGAAAAGTATTAACTTCAAATAAAATATGAATTAATAAGGAAACCTTCTTTTCCAATAACTAAAAAGAAATGGGTGAAAATATGACAAATTTGTGAAGCTCACTACAGAGCACTTGGATACTTTTGGACAAAAATACTAGATTTTCATTACAATGTCTCACTTCTCTATAGCCAAGATTGGTCCATCACCACACTCTCAAGTATCTGCAACCTTGGCAGTCTTCTCTGTGGAAAGCACTGAGCACAGTGGTAGGACACAGAGAAATTAACACACAGCTCTGTCCATCCAGGACCTCCTAGCAAAGGGACAGGCAGATGTGTAAATCTGCAGTTGTCCCACAATGTGGCAAATGCTTCCATCATCCCATAGGAACGTGGAAGGGGCAGGATGACTGCCATAGCTTGGGGAAAGCCTTCAAGAATGTGTCCTTTTTGCTCCTGTGGGCGCGGTGTAGAGGAGCTGACAAACTAAACATAAATGTTCGCTTATTTAATAAGCCAATGGCGGAATAATACTGGATGAAAAGATGAACCTAGTTTCTAGTGATTGACTCTGATCCTTTTTCCAAGCAACCTTGCCTGCGTTTCACCCCTTTTAAAGAGTCAGGTATGAGAAAAACTTGCTCAGAAGCCTTAGGATCATAGATAATTCATGAAGTGTTTAGGTAGTAGGTGTCACACCCAGTGAACAATGAAGCCCTTAACTTAGAGAAATGAGAAGATCAGCAGCTCTTCCCTCATCTAATGAAGAAAATCAACATGCTGCCACTGCTTTGCTCTCCACCAGCCTGCCCTCCCCTTCCTTACTGGACTTTTTGGATGTCCAATTATCAGACAGCCTGGAAACGAGTTTCTTTTCTTAAGATAAACAGCCAATGACCGAAGCACAATTTATATCTATTATTTTTTCATCAGGTTCCCGTCTTGGTCTGGGCAAGGCTAAACAAGAAGAAGTGTTAGAAAAATTAGAGGTGAGTAAACAAATGAATGTTTTACCTTTGGCATTTAGATGCTGATCTGATCCCAATCCTGCTGTCTCCCTGTGTGACATGCCCTGTGTCGAGCTGGAAAATATGAAGCTAAGGATAGATACAGCCTATAATGCATCAGTCTCACCACACGCTGAGCTTTTAAATATGTACAAGATGGTCTTGGCTTTACGAGATCTGTAGGAAAGAGCAGAAAGGTTTCCACAGGAGGCTCAAGAAGCCCTCCACCCCCACCCCTAACCACACTAAGAAAGCAACTGCAAGAAATTTGTAGAAAACTATATATTAATTTGTTAAAGTATAGAGGGTAAGAAAAGGCATAGAAAGGAAATTTCTTGGTGGGGTTTCCTGTACTGTACTCAGAGTATAGCAAAGTATGGGAATGAGTTATCAAGTTCCTGTTTAACTCTGCTCCCATACGGAAAGATTACTTTATGCTGACGGCCAAGAGGAGGCAATCCAGAAGACATCAGGGACAAGAATAAACACAGAGGAGTAAAGTATTTCTCAGGGGTAATACAAATAAAGATTCGAACTTGAGTTGGAGCCCAAGTAATCAACTGGGCTTCCCCACAGATCCACGTGACCTGACCCCCAGAAAGTTATGGCAAGAGGGCACAAAATTCACTTAGCTTTCTGGGTCCATTTCTCATCTATAAAATGTGAAGAATAAGGCTCAGACAATGTTGGAGGGTTTCCCAAACTGATTTAAGCATCATTAGTAGATCTGGAAAATAGTCCAGTAGATTAAAACACTTTGGGATCCACTCAACCCCAATTATAATGGCTATTAGTAAAAATAAATAACAACAAATACTGTCATTACACTCTCCTCCCACACTGTATGAGCAGCAAACTTGTTCTCTCAATGACCTGCTGGGCCAACAGTGTCCATTATTTAGTAACCACTCAATAAATATTTTGCAATCATAGCTTGTGACATACTATTGGGGAATGAACGGCACAGTCAACAATTCTGGACCCTTGTCTTTACAATGAGCCACGTAGGTGATGCTGAAAGGTCATGATGCTGGGGTGGGCTTGTTTCCCTCACAGGAGACACTGATAGCGGTACTTGCCTGTGTGAGCTTTGGGAGACTCACAATCAGAAGCCTTTGTTGCTGTAATAGGTTTCTCTCAATTGTTTAACCTACTTTACTTTCTGGCCTCTGCCTTAAATTTTTTCTTTTTTTTTTCACCCTGGAGCTCTTTATACTCAGAGTGGCATCAGTTAAGGCACAGATGTGGACCATTAGATCCTTCCTGCTGATCTAATGTATTAGAACCAACAGAGACAGGTCAAGTCCGTGGGGACATTCTAGTCTTGGAATGGCACTCCTGTCTACAGGTGAAGTCCCACCTGCACGTGATAGTCACCTGGGCAGTCCACAATGTCCAGTCTGCATCCACCAATAAACCAAAGTAAAATGCCCTCACAGAGCAATTTCTAAAAGCTCCCATGGGATCATGACGTAGAGAGCCAACTGCTAGAAACACGGAGGTGGGAAGTACACTGTAATGCAGGTCCTGCTGCACTGGAGGAGCGAGCCTCTGCCAGATCGTCAAACCTCTTCTCATCCTGTTTCCTCCTCTTCTTAGGTTCCATGTGGTGAGAGCACAGGGGAGTAGTGTCTGAAAATGTTTCCCATGCCTGTTTGTAGCATGTCAGAGGGGAGGACTGGAGAGCACTGGAGAGCATGTCATCTTAAAACTTTGTCGTCTTCTGTTGGACTCCTGGAGCGCTAAAGCAGCCCAGAGCCACTGCTCTGCAGGCATTAGCACCACAAGGAACATAACTGCACAGGTGAGCAGCATCCCACCGATCATGAAGTACTTGTCCTGGAAGGCCCGCTTCTCAATTAACCTCATCACTGTGTTGGACAAGCCGAGCATGTTGGCAATGTCAAGGATCTTCTTCTGAGTCCCCTTCAAGGTCAGTCTCTGGGCCCTCAGTCCCTCCAGAATACTGTGCCCGCCTCCAATGAGGTCATCCATGCCGTGGTGAATGTTCTGGAGGGAGGAGTTAAACTGCAGTGATTCATCCATGGGTATGGTGGTGTCAGAGTCGTTAGTGGTGAAGGAGCGAGCCAGAAGCTCCTCTTGCTGCCTCTCCTGCTGCCCCCGGGCGTAGCGCCGGTGCTGAAAGTTCTGGAGGGCCGTCTGCAGGTGCTGCATGTCATACTTCAGTTGGTCGACACGGAGTGCACAGACTGCCTGTCTGCCGTCTCCAGGCGTCCCATGTGAGACTGGATCTCGTGGACCTGCTTGTGCGTTTGTTGGTACAGCGGCTCCATTACGCCGGCCAAGCAGGCCTGCGGCTTCCTCGGAACACCTGCCTTAAAATTTTATTTGACACAATGACATCATTGTCTCACTCAGTCCACAGTGAGGTGCTCTTCGGTGCATCCTACCTTAAATAGGTTGAAGTCAGCTCAGTCACCAGTGATCAGAGCTGAGGCTAATATGGATGGTGTACTGGACAACACCCAGCTGCCCTCATCTGCTATTGGGCTTTCCAACTGAGTCCAGCAAAGGCTCCAATCTGCCTTTGACTCCCACATTTCCCAGTGATGAACAGCATCATCTTCTCTGATATGTTGCCACTCCCATAGATAGCTCAGAGAACTTTCTGTTTCAGAGGTTCATCCATCAGCGAGTGTGGATGAGGAGGATATTTAATGGTGAATTCATTATTATGAGAAATCTGTGAGTTGCTGTCATAAAATTTGCTCTTGCTTTCGTAGAATGCACTATCCCTCATCTTGCTGAAAGCAAAGGATGCCAGGCTCTCCCTTGATCCTGCTCTCTTGCAGTTAGTGATGCTCATCCAGATGTGTTATTTGATTCATTTCAAGACATCTTTGCTGACTGCCTCTATGGTGCCAAGGACTGCACTATCCACAAGTAACAAGCTTTATACATCCACACACCTATAAGATGCCATACTCCTCTGAGAATTCTCTTTTTTATCTTTTAAGACTAAACCCTCCACTCATAGACAAACTCATTATCACCATCCTTCTGTGCTGCTTTGTCTAATTTCTCCCCACTGAATACACAGATTACTTCATGCCATAGTTTATCTTGTGGAGAATATTAAACAAGTACAGAGAGGTGAGACACATGCCAGATAGTAAATACATTTTAGCCATCGTGATAGTTGTGATTATTATTTAAAATTAGGGATCACATCTATTTTACCCAAGATGATAAAATAGGACAGAAAGTGCCAATAAGAGGAAGGCTTGACACTGGAATGTTTCAATCAAAGAAAGGAGGAATGATCAGGCTGGCTGGTGATACAGTCATTCCTGGAGCTAGCTGTGGAAGGGGGTGACATTTTAGAATAATGATGGTTAACTTGACAAACATTCTCCTGACGACTTCAGATGATCAGTCCAAGCTTACCAGCTAGCTTCCCATGAATGATCACACACCATTATGCTCTCCCACCATCCACCAACCCTGTCTCCAGTCTCTATCACCTAGTAGCTCTGGAAGGAATTTTCTGCTCTGCCTTTCCAGGAGGTGCTACCTCAGGTTCTCTCTGTTCACGCTGCCAATGTGGAGGGAGCAGGTCACACTTCTTGGCAGCAGAAGGTAGAGAGTTCCTCAGGCAACACTTGATGAGCTGGCTGCTCTTCTGGCAGACTCACTCACAGTTAGTGATCTGAATGTGTGGATGAGAATTGAAACAGGAGCTACAAAGAGGCCTGTTTAACCCTCCCTAGCAAGACTCATCATTCACACACTCTCAGAGCCTCTCAATCTGTGCTTACCCCAAGGCTAGAAAAACTGCTCCTTTCCCAAGGCCAGAGCCAGAGAACCACACTCTTCATGCACTATTTTGTTTCCTAGCTGGAAAGCAGCCAGTTCAAAGCATATATAAATGCCAGTCCCCATCACATGGGAATTTAAAGGGGCTTCCTTATAATTTTAAATATAAATGCCTTAATCTGTTTTCCCCATTATTCAGTTTATTAATCCAACAAATATATACCTTCTTACGCTCCTGAAAAAGGTAGCATTTGATATTTAGATGAATAAATTTGGAAATAACAAGATACAATTCTCTATTTGTTATTTTCCACCTCACTGACAAATACCCAAGGAAAGTAACTTAAAGGAAGGTTTCAAGGCTGTCAATCTGTCTAAGCAGACAGAGGCATGGCCAAACAGAGCTTCCAATTACTGAGGCCAGCAAGCAGAGAGATGGGGATGTTGGTGGCCTGTTGACTTCCAACTTCCCTCTGTCTAGATCCTTGGACATAGGCTGATATGGCTGGCTACCTCCAGGGTGGATCTTCAAAGAACCTCTCCAGTTACTTTTCTCTAGAAATGCCGTTATAGACATACTTTTAGGTGTGTTTCAGAAGACTTCTAGTTGATTCTAATTTCCATCAAGTTGAAGTTAAAGATAAACCATTATTGGCTGTCAGGGCAGATGCAGAAATTAAGAGAACAAGAAGAGCTAGTATGATGGCTACTGTATATTAAAGCCTGGGCAAGGTACTTAGAGATAGGTGTGTCCAAAATGGAGGTAAAAATATGCTCTTTCAAAATACCCACAAAACCTTCCTTTGCTAAAAGGATCTACTAGTACCACCCAAGTTCCAATATCCATATTTCTACATATTTCTCTATGTCTAAGGCTTCCCTAGACTGGGATAAACTTAGAAGACATATTTATTGTACTGTCAATTGCTATTAAATATACTTGTTTTATAAGCTGAATTTAAAAAAAAATCTGGGTCAAAATATTATATAATATTAACAATGACAGTAAGAATCCCACCTGTCAATATTTATTGAATTCTTAGTACATGTCATGCAGTTGACTAAGCATGTTTCATATACTTTCTTAATAAAATTCTTATGGAATCCTACGGGTTAGGATCTATTGCTCTTCATTTATAAGAAATGAAATGGAAGCTCAGGGAAACTGCTTAAATTCACTCAGTAAATCATACAGCTTAGCCTTGAACCTATACCTGACTAATATATGTAATAAGCTGACCCTCCTCATCACTATGTTATATAACTGTTTAAAGGGTGGAGGGGCTTCTGGAAAGATAATGGGGAAGTTTCAGAGTTTACACTTGAATAATTATGTATGTAATTAGAATCAGGAATTCTGAAGTCTATTAATTCTAACTAACCAACTAGCTTCTTTGGTTTGATAAAGAAGCATAAACAGTCATTGGATTTTAATTGAAGGATTTTATAAAAGGACACCATTATAGTGCCTAAAGGTTTGTAATTTTAGTTGCATTCATCTTATAATCTATCTCTTTGATCTGAATGAACCGAGCCTGGTGCTGTACACAGATTTGACTGCTTGACTGATGGATGTGGACCAAGTCTGAGATTTGAGGAACCTCCCTGGTCATCAGTCATGAAGCAGGGCTTGAAGGTGACAGCTGCATACCCCCAGCCATGGTCTTTGGGAAAACAACACTTTATTCAGAGATACAGTGAAAGGCAACATCTCCTTTATTTTGAGAGTGTTAATTACTTCTGAAGCATAGGAAAGTGGCCCCCAGGCTGGGGGAGCAACCTTTGGACCTTTTCCATGAATTTTTAGAAATAAATCGTGTTTCTTTAGAGAAGCTGCTCTGTTTAAGCTTCAGTTTATTTCCCAGGCTGGGACTGAACCCTCATTTGTTGTTATCTCAATCTTTTCAGAGACCTGAGGAGCAGATGAGGAAGCAGAAATTGTTTTAATGATGATAAGCAAAGAACAGACCCCACACCTCAGTTTCCTTTATGCCTTAGAAACAAGAAGAATAAAGAACACCTTAAGAGATGCACTTTTTTTTCTCCTGGCAAGTTCATTTTCCCTGAGAGGCGGTCATCTTGTTTGCAGAGTCTGAAATGCTAAAGATGAAAAGTGTTTCATCATAACGACACGGATCTGCATTCCATTTATTTTGTGCTCCCACAGCAAAAAATATTCCAGGGACTGTCATGGTGCTTTGAAAAGTGAGAAAATATTTAGCTGCTTAAATAATTCTGGAGTAAAAAAGCATCAAAAGGGAGAGGCAGAGAATAATAGCTTCACAGTCTCCCCAAGGGGATGTGATGAGGCTCACCACTGGCCTAGATTTCAGAACTGATAGCTCACCTCCTCAACGCCCCCCTGCAAGATGTACTCTTTAGGGAAAGAGTGTTTCTTTGGCATTTCCTTAATATGAATAACCTGTTACATCACTTTAGCGTGTTAGGCTTCTTTCATAGTATTTCCACATCCATTATCTCATTTGGTCCTTGGCGCAGCCCTGTAGAGGACATGGGGCCTTGATGATTACTTCCATTAACAGAAAATGAGACTGTTCCCAGGCCTCATGGGAGCCCTGGCTGCAGGTAAAAGAGCAGAGCCCACTGCTGCCAGATCTGCCCCCCAAACCAGATCTCTCCTTGTAGTGGCCCAGTGTGTTCTCTCTGTTAAGGTGCACAGCCATCAGCTGCTTCCACTTTCAAATTTCATAATCTTCAACACAAGTAATTTTTATCATTTCCCCTGAGCCAATACTGTGGAAAAGTCAGCTCTACTTTAAATACCAAAGCTAAGCAATACCTCCCCCGTCTTTCAACTATATTTGGCCCAAGAATATTTGCAAAAACTTCTGAAAAACGGATTCACTGCTTCTGTAAGTTAAATAAATAAAGTGCAAGGGCCGTCTGTGTGATCATCCTACACTTCAGAGTCCCACCATATTGGAACCTGGCTCTACCTCTGCTTAAAATCTGCAGCTGGATTGTATTTCCATTCTCTAGTTTAAATACATCTTGAATGTGTCAGTATCATTGCTTCTACTAGATTAATAGGATCAGCCAAAAGGATGGCTGACATTTTTGTTGCTATAGAAACTGGTCCTGATGTTACACAGTTTGCCTTTCCTCTATTTGCTGTACATCTATCCAGCTACTGAACACAGACATCTTTTTGTTTCACAAGGAATTACATTTTAAAAAATTAAAGCATAATTTTATCCTGGTTTCACTCTCATTCTGTTGAAAGTGGTATTAAATAATATTAAGAAGCCTCCTAGGAACAGTGGGGATTGGTAATGTTGCTCCGCAGTTTATGAGCCTTCCAGATATGAAAAGAATGTAAGTTCCACAAATTATCCCACATCTTAAGTCATCATTCTTTCCTGCTGGAGTTCAGGACTTAAGGTTTTCCCTTAGCAAATCTCCAAGCCCAGCTAGCACATTTCACATTAGACTGTGGAGACCTAAGTGAATGGAGCTCCTCTCCTTTCCCCCAGCACAGCAAGTTCCTGTACAGCTGTTTCCTTAACTATGCTACCCGCCTCCTCCAACACATCACCTCCATCGTACACTCAGGCTCCGTTCCCACAGATGAACCATTGCCCCCAGAGAAAACCTCTCACACAGAATTCAGATGTGAAGCCTCAGCCCATAATGATGCAGGCTGCATGTATAGTTGATGCCAGAAGGTACACTTGAGAGGGAAGGGGTATACAAAATGAGAAAAAAGAATTCTTCCCCAATGACCAGGAAACAGAGCTTCTCCAGCCCCAACAATGGCTGGTGTTCATCCAAAGCACAGGCCAGGAACAGCTCTCTAATTGGCAGGATCTGAGCTGTCAGGTTTCTGTTTGTCCCAACCATGATGGAAGCAGCACATGATAGATCAGAGAGGAATTTTTCTTTCCCAAGATAGATTTAAATATAAGTTTCCCAACGACCTGGGAGGCACACATGAACCAAAAGGACAGATTCCTCAGGCAGCCATTATGGGCCACCAAGCTTACCTGCAGCTGTTCTAGGACTCCAGGGTTGCAGCTGCTTTGAAAGAAGAAAGGAATTTTGAAGAATGTACTGACCAAAAGAATATTTAAGTAAGACTTTAATTACATAATAAAACTTGGAATGCATCACACACGTTAGATGCAGAGGGCCATAATGACGTCATGGTGACTCTGTACTAGCAACTAGAGAGAGGAAGATGATCCAGCAGTCATTTTATTATAAAGGAAATGGGAAAGCCATATAGTGCTCACTTTCAGAATTTGAGAGAGTGAATTGGTAGAAGTTAGCTGAGTCCTGGTGTGATATCTGATGAGGAATTAACAGCTATGACCTCCTGCAAATGGCACAGTTCCTGTGAGATGATGTTATCCTCAGATCACATGACAGAGGCAGAAGCTGAGCCATAGCAAAGGTTATTTTTGGTCCCTAGTACCAAGCTTGCAAGCCTTGGGCTTCCTTCACTGATCTGAATGGCAAATGGAACTGACAAAGGCATGCTGTCTCTGACCATTTTTTAGCTGGTAAAGCAACAGGGAATAAGCTAATTAAAGAAAATGTGGGTAAATTCTATTTTAGATTGGGGTAGATAGGAAAATGCTTCACAGTACTGGACACAAAGTATCATGTTGTTCACAATAATCAGGAATTGGGACTTCATTTTATTTTTCAAATAGACATTGCATGTTCTTGCTAAAAGCTGTTCTGATGGGCTGGGTGGTGAGCAGAGAAAGCCACAGAGAAGAGGGTCTGTCAAGACAGAATAGAGGTTCTTCTCATGGCCATATCTCATGGCTACCAGGGCTCTGTGGTCTGGATATGGTTCACTCTGTACATCTATGGTTCATCTGCTGAAAGATTGGTCCACAGGGTGGAGGGTTGAGTGATGGAATCTTTAAATCATGAGGCTTACGACAAGATAATTAAGTTACTGGACACTATACTTAGGGAGCATTATTCCAGCATCATGGAATGAGTGAGTTATGCTTAGAGCTGGTTGTTATAAAGTGAGGCCACCAATTAGTTTTGCTCCTACTGGCTATAAGTACAGATTTTTTTTTTCTCAGCTATATTCATTATGTAATCAAGGGACCCTGGCTAAAACACCAGAACCATACTGTTTGCACCATCTAGCTAGCAAAATGTTGACTCAAATAAACTTACCTCATAAAATAGCTAATCTCAGATATTTTCTTGTGCTGACAGTAAAATCAACTAATAAAGAATATTGCTGGCTCTTCTGAAGGAGAGTCTACAGAGTAACTCAAGAGGCTTGGGAATTTCTTAATAGGATAACAAATTAATTTATCACTTGAACTAAGATTGTTTTTATGAGGTACTGCTAATAGGTGGATTCAATTAGGAAGTGCAGCTCATGGGTAGAGAGCTTGCCTAGGGTCTATAATGTCCTTAGTTTGATTCCCAGCACTGAGGAGAAAAAGGAAGCACATTTTCCTCTCATCACCCCAGCCTACTAACCAGGTAATGACTGTATTTTAGATGGATTTTAGAAAAACTCTATCACTGTAATGATGGGAATGATGGTTAATATTTATAATATACACTATAGGAATACACAAACACACACTATAATAACCCCCCACACACACTTACAGAGATATACTTTCTAACACTCCCAGGCAATACATGAAACCACAGATAGTACTGAACCCTACAAACAAGTTTTACAGTTGCATGCAGTCAATCTGATATGTGATGTGGCTACTAATAGGTAGGTAGCATCTATAGGGGACCTGCTGAAGAAGAGAAAGATAATTCACATGCCAAGCAAGCCAGTTCTAGAGTTTTCATCAAACTATTCAGAACAAGGTAGAATTTTAAGCTTATGAACTAATTATTTCTAGAACTTTCCATGTGATATTTTAGGGGCACAGCTTACCTAGTCACAGAACAATGGAAAGCAAACCCTCAGATGAGAAAAGCTACCTCACTTGCTAATATAGCTCTAAGCATTTATTCTGTGTTAATCCATGTGGCCCCCACAACCCTCCAAGGAAGTAGGTGTTATCATAAGATCCATGTTAAGAGGAAGATGAGAACAGGACTTGTAAGCCATTTCTCAAAGATGGAGTAGCTAAACTATAATCTGAAGTATAGTGGTCTGACTCTAAAGTACACATTGTTCCCCATCCCAGTCCATTGCCCTTGATAGGACTTTGCCTAGAACTTTCCTTCTGGGCCGGATGACTAATGCTGATTACTTCTTAAGATTTTTTTTCCTGGCTGTTCTTCCAGGGTGATTTACAGAGATACACCATCCAAGACATGCTGTCTTAAAATAGTTTTCAAGGCGAGCTTAAGAGCTTCATTGCTGACTGTGTTGCAATATGGGCCATTCTCAGCCTGGGATTTATATGTGGCTTCACCAATAACATGTACAAGACTGATATATATGACATATTCACTAGCAATTTTGCCCAAAGCCAGCAGTGGGATACACCTCTTCAGCAACATTACAGTGCATCCTCTCAGTGAAAACAAATATTTATTCCCAATGCCATTCTTTTCTTGCCTACAGCAAATATTTATGGGCTTTGTCCACAACACTAGCCAGCAGAGACAACCCTGCCGAGCTTCAGTGGGGTCATCAGCAGCTGGGCAGAGAAGTCAATGCTTTCTCAGGGAGATCTGGGGCTCAGAGCCTAGAGGAGCAGCTGACAGGTGACCTGCCTGGAGAAGAACGGAATGACACTAGGCTATACAGATAAATGGTCTTCTGCATACCTCTAAAGGAGAACAGGGATCAGGAGGGGTTGGAAAAATGCCTAGTCTAGGGACAGTGCTCATATGGTTACAGATTTCCTGAGCTACACACAAGTCACTTATCAGTCTCAAAAGGAATGGACCAACTTCCTTTTATATCCTTATGACCCTTTGCTTAGACAATCTAGTTTTTTCCCATGCTCTGACAAGGCCCTGGGTCTGGGAAGTCTACCGTGAGGGCCTGGAGCTGGCCCCAAAACAAGGCTCTGTAAGGCATGCAGCTAGACATGGTAGATCTTGCAGCTTCAAGTGGACCTTCCTTTTTCAACCTGAAAAAGTCAGGAACCCCAACTTTCAGGGGTGTCACTATCTACCGATATCCAGTGGTTCTACAGCAGTATCCTCTAGACTGCCTGTCATCTTTGTGTGATCACCTGAGACTTGGGCACAATAGGGCCAATAGATTGACATTCTCTCAGAGCAGGAGGGAATTGGGAAGGGTTGCTGAGCCCATACCGTGGAAGCACATGGAAGCAATTCTAATTGTATATGGCCCCTGGGTCCTAGCTAGAGGACAGAAGTCAGGGGAGAATAGACAGAAGTGGTTCTCTCTATATATCAGTGGAGAAGGCATCATCCATGCTGCATACAGATCTTCCAGTGCAGCTGCTATGGGCTCACACATGCTCATATCTGGAAGACTTTACTCATACTCTGTAAGTGAGCTCAATACACTCACTTCTTCAGGGTGAACTTCAATGGAATCAAACTTCAGTCTGTCACTGAGGCCTTAGGAGGAGGAGATTACATGTTTATTCCCCCACCAGAAGAAAATTTTTAAAAACCGAATAGAGACAGGAAACCCACACTCATCAGGGGAAGCAGGAGTTGGCATAAGAGGGAGGTCTGGGCAGCAGAAGGAACTGAATACAAAGCCTTGAGGCATGAGCCTGTCTTCCCAAGCTCAGATTGGAGACTCCAGTCTCTAAAGACAAATGCCTTCACAAGTGTTTGAACTTGAGAGAGAAGAAGATTCCATTGAGTTTAAGTATAAAAGAAGCTGTGCCAGGGTAAACGTTGGACTGGGAATGAAGAGGTCTGTCCTTCATTCATTCACTCACTTATTCTCAAACAATTGGTGAGGCCTCTTGCAAATACTTCTTGACTCAAACGTGACTATATATAATCTCCAGGAATAAAATTTTTCCTTCTTAGTGGCATTTTGATTTTAGAACCCTAGGTGTAGAAAAGGTAAACTTGCCCCTTGTGGGGATGATAAAGAAAGTTGTCAAGTCCCCAGAAGAACTTGGTTATGAGGCAAAGGTAAGAAAAATCCCTCTTGGGGGAACTTGGTGCCATTTCTGTCTTCCTAGGTCTGATTCCCTTTTGGAATGATTTTGCATGCCCAGCTGCAACTGCATGTTGAGATGTACAAGGCAGCAAGCTGTCGCACTGTAATAGGCATGACGTATCATTCCATCCATGCATGAAATTAAAAAGATGTGGTTTGCTGGAGATACAGCAGATAAACCAAACTTTCTTCTCAGTCCATCTACTTTTATTCACATTTAGAAATCAAAGAAGGAAAGGAAGGATAGTCAGTCTGATTAATTATCCGTTGATTGGTGTCAATAAACAGTCTTAAGCTAGGCACTCAGGGAAGTGAAGTGCTGGTTATTGAGTTCTTAGTATACTCTTGACATAGTCTGGTATGCAATGCTCTGTCGTGTCATTAGTTCACATTAACTGATGGAGAGAGCATAGGTACGCATGGAACGTAAGAGATTTAACTGGGACCCAGAGAATACCAGAGAAGTCCCTCAATCAAGTTGGAAACTTCAGGTATGACTGCTTGGTGGAGGTTATATCTAACTAGAGTCTTGCAGGAAAGCTTGAAATCAGGGGTGGGGAGGAAAGGAAGGAGGGAGGGAGAGAAGGAGAGGGTGAGAGGGAGAGAGAATAGAAAGGAGTCTGCAATAGGTCTGCACAGACAGTGGGGAAGAGCAGCTTTTTGTCCTATTTGGGGCCAGCTGCATGGAACATCTGCTATGGAGGCTCCAGCCTGAGGCTCTAGCATAGACAGTGGATTCTTGCCAGGGGTGAGGAGATAGAATGAGCAGGCACTGCAGCAGATGCAGCCAGTGCCTGGGGTTAATAAAGTGTCCTATGGCCAGAATGAGAAATAAATGTTCCCAAAGCAAGTTTGGCAGCATATAGCAAAACATGGAACAGTGTCAGACTTTGTCTTCATGGAAGAACAAGTGTTCTGCTACTCCAGGACTGAAGGTGCCACCAAATATTCCTCTCCCATGCTTCCTCTTTTCTCCTACACCAGTAGAACAATAAACATGGGGAAATGTAGAAGATCAGTGGCAGCATCACTGGCCTGCAATGAAGACTGATCAAGAAGCATTCTCTGAAGGGAAAGGAGACAGAGCGGATAGCCATTTGGGTGGTTTGATGGTTTCTATTTGCCTTTCTGGCTTTGCTTTGCCTGTTGCAAAAATGTGAGTGTTACTACATGGCAATGAGGTTGCTATGGTAACTCCTTATTGTTTAATATAAGACAAGCTAAATCTTAGATAAGTTAGTGAAAGAAAAATTAATGCTGCCAAAGGCAAGATCCAGTTTTTGATTCCCATTAAAAAGAGGTTATGCCTGTTTCCTTTCTGTGACCTGCCCTTCTCCTACAAGCCAGCAAGACATATGAGAATGGATGGTAGCTCAAGCCACTGTGCAAGGTCCCCATAGGAAGTCAGGTAGAGCACATTGGTCAGGGTAGGAAAAGTCAGAATGGGAGGTAGGTGGGAGGTGGCTTCATGTACTCAAGAAGACCCTAATAGCCCGAGGTGGATGTCTGCACCTTGGGAAACACTGAAGGCCACTTTGTCTGTTTGTCTGTGCAAACATCATACCCCTGCAGGAGCTCTAGCTTATTTGATTAACCATTCTGTGACCTTCATTAATTAAGCATCCCAAATGACTTCCTCCTATTCCCATGATAACAGCTATAGTGTCCAGTGCATCAACTTCTGTTGGGAAAAATAAATCATTTGCGGTTTTAAGGTATTTCCCAGCAAGCCAGCCTGCTGTTTGCCTCAGCAGCCACCCTTCTTTCTTTTCCTTTGTGACAAAAGTGATGATGATTCTACCCGTATTTCAAATCTATATTAAGAAACACCCTCCTGGTTCCCTCTGCTTTTCCACTAGCTGCAGGGGTGCTGGAATCGAGCAAGGAGGAGAGGGAGGGAGGGAGAGAGCCACTGACCAGTTCTGAGAGCTTACTTTGTTCTCAGCCTTACAGGGGGCCTCTTACTCACCTACCTTTACATATTATTACATGTTGATCTACCAGGTTCAGAGGAATAACACATCACCCAGGTCTTAGCTGTTCAAGATGGTAGATGTTTGAACATCTGGCTGCAAACTTCTGCTTCTTTCAGAAGCTTATGATATTTTCTTCTTCCTCTTCTTCTTCCTCTTCTTCTTCTTCTTCCTCCTCCTCTTTTCTCTTCTTCTCTTTTGGTGGCACTTGGGATCTAACTCAGGGCTTTTGTGCTTGCCAAGAAGGCACTCCACCACTGAGCTACATCATCAGCTTCAGACTTTCTCCTAACAAATTTCTATTTCATTGCCTACTCGGTCCTTAGTCTTTTTTCTTTCTCTTGCCTTTGGTCTTCTACCCTGTTCCCCATGTCAGTGTTCAACAAAAGACTCAAGTATTGGAATCAAGTCAAAGAAAAAAGTGGGACAAGAAAAATGAAGGCAGTGGTGTGTGTAGGCAGAGACTGAGTTGGCTAATACAGTGAGTTTTTGATTTTGATTGACAGCGAGGCTAGACAAAGAGGGAAATGTACTATGTTTTTGACAATACTGACAATCAGGAATAGAAAAGGGAAGGGCTAAGGAAATCACGGTTAAAATAAAGCAGGTGAAATCTGAAGAAAACCAATTAACTTTCCAATTATGTCAGAAGTTGTAAATTATAAGTTTTTGCACCGTTAAAAAGGAGGCTGGGAGATATGATGACAAACGAGAGGTTTCAATATCAGCCGAGAACACATAACTTTCATTTAATAGGCAGCTGTGGTGGTAATATTATAAAAAGCATTCTGGTTTCCTGAAATTCCCTTTTAATGAATGGCTTCTCTATTCAATAATTTTATTTCCGTGAATGTATCACATTGAAGGCATAAGCCAGGGAAGCCTAGCAGAGCACTCTTTCTTTGGGATAATTTAATAAATGTTTCATTTTTCCAACTCCCCTTCATTTAATAACCTTGTTGGGGGGGTCTTAAATGACAGATACAAAAGCCACTTACGATGTCTGTGTACAGACTGGCTCCTTTCTTGCCAAGGTGTATTATGAAAAATTTAAAAATGAATTATGAGACTGGGTCTGATTATTGACCAGCAATTTTATTAAACATTTAAGAAGCCCACTTAAGAAAAATTGAGTAAGCAAACAGAAGGATAATCTTAGTGTTGGGTAGTATCTGGTGACTTTGGGACTTCACAGAATGAACTTTCCTTCTAGTTGAAAGGCTAAATATGGATTCATCCAGGTCCCACTTATGGATTCTCCTATGGATTCAGCCCCATATTCTTGCTGTACCTCTGTAAATCATCTTTGTCCAGAGTGATAAAAGGTTGAGATGCTCAGTCCTATGCATTCTTCAAGAAAATCATTGGTGAACTGACTTTAACCTCTTCCAAAATATTTCCTCATTCATAAACCATCAAATGTCCTTATATGAATGAAATAGTATATACCAAGGCATTCTTGGGGTGATGTTCTGTTCTTTATTTTGGGGGAAATAAAGGACAGAAGTAACATAAGCTCTTCCCTATAACACTTAGAATCTATGTAAATTCGTCCACAGGAAGAAGGGATGGCAATGAAATCATATACACATTCAAACTCATGTGACTGAAATTACAGACGGGAGAACAAAGACACCCAGGCTATAGTGAGCCTGTCTGACTTACAGACAAGTGTCTCAGAAGGCTTCCATGAGAAACTGATGTCCAGGCAGTGCACTTGTCTGAAGGACAAGGAAAATGAAGCAGCTGAAGGAAGGATGGAGAATGGAAGAGCAGGACGTACAGCAATACTTCTCATCTCTCTTTGGAGAATAAAGGTTGGCTGAATCATGGAAGGACTCAATGAGAATATCCAACACTGTGGAGTCCTTTGGCTATGAGGACACTTGATAGAACCTTATGTGTTTGAGAAGAGGAATCCTTGGAGACATCTGGAGAGGCTTTGTGGGCAGACCTTGATCCCACATTGTGAATGACCCATAAGAGTGACAGGCAGCTTGTCTGTGTGTCTGTGTCAGATGCTGGTAGAGAATGGTCACACTTAGAACATCTCGGTCAGTTCTGAGCTTCCATGGTGAAAATCAGGACATGCTGTCATTGGGTAATTGCGGCTTGCCTGCTGGAATGCAGATGTGCAGTCAGAGAAGAGGATTAAAATTGTGCAAGAGTAAGAGGGGAGAGATGGAGGAATCAACTAATGTTCGGTCCTTTATCACTCTCTCTCAAGTCTTTGGCTATTCTATGGATTGAAGTATGTTTGCCAATGTTCCCAGAGGAACTTGGATTTTCATAGTAGGAGTATGTCAGAATGGGGATAAAGACGGGTTGAGGCAAGCTGCCTTTCCATCCCTATAAAAAAATTATTGAAACTATCTTATGGGGATACAGGCATCACCTTTTAGAGAAGGAAGCTGGGTGCAGCTAACATGAATGGGAAACAAAGCAAGCCTGGGAGGGACTTCTAATTAGTAGCAGCTGAACCTATGCTCACTGACATTTTCTGAAAAATTTCCAAGCCAGGACACATAAATCTGCCCCTGCCTATGGTTTCCTTGGTGGTTGTTACCACATATTTTGAGATCACTAAAAAAGGAACAGATTCAGCACTGCATGCTAGGGGTTCTCTAGAAATTTTGCTTGTTGTTTTATCCTGAGAGAAAATCTGGAAGTGTGTAATTCCTATTTTATAGAAATGGGTTTTGTTAGCGCATTTTGCATAAACATTGAGTGTTAAATGTCTTACATCATTTCAATTAATTCTTAGATTAAAGTAATCTATACTACATGCAGGAGAAAATTACACTTTCATTTTTTTTTTCTGTTTATTCAGACCCCTTTAAAAACAAAGAACTGTCTCAGGCGCCATTAATATAGGTTGTCCTATACTCCACAGCTTATGACTCAAGAATGAGAGTATAAAAAGACGAAGCTTAATTCCAGAAGCAAATAGCAAGTCATAGCATAGAATAAATAAATGAGTGAATGGGTTTGGTGAATTAATAAATATAATAGTTGGTGAACTGAAGAGCAGGATAAAGTGGAAGCTGCAATAGATTCTCATGAGGAAAGCTGAATATTTAAGCTCATTTATAGCCCAGGCGAACCACATGAAATTCAAAACATCATTTGGCATAGACAACAAAAAGCCATCAAGCTATGAAGGGCACTAAAATGAGGAAAGAAACTCATTTTGTTTAGACTTGTTCTAACTATGGCTTAACACAGTTTAGGACTGAGGCCATAAAGCCCTCAGGAACAATCGAATCTACTTGAAAGTATCATATTAAATTATATTTCATTATATTTTGCCCACATATCATAGTGATATCTGTTTATAATATTTGTAACAGAATAAAAATATGGCTTCTATTTGCATTCTATTAACCTATTGAAAAATCCCAAATGGAAGATGATGAATTAAATCTTTGGGGGTATAGTGCATTAGAAAACAAAATGTGAAAATACAAAGTAGCAGTAAACAACCACATGACCTGTAGTAAGTCTTGTAATAATGGTAAAATTTTAAGTTCTAGAAAATTCTCAGTTTTGTCCAGAATTCCACACTGAGATAAGGAAAGCAAAATGAAGCTCTAAGAAAATACCAATTTTGTTGTTTATACTTGAACTATTCTGCTAAGAGGAATGATTAGCCTAAAAAGAAAACTATGTGTAAGCTAAATTATATCAAAACAAGGCTCAATAATATCAAAACTATAACTGACTTCATGAATATATGGTATAATCAGTGAATAATTATTGTAGAATTGACTACAGTTTTAATCCATTCTCTAAACATCCATTGACACTTTGTTTTAAGCACTAGGTAATTTAAACAAAGGTACATAGGAATTCAGCAGTTTATGGGGAAATAAATGCAATACAAACTACATGTGTATATGTGGGAAGAGTATACATACAACACTTCATAGTATTCATTCTTTAAATATAAACACATATATAGATACATATATACACATATACATACATACATATAAAACTATGCATAGATTATACATAGAGCTATATTGCTCTATGTGACTATAAACTATAATGAATGCTATCATGAAGAGCAGAGGAAACAGAGAAGTTATGTATGTTGTCCAGAGCTGAGGTCAGCTCCTCCCCCATCCCCTATTGGCCAATGGGAGTAGACTTCAGGGTAAGCCAAGCTCTCCTCAAGCCTGCCAACCTCATCCTTTACTGAACTGGAGAAAGTTACAATGCCTCATGAGGATTCATCAGTTGTGGCAGAAGACTCTCGGTCTCATAAAGGAGAAAAGCTATGTTCAATCTTGAAGAATAATAGATTGAGGGAAATTCTCTGGCTGATACACCTGTGAGAAATGATGCGGCTAGACTGCAAGATGGGAGTGGCACACACATAATCCTTGACAAAAATCACTCTTAACATGATTTTAGATTCTGTGTTCAGACTATATAGTAACAGACTTGTGAGTTATCTGACAAATATTGGCTGGGAACTTACTGTAAGTTAAAAACTATGACTAGAACTTTACAGTCAGAATCACAGACAATTTTAATAACCGTCCTTTACAGCAGTTAACATCACCTTTACTCTTAGAAAAGAAAACTAAATCATAGCAGCATTGAATATCTTTCGACAT
The DNA here is from genome assembly GCA_004025045.1 of Sigmodon hispidus. Lineage (NCBI taxonomy): Eukaryota > Metazoa > Chordata > Mammalia > Rodentia > Cricetidae > Sigmodon > Sigmodon hispidus. Next base: position 95,037 of record PVIH01000028.1, read on the forward strand.
CAGATAACAAAGAAACCTCCCACCAATCTCCAAGCATTTGTTGCCATTATAAACAAGAGTCCAAGTAGCTTGCCCAGTGTCACCCACTATGTTTTAGGCAAAGCCTGGACATGAATCCTAATCTCCAGAGTCCATGTCAACTTCTCTACCAGTCCTTCAGACTGCCTCTCCAGACTTGTTCCTCCAGCTACAGCCTGTGCAAACGGAGATGATGCGATGATAGAAGTGATAGATGGTGCCCAAGAGCTATTTTAATAGCCCTGCTGTTTTGCTGGAGAAACACAGATGTTGCATTTTGCTCCTCCTGAAGCCTGCAGCCAGGTTACTGCTCAGGCAGCCACCAGCTGCTGCTGTTTCCAAGTTACCCAGAAAACAACCAGCTCCCAAGAACAGAGGGAAAACTGACTGCCTGGACTAACAGAACCCAGTGACCTTCTGTAGCTAGCTAGAGCCTTAGCTAATGGCAGGTGCTAAGGGACTCTGCCCATCTGGGCCAAGGACCCAAGGAAAAGAAAGGATTCCTCACCCTCTCTAAGACCGCTTAAAACCCATACCTCAGGATGCCTCATGGTATGACTGATTCTGTTAAAATGTGGGGAAGAAAAGAGCAGGAGAAGGTAAATAGAATAACTAATTTACTGAATAACCACCACCAAGACACTGGGAGCATTTTCTCATTTAATTGCTGCAACATTTCTAAGACATTTTGATCTTATTTTATAGAATAATAAGCTGATATGAGGAAAAAAACTGTAATATAGTGAATTTTTAACAAAAGAGGGCTTTTGGCTCTGACAGGAAGAGTCTGTCTTTGTAGCAAAGTGACAGCAAAACCCAGGTGTCCTAATCATTTTCCTTCTGAGAAAATAACTGCCTCCAGAATCCTGTGGGTGGGTCACCCCTTTTCCAGGTTACTCTTTGCTGTATGCTCATCATCTTTGCCTCCAACTGCTCAGGCTCACAGGCTTCTGAGTTCACTCTTTGGGGAATGAAGGACAGACTGAGAAAGACAAGAACTGAGAGACTCATCCTGAATCCATTTTCTTAAATGTGAACCTTTCTGCAGGAAAATAAATTTCCCACCTATGGTATCTCTGCAGCTTATTTGACATCCCCATCTCTTGATTATCACTGTGGGTTGTAATGTACACTCTATTAAATGGGCAATAAACACAGCGAGGGTTATTGCTGCATATAATAGCTAACAGAGATCTTGTCTTTCCCTCTCTGAGCCTCCTACACCTTCCTTCTTACATCCTGCTCTAAGAGAGGAGCAGGAACACACCCTGCCTTGTAGCACAATGTCTCACCATTGCCTTAACAAACTTACTGCCTCATTAGAGCTCCCCACAAAGACACTTCTTCCTAGGATCCCTATTTTGGAAAACACTTCTCCAATCATCCAGTTGCTTTTCAGAATGTATGGAGTGTTCTATCTAGGGAGCAGACTCCTCCATCATTCTCATTATTGTCATCTATTGATGGCCATATCCACATCTACCCCCTAAATGTCTGTAGATCATTTTCACTATCACAATCCTAATACAGACCTAACAGTCTCCTCTCTCTTCTAGTTTAAACATTTCTCTTCCTTCACTTCAATGTCTATGAACCAGGTAATAGCAAGAAGGGGCTTTTAAAAGAAAAATCTGAATAAAAAACAACTATACTTTGAAACAACTATATTCTTTCTCCTTTTTAAAGCCATCCAGTGAAGGTTACCATGATCACCATGTGAAGCTTTCCTCATTGGTTTGATTAGGCATCCCTAATTCCTCTCTCTGTATATGAAGCATCTCCACCATGTTTGTCTCTGCACCCTTGTGCCATTGGAACCAGGCTCTCATCATATGGCCTGACTCCTCCAGGTAACTTCTTCCTCTGTGCAGAGATATGGTTTCATTTGTATTTGCCATTGTTGTTTGTTTGCTCGAAGTCAAATTGGATCTTATAGAAAAGCGAGTGTGTGGGTGCCTAGATGGTAGTGTTGGAAGGATTCCCAGCCTAAAGTGTCTTTCTCATTCTAAATTAGATCACATCATGTCCCTAATTGAGACCTTGCCCTACTCTCTATTGCTATTGCTTTCAGGAAAATTGTCCAGCTTCTTGTTGTGGCACATAATGTTCTTATTGGTTTGATGTATGACCACTATTTCATCTTCATCTTTTGACTGTGCCACCCATATGCATGTTCCATTCATCTCTCTTGCATTTAATAGTTGAGAAATATTACCTACTTATCACCACCAGCAGCTCAGCTTCCACTACATCTACCTGTGTCCCTCCTTCATCACCTCCAGGATAGCTACCTCTCCATGATAGCTACCTCTATCTGCAGCCAGCACCTGTACCTCTCCTCTCCTCCCACCACCACTGTTACCTGCTGCTCTTATTAACCCAATCACTGACACCAATGGCATTTATTGTTTATTCTATGACAGACACATACTAAACCTTTACATATTTGCCACATTAAATACTAAAGCATCTGCAATATCTGGATTTGAACCAAACTACCGAGATAGCATAAACCAGACTCAACATGTTACTTTTAGAAGAGTAGGAAGCATCCTTGGATCTCTGTGTCACCGCCTCCTACTTCTTTCTGTATCTTGTATCTGATATTTGCTGTGCTCTCACCATGCCATACTCTGCCTTTTTGACTTCACAGAGATTGCCCATTTTCCTTATAAAACCCTGATATTCTTTCTTCTACTCTTTCAGAGAGATTTATGTTTCTGGAATTTTTGCATGATCTTCCATATGACACATATCTCATCATAATTAATTATCTATGTTCATTGGAGTCATTCCTGTGAACACTGAGTGTGAAACAGAGTGCATGCCCCACCTGAAAGCTACTGTTTGGTCTGCACAGCTGGCTGACAGTGTCTCTAGATGTGTCTTGTGGGGTTATAGAGAGATTGCATATCAAGTTTGTGGAAGGGTTCCCGGCATTTAACAAATATTCAAAATTTTAGATATGTTATTAGACAAAGTTTTAGTTAAGTTGCAGAATTCCCAGAAATTCTTTTTAACTGTATCTTGTTTAATTTATGAGAAAAAAGACAAATACAAATCTATTTGTGATTCAAGTATCTTTTTAAAAATAAGCAAACAGGTTTGAAAATTTATGAATGCCCACTGAATGCTAAAATTCTTTGCCCTTTACAATTGATTCTGAGGGCCTGTTACAAGAGACTGACAATATTTAAATAACTTTATTAAGTAACTATAACACTGAGAACTATAACTATAATTCATCCAAAAGAAATTAGCATAAATGTATGTAAAAAGTTGATCTGTTTACTAAGAAATATGTGAAATATCTAATAGATGCAACATTAGATATTTGTTGACTTTTAATTATAAGGCAAAATTTGGAAAATCTTAAATATTAGTCTACATTTCATGGCATATTCAGCAATTACAAAATAATATTTGTCAGAGAGTAGTATCCAATGGTCTCAACTCATTTTTTTGAAAGTTGGAGTACTTAATAGTACAACGTTTATTTTATTTATCTATATAGTTTAACTCCAATGTTTCATAACATTTTCCTGGAAGAAAATGCAACAGATAATTTATGCTGGAATTTCTGGATTTCAGAATTATAGGTAATTTTCACTGAGTTTAAAATATGGTCTCAAATTTAAATGAGTATATATTTTCTAGGAATCAGAATCCAATAGCTCATAATGAAAAGATCTAAAAGGAACAAAAATGTCTTCTTCTAGAGTGTAGGAACTGAAGACACATCTTTTATATCCTACAAAGAACTCATAAAAGATAGAGTAAGAGAGGCATCTGTACTTGGCTTCGACATTCCTGCTATTTATTTCATATTCCTGTGTCTCAGATCCTTCAACTGAACAATGAGACAAATTGTCACTTAGCAAAAACCTATCCAAACATGACTCCTTTTCTTAAGTCCCACTTAAGCACAGTTCCAAGATTCCCCAGGGCAGCAGAGTTGCTCTACTGGCAATTGTCCTAAATGCAAATCAAGCATTGGAAACCTCAGGCCAGAGAATATAAGGGGAAAAAAACCTTCAATCTAAGTGCATGGCTTAGCCCTCCAACCCGTTAAGATGGAAATGAAACCCAGAATTTCACTAAGTGACTTGGATGGTTCTTAGCCATGATGCTAGTGGAAGAGTTCAAGGACCATGCCACCATTTCCAATGACTTGAAATGCCCCAAACTGACTACCATTCTCAGATTTTCCATCCTCATTGAAGGAGACATGGAATGGCTGCATTTATAATTAGTACTTTTTGTCATTTAAAGTTCACCAGATTTGTAGGCAATTATTGGCTAAAAAACATTTATTATTTGCAATATATTATTAGTTTATTATGGCTCATTGCTTTAAAATACTTCGTTTAATCCTTTGCAGGTCCTTAAACACAAATATGGCAGCTATTAGCAACCTCTTCAGTCAGGCATAAAATTGTACCCAGAGGCCTCATAAACAATAGAGTGCTCTGCAAAGATTAAATCAGTGTACACAGCTGTGAAGGAGGCCATTAGAAAATGCATTATCATTCTGTTTTACTGTTACTTTGTGTGCTACCCTGCTCCTGCCAATCCATCAGCTAGCCTGACTCTGCCCTGTGAGCAGAAGGACCCCAGCATTATGTCAGGCAAGAGGCAGGCCCGAGGAAAAGCAGGATCTAAGCCCTACATGCAGGGCCAAAGGACTTGGATAATGCTGGTCAAGATCCAGCTTGGGACAAAGCATAGAGACCTAGAAATTACTTCTTCAGTAAGAAACAGGCGGGAAGGAAGACTTTCTGGTTTCAAGACTTCCTGGAACATGCTAGTTCAAACAAAGTCATTACTATCTTGCTTGCTTCTGAGTGTTCACTCAATGTCTCCTGTCTTCTCTAGAAAGAGAAGGAAGAAAGGAAAGTTATTATTTATAAAGCAGCAGGCATGCTGTAGGATTTCTCAGATCCGGATTTATTTATTTGATGGACTACATTTTGCAGACAGTGCTTAAAGCCACATGGAAGAGTTCAAAGGGACTGTGTCTGGAAGGGGAGGTGTCATTAAGACACATCTAATGCTATGCAAGATGGCAAAGCTTCCCACAGGAGGAACATCTGAATCAAGTTTAAAATGATACAGGAAAAGGAGAGGCTGTGAGAGTGTTGTCAGGGAGAGAGAAGTACAGACAGGCTGGGGGACTGACATGTGCAACAACCTGGAAGCAAGAAACAAGCGAACATCTCTATTTTTTATGTCCTTTCAGAAACCCTGTTACATGTGTGTATTCATTTACAGGAGAAAAGCCCCCTTCTGCCTGGCTTTCTGTACTGACTGTTTGTGGTATGCCTTGTCCTGTGGAGACAAACAGCATCATGGCAACAACGGCAGTTTTAGATTTCTACTCCGTGAGGTTGATTTCTGTTTTATTATTAGCTCATCAGGTGGTCTCGGTAAGTCCATTCTCTGAACTCTACTTTCCTCTCTGCAAAACTGACTATAGCATTTACATAATATATGCATTCGCAGTCATGTAGCAGAACCTCAAAATCTATGTTTTCCTCATCTTGTCATTGGACATTAGCTCAAAATTTGTCTTTCCTGGAAGCTTTCTGGAATTCATCACTTTAGGAATCAACTTCAGACAAGGCTCTAGTCTATTAAAATTGTGAAGAAATCTATAAATTAGAGGCTTTGAAAAAACTGACTAACCTGAAATAACTTGTTTTTATACCCTGTATACCCATACACACCATTAGGCATCTCCCAGCTCTTTTTCTCCCATAGGAACATAGTCTGGGACGTGGGACACCCTGTCTTACAGGGTTATGGGAGGAAATGGGCAGGAGGGCAACTCTTGATCTTTCTGCAATAATCTCCTATGACATGATATATAAAAAAGCAAAGATTTAGTGAGCTGTGATCTGTTTAAGAAGCTCCTGAGCCCTTTGATATTTGAGGTACAGTTTCTTCTGTCTCTTTCCCCACATACCATTTCCTCATTTGAAATACCTCAGCATCCACCTTACCAGCTTTCAATGACCTGGTCCATTCTGCTCATTTAAAGCCCCTTTCTTCCTCTTCCCATCTTGTTTGCATCCAGCATCCTGCACTGACTAATCCATTCCTCTGTTTTCCCTAGCATGCAGTGATGCTCAAACACCAGGCATCCAACCAACTTCACTCCTTTTTTTTTCCTAAGTATTTAGGATAAAGTATAGCACTTTGTACATCTCTGGTGAATAAATGGATATGACGCTTCACATCCAGAGAGCCTTCCATATTGACTAGCACAGTATTTGACAGGGCTGTGAGGAGAGTGACAGCATCCACAAGAGGAAACCTTTACAGAATTTTCCTGTCCTTCTATTCTGGAAGTCGAGCCTTAGAAGCTGGAGAATCTCATCTTTCTCAGTATATACTTTGGCTCTTGATTGTGCCCTTAAGATCGCTTGTCCGGCCTCCTCTTTGAACCAGTTGTTTTCTAGTGGGCGCTCTTTCTTGCTGGAACCAACAGGCTGATGCTCTGGCAGTGTCAAAAGGTCTCCATTACCTTTGGCTGGTTCCCAACACTGGAAGGAACCAGGAAGGACTCTGGAGTGGCTCGGCTCTCCCTTCTTCACTGCATGAGCCTCCTCTACAGTAGCTTCACTCATCCAGAAGGGCAGGGTTCTTTTCCACAGCAGACTCTCACCTGCCCAAGCAACAGCAGATTTCCAAATTTGCTGTTTTAGAAGTAGAAATGGCATCAACTTCCTGTTATTTCAACCTTGGGGACTCACTGCCTTTATTCATTCCTCAACTCTGTTCAAAGATTTGTGAATGGTGCCTTCCTTTTGCTTCCTCACAGACACATCAGGAAAGAACCATTCACTCTTCTCTGCCATTTCTGAAAATCACACATGTCTCTCTAGGTTAAATGTGAATGAAGAAAACACACACAAGACCATGAAATGGAGAGTGTGTCCAGTGATGAACAAAGCTTTGAGGAAGTGGTCCCACTCCCAACCTGAAGTGTGAAAATACTAATGTAATTTTGTCCCTCTCAGGCTGTTTGGGGTTAGCAGAGATGGACAGAAAATAAACAGAAGATCAAGGAGAGTGCTGGGGAAGAGAATGGGATGATTTTGTTGTTGTCTTACATCTAATTTCTGGTGGAGATGCCAGAAGGATGCTCTGTCGTTGGGGAGAAAGTGAAGCCAAGCGGGAGGAAAATGGACTCTGCTGAGAAGGGAGGATTTTGTTGTTGTCTTACATCTAATTTCTGGTGGAGATGCCAGAAGGATGCTCTGTCGTTGGGGAGAAAGTGAAGCCAAGCGGGAGGAAAATGGACTCTGCTGAGAAGGGAGAGATCTGACTTAAGCCCATGGTAACTATTGTCAATCTGGAAAGTGACAATGTTGTTGCATTTTTAATGTCTGCATAACAGGATTGTGTGCGCAATGGGATAATTATATAAATAATACCTTAGCAATTGTTATGGAAGTAATAGCATGTACAAACGGCAAAGAGAAACATTGGCATATGGGAAAGAGCCTACCACTGTGATCCAAGGGGGGAAAAATCAAGCTGTGTAAAAGGCGTCACCTCTTCTCTGATGCCCTGTTGATGAAAACATGTCAAAGGAATAAAGGAGTGAATCCTCCTTCAATAAACCTTTTGTTGTTTCTTACATTGAGCTAAAATCTGTCTTTCTATAACTTTTTCCCACTGGAGTTAGCCCTGCCCTCTAAAGCCAAATGGAATAAATCAACTTTCTCCTTTAAATGAAAACCCTTCACATATTCCTTGTTTAATAAATTGAATAAATAGACTCTGCTTTAATAAATTTGCCCTAGGCCTGTGGTTCCTTGCAAGGCAGGTCAACATAAATGAAGATGCTGTCTGCACAGGAGATGCTTTGCAGACCATGTGACTGCTATTCTATCCCAGAAGCAGAGGGTATTGTGGGGTGAAGGGGTTATTTAAAATGAGCCGGTAGTGTTGTTCAGAAATATAAGCATTAGTATTTTTTAAAAAAAGTAATTTTATAATATGATATTAAAATATATCACTATTTTTTAAAAAAAAAAAAAATCCGTTCTTCTTTTCTTCCTGTGTTTTCCCATCCTGTGTTCTTTTATTGAAAATGTTTTGAATGCCTGTTCTGTGCCATCCACTCCACTCTTCATATATTACCTATTCCATCCAGTCAGTGCCTTCTCTGACTGAGGCATAATATTCATTTCCATTGTGCAGGTAAAACAAATATGGTTCTACGTAAAAAAAAAAAAAAATCTGGGGAATAATTATCAGCAAAAAACGGAGCTGAAACTTGGTGCCAGTTCGGTTTAACTAGTGAGTTCGAGTGCATGATTCTATCTATAGAACAAAATGAAGTAGTCAGAGGCAGCACACATATGCAGCATCTTGGGGGTCTTCCCATGTAAGAAGGAAATGCGACAAGCAAAACTATGGAGGTATGTGAGAATTTGTCTGGTTTGGAGTGAGGTCTGATTAGTAGTGAGGTATGCCTAAAAAACATGGTGCTTAGGTCTTGAGGGGCGGGGTTGCGGGAAATAGCTTAGACTCCTATGTGCAAAGGAGCTAAGTAGGGCGGGATTTACATCACCATGGTGAACAGGCCTGAGGAAGGACCATCATTATTTCTCTGGGTTTTGAGACAGGTTTTATTGACTTCCTGGCCCCTACATACCTATACACTGCTATTAATATAGGAACCCAAGGATTCCTTTTTCAAATTCATCTGGGGTTGACTAAAACATATATTCAGCTTTTAAATCACTAAAAAAAAAAGAACAAAAAAAAAATTACAAAGCTAGCTTGAATAAGAAAAGCAGGAAACAAAGGAAGCCTGGAGAAAACATAAAGAAAAGAAAACGTAAAACAGAGAGACAGGAATAAGACCTCGCATATCAGTTATGACAGTAAGTATAAATGTTTTAAGTTCCCCTAATAAAAGATAGAGTCTTTCATACTGGGTTAAAAGCAAAATTCCACCATATGCTGCTTGCAACAGACAAACAGTAAAACAAAAACAAGAAGAAAGGGGAATGAGGTTGGCAAATATTTATCAAGCTCACAAAACAAACACAGAGAAAGCAGTGGCTTGCCACAGTTAAAAGTGAAATTCATGGCAAAATGCATTATGGGAGACAAAGGAGGTTATTTTATATTGATAAAAGGCACCCTTTTCAATGAAGCAGTGTAGACATACCGGTACCTGATGACAGAATAAATACAAAGCCAAGATGCAGAAATATAAGAAGAGCATAAAAAATAACCTTTCTTGATATCTTGCTATTGACTGTGACAACAAGAAAATAAAATTACATTTTATTTTTAATAAGGTAAAGATATAAAAATTATAAAGTCATCTAAAGCTGACCCGATTGTTTATAATGTTCTGGCACTACTTTGAGTATTGACACAAACTATTGTTTCATTGAATATTCAACACAAACTATTATGTGGGGATAAATGATCAGCTCTTTATCAGAGCTAGGAAAGTGGGAGCTTCAGGATATGAAAGAAGCACCTGAGACCATGGCATCACTGCACTGCCATTCTAAACTGAGGCAGGTCCCTACAGAGTCTGTTATGTTACCTGTAGAGCTAAATAACTCCAAAGTGAGTACCCACATCTTTCCCAGTAAGCAAAGGAGAACATTGATCATCCAAGATGATTTAGTGCTAGGCTACAAAAGACCTCAAGAAAAAAAAAGTCCAGAATGGACTATTGATCTGAACACAACATAAATCTCGACATTAGTGACATCATAACCTGACTAGGATCTCTCTCTCTCTCTCTCTCTCTCTCTCTCTCTCTCTCTCTCTCACACACACACACACACACACACACACACACACATACACACACACACACACACTGATCATAGGAAAGTGATAGCAAAATTCTAAGACAAATACTTAATAACTTTGTACTTTTTTTATTAAAAGAATCCTCATGATTTGTGGGATTTATCTGATGCGTATAGTAACATAGTACTTATCTGTAAGTGAAAGGAGAAAGCCACATGGCCACCTGGAGTCATAAGTTTTTCCAGGAAAATTGTAGACTTGTGATGAGGAATCTGAGCTCCTGGTGTTAGGAAGAAGGCCATGCCAGAAAGAGGCATTGTTCTATTCACTGAAGTACCAAGATCCATGACTTAGAAATAACAGTACAGGATAATCAGGATTGTTTTATCCAGACAGGTAGCAAAATACCCAAGGCTGAAGAAACCTGGTAAGTTGGTTTTGAACTACACCAAAGTAAAGACATTCTTGAGCCAGATATGGAGGTTATATGTAGTAGCCACAAGCAACATGGTGGCAGGCATGTGTTTGGGGCTAGGGAATAGCTGAATAATCCTCATTTTGCAAGGGATGCACAATATTTTATGTATTTATAGCAGAAACTAGAAAGTACAAAAAAGTCCACTCCAGGGCTATAAAATATCCAAAGGTATTTGTGGAAAGTTAGACTCTCAACTTTGCAAAACAAATTTTGTGTCTCTGCAATATTCTAGAGCCCAGTTACCATTCTATTAAAAATGTACTTGGTTCTCATGCAGCTAAAACCTGGGACAGTATATAGACAAGAAAGAAATTAGCATTTTCAAAGGTTTTCACAGGAGTCCAAGAGCAGCCAGTAAGCGAGCCTTGCCACAGAAAGACAGCAGAGTGTAACAGGTCAAAGAGGGGTGAGTCAGGTCCAAGGGGCCTTAATGCTGTGCCAGCTGTATCAAAAAAAAAAAAAAAATGTGAGCTTACCTGTCCTAGTACACGCTCATGAACACCCCTGACTCACCACCATCCCTGTTCTCCATCTGCCCATATACCTGTTAGCAACCTCTCTTCCTTGATCATAATAACCTACTCAGACAGACCCTTATAGGAGAAAATATGAGTCCAGCATTATGACATCTGAGGAAATAAAGCACAGGAGCACCCACCTCATAAGGGTCAATCCCTGTCACATCTGAATTTCACATCTAACAAGGTCCGGATATTGAAAACAAGGATGCAGGGAATGAAGGAATTCAGAGAGGAGATAGACCTCTCTTGGGGACACAGAGCCCTGGAGGAGAAGAGTGGAGTGAGAACCCAGGTTCAAAAACTTTCTAGGCTAGTACAATCACAATTGACTATTTTTTTACCATTTTATTTTTCTCATTAAAAATAATATATGCTTTGTGAATAATTTGAAAAGTTCCAATCATGCTCAGAAATAACATCTGGTAACATTTGGGCTTTTTTCCTCCCAGCAATTTCTTTTCCTGACTGAGTATAGAGATGTGCATGTATGCATATGTGCAGTACTATAAAAATGAAATGAGGAATGTAATTCATGTTGTGTATTCTTACTCCTTATCATCATTCCATCATCATAGTTATGGAAGAAGTGAGCACTGATGTTGCTGAGGAAGTGAGATACAGAAAGCAGAGATGACCTTGAACTCTGGAGGTGGGGGCATACTATTGGGGCAGCCACCATGAGGAATGGGACGAGGTGGAGACAGCCAGCACCTCCAGACAGTGTCCTCACAGTTGTTCTAAGGAGAAAGAGGGACCAGAGTGGGGTTGGGAATTAAGACAGAACTGCATAGAGAGATAAATGTGGGCCTTGACCTGGGTTTGTGTGTCAGCCCAACCACTCACAGCAGGAGATTAACCAGTATCATGGTGCCTGAGTAGCTCTCCAACTCTCTTCTCTTTTTACTAGTTTGATTTATATCATTTCTTGCTTTAAAACACAAAATAAAATGAGGTTCAGATATATAACAACAGTTGGCCAAGGTCACACTGTAAAATGTGGACAAAGTTGGTGTTATTCTATTGTTTTACAAAGGGAAAGTTCAGCCATTATAAACTATAATATCTTATATAATTAGCTCATAATGCTTAAAAGGCAGAGACACACAGCATAGCTGAAATCCTTTCTTATTAACCTTATTAAGAGCCCCATAGTCCTTCCTCACATCATGTAGTACAAGCATTTTGTACAGAGAGGTGGGGCACTGGGTTGTCCTGCAATCTCCATTTAGTTCTATGCTCTGCTCAGCACCATAAGGTTATCTCCATCCTAGATGCTTGCTCCCCACCCCACTCCCAGAATCTCACTTCCTGACATCATTGTCTCCCATTTGACTGCGTGGTCTGACCTAGAATGGCAGTACGTGACTTAGATTGAAGCATTTCTCTTTCAACCCTCTGATAAAAATCTTTTCCCTTTAATAATACTCCCAGTGGCTTCTAGCCCATTCCTTTTCATTTCTGTTCAGGACTTTTAAGTTTAGTTTGCCATCTACACACATGAGGTCCCCAAGGCTTAGCTTCAGAAACCAGGCTCTCTCAAGACCAAATCAATTCCAACATTCAATTAGGCTAATTAAGCTCAGGTTTCCATCAATATATTTCTTAATTATGGTTTAAACATAGGTAAAACCTAGAATTGTTCATCAACAGCCCTTAGCCTCTGCTAAAAGCAAGAATCTACTGTTAAGAATTCCCACGAGTCAAATTGAGGTTCTGACAATAGTGAGAAAGACCACATGTGTATTTGCATAGGATTTGCATATATCTACATAGGTTAGTCTCTTCACGGTACATTTCCAATTAAAATGCTATTATTTTGGCCTTGAAGATGTTGTTTCCTGATTCTCCTTTTCTCTAGTACCGTTCACAACACCTGTTCACTTCCATGTAGATTTCTGCATGAAAGGACAGCAGGACGATATAGAGTAAGGACACAGCCTTCAAGTAGAGCCCCAAATATTAGCACACACACCTGATGTGTGCTAGCCATTGGGAGGTGACCCCAGTGACCAGAAGGTTTGGGGACAGAGAAGAATAGCTGCAGAGCCCAGCAATAGAGCAGGACTGGATTTAGTGACTCTCTCTGGGCTGGTCTCTACCTTGTCCCTTTGTCCCTTGCCTTCTCTCCTAAGCTCTGCCCTTGCTCCCAGATAAGCTTTTTTTTTTTTTTTTTAAATGGTTCCACCTGGGCTTGATGGCACAAGGCTATAAACACAGACTCTCTAGTGGCTGAGGCAAGAGGCTTACAAATTTAAGGCCTGTGTGAGTTTCAGGCTAGTCTGGAAAGCAGGTTGCAGTTCAATGGAAGACGACTTGCCCAGCATGCACAGGCACCAGGTTCGGTGCCCAGTACCACAATACAAAACAGCGGAAAAGAACATTGATGGCACAGTCTTTCTGAATGCCCATTGCACTCTCTGGTTTCCAACGTGTCCCCATTGCTGGTGGTGTGAGCAGGCCCTCCAGGCATGGTTTGCATGCCGGTCGGTCCCCTCTGAGTGACAGCAACTGGTGTCTCTGGTTGTAACTATGACCTGCTTTGCTTCATGAACTCTCTCTCTCTCTCTCTCTCTCTGTCGTCATGGACTGTGCCCTGATCTTCCTATCACCCACAAAACACCATACCCCCGGAATGGCCACTACAGCACACTGAGCCTAAGACTGGGAGAGGCCCTGAAGCAAGATCTTTGGGACACCTCTACCCTTTCTCTCTCTCTCTTTTTTTTTTTCTCTCCTGATGCATGTCAGAAAAAGTAGAATTCATGGGAGAGGAAACTAGGACTCTCATTATGAAACAAGCCATGCAATCTAGAAAATTCATTCTTTAGGGCCTAGAAAGCTGGCTCAGTAGTTTAGGAGCATTTTCTAAATACTGTCCCAGAGAACACAGCACCCTGATTTGCTTACCAGCACCAACACTGGGTAACTTGTAACTGCCTGTAACTTCAGTGTGGGGGGATTTGTCACTCCCTTCTGCCCTCCATGTGTATCTGTAATACATACTTGGTGTGTGCACACACAAGCATGCACATGCAGGCACACACAAATAATACTGAAAATACAAAAGTTTGTTTTGCAGCCTTCTCCTCTCTCTATTGAGTGCCCTCATGTGACAACACTGAGATGTAAAGAAGCCTGCTAAAATTTTATTAGAAAAGTGCCATTATTTTTGTTTAATTAAAGTTGTTTTTCTGTGTTGCATAGTGTGATTCAAAAAAATAAAATAAATGTCTTTTGGCCACTTGGAGAAAGAGACAAAAAAGAAGCCTGCTACAGAGTGACAAAGGACTGAAGTAGAAAAGTCTTACTGGCGTTTTCTGTCAGTCCTCACAGCTGCCCACTTTCCCCTGAGCTTTAAAAATCCTTTTTTCTAAAGGGTCAGTGTCATGCAAATCATTTTAAAACAAACTTGACATGCATTTCTTCCTGGCGACCCTTCTTTTGTTCCCACTGTACCCACCATGAAGGAGGAGGGCAAGGGTAGCTTTTTCAACCCTATACTTCAAACTCCATCTGCACTTCAAAAGATTCTTGCATTTCTTTTCTCCCTTACTGGTAAAACTAAGGGGGAGAATCTTAGGCACTCTGAAGATCTGGAGTCACCTGTGCTGGTGGTGATATCTACAGCATCACTGGCACCAGAATTGTGAGGGCAACTCAAGGGTACCACTTTCTCCCTGCTTCCCAGTACTCAGAAGTATAGCACAGTGGTCTTGCTTGAAGCCATCACAAATAACGTCACACACATATGAATAAACTCAGACACCCAGGCTACCTTTTTTGTCCCAGATTTCAATTGACACACAATTATGTGAACAAGAGGAAACCCCATTTCTCTTCCCCAACCCTTTTCCCTGGCTTGATTTTCACTTTCCCAGCCCCTTCCCCTGGCTTGATTTCCCCATTACATTTTTTAATCTGCAGACATAAGTAATTTTTACCTATTTTTAATGAGTTTATTGCCTACTTAGTTCACTGTTAAATTTCTAGCATTAAAGAAAGTGATCGACATGTAGTCTATGTTCAATAAATACTTGTCAAATAAGTGAATCTTAGTATTTTTATATTGCACTGAGTGTAATAATTAGCTATTTGAGAATTGGGACAATTTAATTTTTTGGCAAATATGGTAAATATAGACTATAATTAATTACAATCTATTTGTCAAATAGAGTAAAAACAATAGAGTGTAATTAGCCACAAAGATTTTCCCTTACCAATTTTGAGAGGGGCAGGCCAGCAGACAGAGTTCTGTAAAGCTGCATTTGACAACTGAGGAGTGGTTAGAATGAGGTTATAAACCACAATGCTCAGGAAAGGATTCTAGATACATAGAGAAAAGAAAGAAAGAAAAACTGAGGCGGATAATGAATGGAGAAAAAGAAAATCAGTAAAGAGAAGGAAATAGCAGAATGCCTTTAAATGAGCCAGTAATGTACTAAATGGGTTCATTGGGTAAAGATTTGACAATCAGATTTGAAGGTATTTTTGCTGCATATTCAGTAGCATGATTCTCTCTCACTTGAGAAAATAGCCAGTGAAAGTTTATATTGATCTTTGCTGAATATGATATGATAAGAAGAAAGCTATTAAGAAAAAAAAACTTGCTGAGCACAGCCCCAAGGCGAAGCTTCAGGCAGGACACAAAATCCATGTTTTAACATTCACATGAATGAGGGCCAGGGTGCAGGATCCCAGCACTCTGTAAACTAACCCAAAACTTCTGCAGGTTTGAGTCCAGCCTGGACTACATAAATTGTTCAGTGCTAGCCTGGGCTACATAGAAAGACTATCTCCCCTACCCCCCAAAATATAAATGAATGTAACATACCATATTTTGTTATGTAGATGTTGACTTCAATTAGAAATTTTTAAAAATTATTTGGAATTAGAGTAAATATTCCTTTCTTTCTGCTTTTTCTCCCCAAATGTAACTAGGTGACCATCTCACCATAACTTCTATAAAAAAAAAAAAAAAAAAAAGGCTGCTGCAACAATGACATTAGGCCATAATGAATCTTCCACCAGAAGCTGAAAGATTCTGGTGGCCATGCTGAGTGACAGGGGTTCAGCATGGCGGCTTCATCACTACCCAGTTTTGAGTCCCAGAAGCGTTTTTGGCTGGTATTATTCTCTCATTATTTCATATATTCCTTCACCCACTCAACATACATAAATATTCAATGCATGCCATGCTCTCAGTATTTCTCTGCTTCCCTAAAATAATTCTTTTGAAACATAAAATTCAAATGCTATTAGAACTCTTCAGACATTGAGACCCTGACATTTCCACAAGCTGAGATAATTGCCAAAGTACCATTGAGTCAGAGAGGTCCAAAAGGCACCATAACAGAGCCCACTGAGTGTTTCCACAAGGGAGAAGATGAATGTCACCACAGTATTAGAGTGGAATGCAATGAAGATGTGTGGGGTACACTTTCCAAGTCTCCATGAACAGCAACACAGTTCTTGAATGAAGTATAACCTGATCTTACAACAATATCAAGAAAGAGCATTTATGGGGTGATAATATGGAGGGTTCTAGAACATACATGTTTGTACAAGATTGTAAGCACAGTTTACCTGGATTTGAACTTAAGAGTTCTTCTGTCAATTATCTTCTTCCCCTTCCCCCTTTTTCTCTCCTCTTTCTAACACATCTAGGCCCGCCAGATGTCTGAGATCTGGTGGACTGCTCACTTCTGTAACTCAGTTCACGTGGCACTGGAGTGACTTTGCTCAACTCCTCAACAAGGGAAGCAGGATGCATGCTTGGAAAAACATGGGTGCGGTCATGATGCCTGAGACTGGTACTTAGAAAAAAAAAAAAAAAAAAAGCCACACTGAAAGTGACCTCTGATATGAATTTTTATTTTTGTTTTTATTTATTTATTTTGTGAACAGTATTCTGGCTACATATATGCCTGTTGCCAAAAAAGGGTACCAGTTCTCATTATGGTTGGTTGGAAGCCACCATGTGGCTGTTGGGAATTGAACTGAGAACCTCTGGAAAAGCAACCAAGGCTCTTAATCTTTGAGCCATCTCTCCAGCACCCCTGGTGTGAATTCTTCACATGGGGGTACTAGCACTCATATTTTCAATTCAAATGCTCAGGAGAGCATGAAAAACAAGATAATGATTTTTCAACTTCCTGAGGACAGTGGTTCTCTACTTGTGGATGGTGACCGCTTTGTGGTCAGAAATACCTGAATATATGATATTTACACTATGATTCATAACAGTAGCAAAATTACAGACATGAAGTTGCAGCAATATAATTTTATGGCTTGAGATCACTGCAACATGAGGAACTATATTAAATGGTTGCAGCATTTGGACAGGTGGAAAACACTATAAATGTAGACTAAGATACTCCTGTATTTCCTGTACTTTTCTAAGAGAAAGAAATTCATTGAGTTTGCTAAAACAGCATTGTAGTGAATTCCCAAATAAGTCTGAGAAAAGGAGCTAGAAGCTAGACTTTTTGCTTAATTTCTCATCAGATAAAGAGTGGGCATCTGTGATCAGATATTATTTTCAGCAAGGTGGTTTGGGGAGTGATTGGAAGAAGTAGCAAATCCTGCAAAACTCAAAACCTGAAACTTGAGGCTTTACAAATACACCTCTACATGATATTCATTCATCTATTTTATTATTCAAAGAATGTCCAGCATGTATCAGTTTTTCCTGGGAACATGAAAACTAACAAGGCTGATAATGTCCTTGTCACCATGGAGCTGACATTCTAATTGTGGTTCATTTGACAAACAAATAAATCCACGCTGTTTATATTCTCTGTCAAAAGAAGACATCACAAAGGTCCTAACCAAGCAACTTTATGGAACTTGATTAGTAATTTAGATTAGACTGTGATGAAAGAGGTCTCTGGGAACATAACTTAAACGAAATAAAGGAAGGCAGCAATGGAAGAACAGGGATCAGGCCTTCACCCCTAAGGCAGAAATCAGTAGTGCAGGGTGACCAAGGGAAAAACGTAGTAAGGTGGAGCCAGACCATGTGACCATTGCAGTCCCATTAAAACACAGGGTACTAATGCTATGTAAATAAGAGTTTAAGAATAGGACTGATGTGATTTGACTGAAATTTTGAAATGATAACTACAAGTTCCCTATAACAAGCTGACTGCAAGCTGGTTAGCAAGGGTGGAGAGGCTATCAGAATAATTCAGCAAGCATCATGATGGAAATGACGAAAAGAAAGAGAATATGAAGCAAGAAAATCACATTTACAGGATGTTCTTGTCAAATGGTCTTATGGTCTGTAAGAGAAAAAGTAAAGAGAAGGATCTAAAAGGCTTAGGTTTGAGCTGGAGGTTTGGCCTGGAATTGTGCAGCGTAGAATGTATACCCAGAACCATACATAGCATGAGGTGACTAATAGTAAGTTTGGTTGGAAAAGAAGAAACACTGCAGAGCTGCTCACAAGAATTGGAGGAGGTGATTACACTCATGTTCTAGAGTAAGACGGCCTTAGAGAAGAAAGGTGTTAGACTTTTTTTTTTTGTCAGAAGTACTTTGTACCCACTTTAGAATATGTAGCATGACATGTTACATCATCTTATAAATAAGACCATAAGATGAAGTGATCTTCAATATTAATAAGCATGCTATACACAGCCTTTTGCATCACATATCTAACATTTGTCGAGAAAAACAATACTGGACATATGAAAATGTCATCAATAAAAATGAATGTCTAATCTCGAACAGAAAAGTTCAATAGGAATGTGTCTAATGAATGGCTACATGAGGGGCTGCAGATGCTACATTCATGGTTTGAAATTAACAGAATATTGTTCTAGTTTGATTTTCATTGCTATGATAGATACCATGACAAAAACCAACTTAGGGAGGAAAGGGTCTATTTGGGTTACAGATTGCCGTCTGTCACTGGATGAAGTCAAGGCAGAAACCTGAAAGCGGAAATCATGGAGGAATACTACTTTCTGTCTTGTGTCCTTCCTCCAGCTTGCTCAACTATCTTTCTAATACAGCCCAGACTCACCTCTCTTAAGATTCTACAACCCACAGTGGTCTGGGCCCTCCTAGTCAGTTAAACACTAAGATAAAAGATCCCTCATATGTGGCCATAAACCAATCTGACAAAATCTCTCAGTTGAGAGTTGATATTAAAACATTTGTCTAGGTTTGTATCAAGCTGACAAAACCAAGCAGCACATGTATCTAGAAGAAAATGTGAAGCACAGAATATGCGCAACACATATGTTGTCATTGGCTGAATAAATGCTACCCGGATGTATGTGAGTCAACTCAGCTAAAACCTACAAAACATCTTTATATGTGTATTGATATCACCTTATGATTCAAAGAAAGAAAAGTCAAATGCAGAAATGACACTTGAAAACAAAGTAATAATGTGATATTGCATTTTGAAATGACTTAATAAAATAAAGGAGGGGGTAGGGAGTATCATTAGACAAGAAAATTCACGTCTCATGTAATGGAAAGCAAATATTATGCTTCGTTTATAACATGGTTGAAGAGGGTCAACAGAGCCATCAAAAGTGGAGAAAGCCAACAGAGTCCCAAGGAAATGGGGCATATGTAAATAATCACATGACCTTGCTCTATGGAACAGAGTTCTGAAGACAGTGTTGTAAACAGAAGATTTTCTCTGTCTTGCCTTGTCCCACAGATGCTTCCCAAATTATCACACAGAAGCTTAAATTAATTAAAATCCGTGGCCCATGGCTCATACTTACTACTAGCTAGCACTTATATTTAAGTTAACCCATATTTCTTATCTATGATTTATCATGTGGTTCTTGGCTTGTTACCTCATTTTCTACATCTCGCTTCCTGGCCGCTGGCTGGCATCTAGGAGACTTGGCTCATCTTCCTCTCAGTCCCCACTTTGATTGAACCTCCTAACCTTATCTTCCTTATCTTGCCTCTCCATTGGCCAAACAGCATCAGCCAGTGAGAGCAACACATATTCACAGCATACAGAAGGGTTCCCCGATAGCATAATGTGGATATGTTAGGAATCTTAGAGTTAGCAATGATGATGGTGATGACAATGATCTGGTTACTGTTGTGAGTATTCAACATACAACAATTCACTTTAAACAATTCTACAAGATAGAGCCTATTATTGCCTTACTTTAGACAGTAAGTTCTAGATATAGGTACTGAACAGACTACCAGAAGCCACAGAGTTCACAAGCTGAAGCAAGTGGATGATATGATAAAGATGAAAGAAATATCCCTTCACTACTAATGATTAGGAACCATCTCTATAATAGGTATTATACTACAGATGAGTAATTTGGGGACTTTTATGAGAAATTCTTAATATGTGATGAGGTTAAGATCATTGTCCAAAATTATAAGTATTTTTATATTGCTGCAGCTTACCATGATAAGATTATTTTTTTATTTTTTTAATAATTTATTTTTTATAAATGAAGTCATATTTTTTTTATTCGTGTATATCCTTGGTCAAGCTGCCTTTCACCTCCCACCCCTTCCAGTCGTTCTCTCTTCTCCACATCACTTTATCTCCTCCCCAGCAAGGGCAGGAGATAATTTCAAAAGCTCAGTCCTTCTCTGATGATGCAGCTTGCCCCGGAAGTGGGGCCAGCCATGTAAGGTCCTCTCTTTTAGGTGGCTGGAGGAGTCCCTCACAGCCAAACCCTAGCTCCTGTCTGCTAGCGAGAGCTGAAACCAGACTCTAGGGATTGACCCTAGTCCCGAAGAGGGACTATCTGGACGGGTGGTCCAGGTGCCGGAATCTGCTCACTTCTGGACGGGGTCTGAATTTAAGGTGTGATTCTATAACCCAAAGCAACTGTGTCAGCTTTCAAACTCCAATGGTCTGTTGTCTTTTCAACCAATATTTTAGCTAGTACATGTTTCTTTGGCAGCTGGCTCGAATCCCAGGATCAGATTATTAGGGTGCTCACACAGAAAAGACCTTACAGGTTACCTACTACAAGGCTTCTGTTCAGGTTTTACCAACTTAGAATACAAAGCTTAGAGTGTTAAAGTAAAAGTAACTCCTTTACACAAACACACACACACACACACACACACACACACACACACACACACACACACACCATGGCATTTTAGCCAAGAACAAGATTAAGCCCTTAACTCTTAATAGTGTTTTTCTCTCTCTCTCTCTCTCTCCCTCCCTCCCTCCCTCCCTCCCTCTCTCTCTTTCTCTCTTTTTCTCTTTCCTGAACCTATAAACTTTACTAGAGTTTTTTTTTTTAACAAGAATAGTAGTGACAAGCTACTTACAGAAGCAGAATGACTCAAGGCCTATAGTGTTACTTTTCAAAAATCAAGCAAACTTCACAACATATACAGTGTTAATTGGGAGCTGAATCTGGATTGCTTTTGTCAAAGCAGCACCAGTTTCACTGGCCTCTACCTTCAAGTCTGATTGACAAGTATTTACTTCAAAGTCTATTTTTAAAATAAAGGAATCCTCTGGGATTGTTTGCATCTTACTTTAAATATTTAAAAATTACAGCTCCATGAGATGAAATAACATGTCCTGGGTTTCCTGGTGGAGGAAGGAATTTCCATGAGTACAGAGAATTCCACCCATGGCCCTCTTCCACAACAGCATGGATGAAACGACAGGTGGATAAATTCCGGGTCACTTCCTTAGACCCATATTCCATGTGTCAGGCTCTCAGATATAGAACTCGTTTCTAGCTGCTCCATGATTGTTCTGAACTCTGGGAGGTTGACAAGTGATAATTAGGGTTCAGATGTCACAGAAGAAAGCCATCCTTTGGAGGTGCTAATGACAGACAATCTCTCTACCCCCTAACCTTGCTGGTCTAGCTGCTTCTCTGAGGCTGAGTTGGAAATCACCAAAGCTTCTTCTATCTAATATGGCTAGATGGATACATCTCTAATTTCTTTGTTTCTACAAATGTCTCCCTGCTGGGCTCCCTGAGGGATGAAGCCATCCAGACAATGCCCACAAAGCATTATAGGATGTGCTTTCTCAAATTCAACTGATTGGGGGCTGGAGAGATGGCTCAGCGGTTAAGAGCACTGACTGTTCTTCCAAAGGACCTGAGTTCAATTCCCAGCATCCACATGGCAGTTCACAACTGTCTGTAATTCCAAGATCTGACACCCTTACACAGTTATATATGCAGACAAAACACCAATTCACATAAAATAAAAAATATTTAAAAAAAAAAAAAAAAAAAAAAAAAATTCAACTGATTAGGGAAAAACAGGTGGCACCTTTTCTGGAAAATTACCTGCACTGAGGCACATAACTCCAGAGACAGATGCCAAATACTTCATGGGTCGGCACCCTGTGCATAGAGCATTCCGGTGGTCCAGTGAACACTTCTTCAGGGCATTGCCAGTAGAGTCCTGATGGAGATCGCAAAGGGCAAGGGCTGGATCTGTCCCAGAAAGGATATGTCTGCCCTGTTCTGCACTCTTGGCTGAGAATCCCAAATGTAGGCCTACTGACTTCTTAGTAATTTATTTATTTCCATCTGTCTGCCTTCTGACTTGTTTCTTATCTCCCTGGCTTCTGAGCCCATTAATTTGCTTATATTTGCCTCCCTGGTTAATGTTTCACACTCATCATTCAGGCCAGTCATTTGGAACCCTTCTTCTAGTTTGGGCTCTACCTTCTTCCCGTATGTATGTATGTATGTATGTATGTATGTATGTATGTATGTATGTGTGTATGTATATATGTATTATGTGTTATGTATGTACACATGTATGTATGTTTGTGTGTGTGTATATATGTATTATGTGTTATGTATGTACATATGTATGTATGTATTATGTATTATGTATGTATGTATGTATAATGTTGCTACTATTACTATTAGTAATATATTAGACATATATTCTATATTGAGGATCCTTGATCTTTCAGACATCTTAACAGGCATATATTATATGTTTCTCCCATCCTTTCAACAACTTTTCAAATAAGCTGAATTTTATCTGTTTTAAAAGTGAGAAGACTGAGAATCACTGTCCTCAGAAATGAAAAGTATGAGACTAGAAATCCATCACTACTTCACTTCAAAGCCAAGAATTTTGCACAGTGTCATCCATCTCACCTTCATGATTCCAGTCTACATGCTCTTGGCTTCTCCAACCCATCTGGTTCACAGACTCCCTGCATCCCTTCCATCTCCCCTAGTAACGAGCTTTCTTAGAATTATACATGCAACACATTTTCTCAGGTGAAGAGAAACAATACAGTAAAACAATGTAGAGAAAATAGTTGGACTTCAATGTGACTTCAAGGTTCTTTCACAAACTGAGCACCTGCATTAAGATGAAGGCCCTTGGTCAGGCTCCATGCTTCTGACTCTCCTCTAAAGAAATCTCTCATCCAGAGGTCTGAACCACCTCTGACATGCGCAGTCCAGCCTCTACTCTCTGTTCACATCACAACATAAAGAGGGCTTTGGAACACCCATGCCATTGTTCAATTGTGAGAAGTAAATGAAAAAGAGCTATATCTTTCTATTGGTTGCTGTGACAAACACCAGGAGAAGCAGTGTAATGGAATAGGGGTTTGTTTGGCTCACAGTGACAGAGGTTCTAATCCATGGCCATCTGGCTCCAATGTCTAGGACCTGTGGTGAAGCAGAATCATGGTGTTGGAAGGTAGTAGAGAACATCTGCTCATCTCGTGGCAACCAAAAAGAAGAATAAAATAAATAAAAAGTCAAGGAACAAATTATATCTTTTGAAGCCACGTCACCAATGAGGTCCAATTAGACTCCACATTTTACTTTCCACCACATCCTAATTATGCCATACTATTACATCATCAAGAGAGTAATCCATTAATTAGGACAAAGCCCTCATGATCCAACTACTTCTTTTAATACATGAACCTTTGTAGGGCATCTCATATTCAAGCCATAACAAGAAGCTAGGAAGCTTGTTTAAGGATCAAATGATTTACAAATATCTAGAGTACAGATAGCTGGCTACTGGTCCCTTAGAGGCTTAGATTTATATATTTTAATAATGTAACCTAGAAAACAAAAACTCCAAAGTGAACTGGCATTCATTAAATAATTTTTTAATAGAGAATAGTACATTACAGAATATTATGCATTCTGCAACATCTGTCACATTTACAGCATTCCTATGACGAAGGCACAACTACCATTCCCACCATCTAGATTGGCCATGCAATTTTTCAGAATTACAGAATAAAGAGACTATTGTGCCTTTTCTCAAGGCTGCCTCATGGAGCACTTTCATTCTTCACTGGATCCAGGAAGCTTAAAGAATCTCACACAGTGTTGATAACACAAGGAAGCATCCTGATGGCTCCTAATGGTTGCTAGGCAATATCTGTTCGGCACAATCTGGTGAGTATCCTTATGGCATTCTTGCCAAGAAGAGCTGGCAATTGGGATGGCAGAAAGGCAGGCATACTTGCTTGCATAAGAGAAGGCCAGATTTCTAGAAGTCACAAATGTATCTTTGAGTGATTAGAATGTAAGGGTCCAACAGCTTTGCAGTGACAGAGTAAATATTGTATTCTGGATGGACAGGCACCAAATGGGGATACTCTGTACTGCTGCGTAATAAGAAGGGTGCCCACTTCTGAAGATTTCATAAACAAATAAATACTTTATATGCCAGAAGGAAGAGCCAAGGAAAGACCTGTTCCAAATGGGGATGGCGAATGCCATTTTCTCATGAATCTGAGATCTGCTTGGTAGTGTTGGGTGGAAAGCAAGTCAATTGACTGACCTCAGGCATGTCAACCTGGCATTTGGCCACTTCGTGGGGTAGCTAGCTAGGTTAAAGGTGTAGAACTCTGCAACTGTAAAGGTAAGTACCTATTCACACTGATTCAAACACAGGAGGGCATGTTGTGATAATAAGGTACTAGAGAACAATGTTTCAGCAACACTTGTCTCTAGACAATGACTAAGCAATGACAAACTGGTCACAGGTTATGAGGGCAGCATGCATGGACTTAATTCTGGCCATGTCTCAGCTTATGGCAATTTGTTTCTTGATATGACAGATATATTAGACTTTTGAGTTTATAAATCACTGACATTTATTCCATAGTGCTGAAAGCTGAGACTCTGAGATCATGATGCCAGTATAGGTTGGTATAGATGAAGGTTCTTTGCCACATTAGGATAGCCTGAAAATTCTATAGCCACTTTTCAAAAAGTGTTCATTCCATCCATGAAAACTGGACCCTCAGGACCTGTTCATCTCCCAAATAGCCAGCTCTTAATGTCATCACTTTTGGGATTAGGGTTCTAGCATATAGCTTTTGAAAAGAGAGAACTAATCTACCCTTCATAAACACAAGTTCAAATGATCACTTTCATCTGAACACAACCCATCTTGTTCAGCTGTGTGGCTGGGTACCTTTTCTCAGAGCAGCATTTCAACTTCTTTTCTCTATGTTGTCTCCTGGAATCTTTGTGACATCCTGTACTCAGAGTTTTCTTAGCCTAGTAGCCCCGCTCACAATTCCTGTCTGCTCTCAGCCAATCAGCGTTTTTATTAAACCCATAGGCAGAACAATTATTTACAATGTAACATGTAATCCCACTACAATTGCACATCTTCTTTTTTTTTTCCTTCTTTATTTATTTTGTATTTATCAAGAAAATCAGTAAAATGAATTTAAAATGCTGATAAGTTAACAATAACTGTGAAGAAGATAAAAATCATAAGTATGACTTATCAAGGGTGATAATGCAAATAAGATTACTACACATATATTTACTTTGTGTTCAGCTTTCCCTCTGAATTTTTTCTTTTTCATCCTTGTATATCCTTATTCAAGGTCTCTTCCCCCTCCCGCCACATCAGGTCAATTTTTCTTCTCCACAACTCCCCATCAATTGCACATCTTCTAAAACAACTTACTATTATATACATAATATATAGGCATGCTATGTAATGTATATACTATATAATTATATATCTTACCAGGATCCCAAACTTTCCAGCACAGAAGTCATGAGATGTCTACAGTGTCTCTCAAGGTAGCTATCATCTCCACTGGAACCTAATCATGTGACTATTCTTTCTAGGCTTAGCTACCACCAATGATGGACATCTCAGTAGTTTATATGTTAGCCAAGTTTTTCATTATGAATAAAATTATATTTTTTATCTGTGTATATCCTTGTTCAAACTCTCTTCTGCCACCCACTAGAAATCCTCATTAGGGAATTATAATGTAAAAGAGCAATGTGATATCACTGTACACTTATATATTGACTAAAACTAACCACTCTCACCTTATTAAGCATTAGCAGAAAATGGGGACCAAGAGGAACTCTCATACATTATTAGTGGTAATATAAAATAGTCTAGCCACATCGGGAGAAAAATCTAGCAATTTCTTATTACATATCTACAACCCAGCAATTCACTTCCTAGATATTTGTGTGAGGAAGATAAAAATGCACATCTACCCAAAGATTCATGTGCAAATGCCCCATATGTATTAGTAACCCCAGAAACCTTATAAAGGTTCAGTGGGTGTGTAGATGAATTAATTGCAATACAGTCATACAACAGACCACTAATCAATAAACACAAGTGAGCCACTGATGAACATCACCGCATCTTTGAGAAAAAATGTGGACAAAGATTTTTATATTGTGCTGTTGCATTTCTATAAACCAATGGAGATGTAAAGCTTAACAGACAGAACGCACAGCAATGGTTGCCAAGCTTGCTGGAATGGGATGCACAAAGGAGGGTAGATTATAAAAGAAGGAAATTTAGCTTGCTACTTTCACTGTGACAGTTATGGCAGGTATGCGTGATGGTGTTTGTGTGTTGTGTGTGTGTGTGTGTGTGTGTGTGTGTGTATTCATCAAGTTAGATATGATTTATTAAACGTCACTGCATCAAGAAAGAATTTGAAAACCTTGATGAGAACATGGAAGCAGATATCCCCATGACCTAATTGAGTGTATTGAACCCTAATTCTAGTATGTTGGCTTTGGCATTTGTAGGTATGTGTATGTCCTCCATAGGTAGTTGGAGTAAGTATCAAAGAGGACTAGGGGGCACCTAGATGTCTGTCACCCATTCCGAGAAGACTGAAGACCCTTTGTCTATTCTCAACTCATTTGGATTGCATAATGAAGCACCAGAGACCCCACACCCTATCAACAAGGACTCTCTCTGGTGTCCAAGACCAAGGTACTAGCAGATTTAATGTCTGGTTCATAGATGGTATCTTTCTACTTATCCCTGTTTGGTAGAACAAGAGGGCAGCTCTCCTCAGTCTCTTTATTATAAGGAACAGAGTCCCAGTCATGATGGCAGAGACTTTTACTACATGGCTTTTGTAGACAACACAAAAATTCTGATGAGATCACCTTTTCTTTTTTTTCTTTTTTTTTTTTATTTTTTTTCCTTTTTTTGCTACCATTGTCTCATTTGCAAAACTGAATAGTTATTACTCATAGGTCCTTGATAATGGTGAAGATTAAATGCTGAGGAGCATGTAAATATCTAGTATAATATGAGATGTGATAACACTACTAGAATTGTGTCATCCTCTTTTTTAGACGGGGGTGGGGGTGGGGGTGGGGGTGGGAAGGTCGCTTCCATGAAGATTTATCTTCTTCACCAATATTCTTCCAGAACAACTTCTGGCAAACCTAGGTATTACTGAGTAACTGTGGCATAAATTCACACTCTCCTTCGCCTGCTTAAGGGAGCGAGTACTCACTGATGGCCACTCTCTTTGTCCTACTATATACTTGTCTGTTAGTGGGGCAGAGTGGGTCTGGATAACTCAGAGGAAGGTCTCTCTCCTCTCCTCTCACACCTGAGTGCTCCTATCTGTGACAGAGAATGGTGGAGCTTACATTTACAGAGTATGATGCTGCCCAGAAGCAATATTCTATAAATGACCAACACTGGGTTTTAAAAGTGGAGTTTGGAAGAATTCTTTGTATAGTAGGAGTACCAGGTCTCCATTAATATGCCATGTTCTGCCGCCTCTGTCCTCCCATTCCTGCCATCCCTTACATGGATTCAAAGCCATGATATTTATGGCCCCTCTGAGCCAAATACTGACCCTCTACCACCATCACATGAAGCATCAAGAAGCAGGCAATGCTCCAGTCCCATTGGCCAGGTCACACCACACCTTGAACATAGGCTAGTGAAATGTCTATCATTTTGCCCCTGCCATCTATACCCACCTTGTATCAGGGCATTCTGTTGGTACTCAGTCTATATTGGCTTCATGGGTTTAAAAATTATGAGCTAGTCCAGTTCACTGGGTAAGAGTCCTCCGACCCCTGCTTTATTCCACAGACTTATCACGGTGCTCCTCCAGGTCTCCCACCATTGCTTCCCCAGCCTGCATCTTTCTGCAGGGTACTGGATAGAACAGGGAGGAGAGGTGGGCTGCTGATGAAGGAGCCACAGCATCTCTCGAAAAGAAGGCATTTACCTAATTGCAAAGGAACATATCCTGGTGGCAGACAATAAATGGTGTGTGATGCTTCCATGAAGTGAGATGGATGGAGCTCTCTGCTGCTAACCGGCCCGTAACCAGGGCCATTAATCACACCCACACGCCCATTGCTAGTAATGGACTTTACGCTTGGAAATTCCAACCAAGGAGACAACGGGTTAAAAGGAAGGCCTTGCTTGCTATGGAAATTCAGGTATCTCTTGAGACTTATGCTAGGCATTTGTCACCCCTCCTTCACAGAAAGGCCCTTTTAATTGATTTTCCCTCATGTTCTCTCTGATCTGTCAGTGAGCTTCCTTGTAGCCCAGCCTGCACCTCGAGACATGGACTGGAGTGCATGAATTGCTAAGGAGCGACGAGGGTACCACGGATTTCCCTCCTCCTTGTCTGTGCTTAACAGCCAAGAAAAGTAACTAAGCCACAAGAGCTCCTCTTCTTGGTTGGCACACCCCACATTCCCAAAGCCGCATCTGGGTAGAATATCATCAGGCTGCCTCCATTTGCTGGGTACATGTGCTATTTTGTGCCATGGATGCTATTTTTTGTCCGTAGCTTCACCACACTAAACCCTAATGATAGAGAGTCTGAGGTTCAGGGAGGCTGAGGGAACAGTTTGCTCAGAGTTACACAGATAAAGCAATGGTAGGTAAAACATTCTGGGAGTCTGAACTGGACAGCCATGACTGGTTCAAGGAGCAAGTCCTCAGCACCCTGATCCTACTCTTTTCATCCTTGAAGGCCAGAATCTGAAGTTTCCTCAGCTTTAGCCACAGCCAGCTCTCCCTTTGGCTCTCAACCAGCATTAGAAAAGTATAACACGTCTGGTGTATTTGAAATAAACATGAAAAGTAGACTTTCATTTTAAAACATAGTTAAGATCCATATGTTGGTACTGGTGGGCTAGGTCCGATAAATATTGCTTATCGTAGAGGGAAGGGGGAAGAGAAAGGGTGCCCTGAGCAACTAACCTTCCTCAGACGAAGCAAGCAAGAGATTAGGTAATTTGTAATAAATTTCTCAGCTGTGCAGTGTTTCTGTAGAGACACTATTTACTTAATTTGATTAAGAAGGGAGAAGCCATCTGACATCCCCTTTGCAGGGAGCCATAGATTCTTATAAGAGCTGAGTGCTTCTCAACCAGAGGTGGTAAGAAAGCAGTTCTGGGTCATCAGAGGTTACTCATAAAAGAGCCTGGGCAATTAAACTGATTTCTTTTGTGTTGAGAGGTCATTTATGACAGAAAGTTTTTTAGTTGCTGTCATTTTCTCCCTGGAAGCTACACAATCCTGAAAAAAACGGTGTAGGTAAATTCCTTCCCAAGCTTGTCATTTACTAGAACTATTGACAATTTAGGTCAGACAACTGTGTCTTGTGGGGCAATGTTCTGTGTGTAAAGGGTATTTTATAGTATGTCTGGCTTCCACTCATAGCATACAGGTAGCATCTCTTAGTTGCAACCAAAAACTTCTACATGTTGCCAAGTGCCGTTTGAGGGATAAGACTGGTTCCTACTATAGAGCACTGTGCTAAAATACTGATTTCCTTAAGGGTGTGGGTTTGGTGTTAATCACCATTTTAATCCCTAGGCTATCAGTACACCTGACACCCAGAAGACATGCACTGAGTTTGTCATTTAAGTAAATTAGCATGGAGTCTACCTCCACACGAACCCTTTGTAAGTATTCCTTTCACACCATGTGATGAACCCAACATGGTGTTGGGTGAAATAAGAATTCCAGGCATGTACTAACCATGTGGTAAAGCCAACATGGTACCATCAAAGCATACCGCATACTGAGGGCAAGCCCCTAGGCGTGGCTACATGGATCAGTGCCCACCCTTTCTCTTAAAAGGAAACACCATGTCACAGTCTTCTTCTCTCTTTCTCTTCCTCCTCCCCTGCTTTTTTCTGGGTACCTGCTTAGTAACTCCCTTAAATAAACTTTTGTGTGGCATCTGATAGTGCGTGTGTGTGTGTGTGTGTGTGTGTGTGTGTGTGTCTTTTCCCAACACCACCCGTCATAGAAAATATTCTTCCTTGTTCATTCCCATGGTTTTCTTTCATACAGTAGTCTTGACTCTGTATGTTTTTCCCTTCCATTTGGTGTATCAAAAACCTTTCATGGGGCAGGTTAGATGACTCACCAGTGGAGGTACTTGTTACTTTCACATGAGAACCCACATTAAAGGTAGAAGAAGAGAATCAGTTTTACAAAGTTGTTCTCTGACCTAACCAAGGGGAGATGCCCCCCCACACACAGACATATCACACACACTCACATGCACATGTATACATGCTAAAATGTAAAAATAAATAAAAAGCTTCTTTCCTTCCTGTTTCTATACAGTGGTCATCTTCACCAAGCTCACCTTGATAACTCAGCTGGTATACATCTCACCTCCAGAGCCTCCCTTACTGCTAGGTCTGTTTATGACATCCTGCATTTTCTAAACAAGACAATGTCATCTATTAGCTAAGAGCTGAGCTCTGAGTTGGAATCATAGCTCCAATACTCACTAAGAAATGACTTACCTCTTTGAGATTACTTCCCATTTTACAAAAGACCACAATAATCTCTTGCAGAGATTAAAAAGAATATTTTTGCTAGGTCTGGCCATATCCTTGGCACATAAATTGAGTCAGTCCATGTTCTTATTATTATTCTCCCATTAAAAAGGACTTTCTTAAAGACAGAAAGCAGTTCTTATCCACCTCTGCATCCCCTGAAATTTTGTCTAAGCCTCATCATAGTAGGCCCCATATAACTTTCTCCTTGCACAAATGGAATAGATGCTTAGTCTGAGAAATTCTTCAGGATAGTAGGATCCAGTATGCTGTGTATAAGAGAGAGAATATAGGATGAAAGGGCAAATACAAAAGCCAGAGTGTAGAGATGGCAGGTACACAAGCTGGGGAAGAACAGGTTACAAGTCAGCCAAGCCCCCAGCCTCCTACCCCCATGCCACCTTCCTTAAGAGGAGTCCAGGGCAGCTCTTTCTCTCCTGGATGCACAACTGTGACAAAAGTCTTTCTTCAGCATGTGGGAAAGCTAATTAGAGCTAATTTATTTTCTTCCCTCAGAACTAGGATGCCAGGTAGAACCTGCTGGATGTCTGTGCTGCAGAGAGAAATGTTTTTGATTATTTTTACACATCTGATTTGAGAAGTACATGGAATCCCAATCATAGCTGTAATAACACGCTCATTGCCTCACAGTACACTCTAGCAGCTGTGTGATAAGCTTTCTGTGACTCCATTAGCCTCTCTTTTCTTCATGAAGTCTTTTCAGACTATGTTCCACACGATCCCAAGTCTCTCTGAGGTAGTAGGGAGGCTGCATCAGAGTGGATTGGAAGCTGGCAAATTGTAGGGTACTAGGACAAGCACACCACTATCTACTCCAAGCTTCTGTCTGAGGTGACAATTTTGTTCCTAGCTGACTTGGTTAAAGATTAAATGTCATACTGTATGTAAATGACAGCCAAATGCATATAGGAGGTGGGCATAAACTGTTAGCCTATGTCTGTATGCATTACGAGGTATTTACTGCAGACAACTGTCCCTGAACATGACTGCAGACTCATTTACAGTAAAATTTCAGAGGACCGAAATATCATGGGGAGATGACCAAGAGCAATCAAGGGTTTGTTCTGGGATTTGAAATGATTCAGTGACATGCTATGCTATAAAGGTCTGAGGGTCTGAGTCATAACATAGACTCCTGGGAATCTCAGCCCTGGCCAAGGGAAATTCACTTGACCTGTCTGAGTTGTTTTCTTGATCAAATGTAGTACAAGTGAGACTGTAGTATATACTCATAAGGATGTTAAGAAAGTGGATTTCACATTATGTAAAATACATGGTACTTTATAAAGGTAAAGTAATAGTATGGAAGGAACACACAGTAAATATACCAAATGTATAAATTTTGTGTAAGGAAGGGGAATGAGCACCAGACAAAAAGACATAGCCATTTTTGTTAGAATCTTCACTTTGATAATTGGAAAAACTCCTGTATGCCCATCTTATTCTATCATTTACAAAGGATGATTGATCCTGAAATTTGAAGACTATTAGAATGGATAACATAGTATTAGACAAGCCTTTAGTATAGATTCTGAAAAGAGCGAAGCCGTCAGTAAATGGCTGGCACTAACATGAGCAGATCACTGTAAAGCATCTCTTAGTGTTGGGCATGAGCTTCTATCCAGAACAGGATGTCTAGGGTCCCTGGATGCATGGAAGAGTAACAGCCCTTTATCACTGATGGGAGGCTAGGAAGGAAGAAGATACATCACAGGCAAGGGTTTATATTTGTCATGACACGTGTCTGGTGACAGGTGCTGCCTTGTTTGATAACAGTCTGTTTTAAATGTTCAAATTCCACCTCCATTTTAAAATTTCATCTTATATTTTTTAATACTATATTTTTCCTTATTATGTTTCATTTTATGTGGTCAAAGGACATTTTCCTAAAATCGCTTTATGTCTCATGCATTCTGGTTTCATGTGGTTTTAGGAAATGGCTATTAACAGCTAGTTAGAATTTTGTAGAAAGGGAGCACGAATCCTGAATGCAGGGCCTGAAAGGTCTGCTCCGAGCAGGCCTCTAGAAGTGTGCTAGCTCACACTGCTTCTTTGCAAGAGACCCATTTACACAGACCCAAGACCTGCAGCTTTTCACTTGTCTGTGAGCTACTCTTCCCCTTATCAGGCCCAGTTGAGACACACTTCCTACAGTTAGCTCCTTCCAAGCCTTTTCATCGCATCATGGCTGGTTCTGGCGGTCCAGGTAATAGATTGTAGGAGAGTTGTCCCTGGACTAGCTCTAGGTACTGCACACATGGAGGGCTTTTCATTCTCTCTGCAAACCCCCAAACACAATATCTAAGAGCTAGCAAATACAGGGTCCAGATGGTGTTTTCATCTCCTAGGTGAGTTGACTTAGTTCACATCAACTCTGAGAGGAAAATGATATTACTATAGCTACTACTATTACACTTGCTATTACTACACTTTCAGAAGTTGGATGCAAGATCAACCACACAGTCAATGGTCTTAGGGATACAGGTCATATACCTCCAGAACTCGCAGGATTTTATTAATCACTCTATTAAACTTCTGAAGCATTAAATGTCTTTTGAAAGTTAAAAGAAAATCTACAGCAAGCATGGTATTCCCATTATGTTAACTTTAAAATTTGACCTGCCAGGTCTACAGTTCAAAGTCTAGAAGGCCACATTGTTCCTAAAGAAGTGTCACCTGATTCAAAAGGCAACTTTCCTTAAAAATGCCATTTAGTATAGAGTCTTTCATTACAAAATCTCTGATTCCCTTTTCCACACCTAGAAGTTATATGTATAAATGAGGGTATGTTTGTAAAAGTATGTTAAGAATAAAATAGCTTTCTTATGTACCTTTCTTCCTACACATTCAAGATGTAAATGATACTCATCTGGCAGATATTGAACTTTAGTAAATAAATCTATCTGTCCACTTATCCATCCATCCATTCACCTACCCACCCATCCATCCAACTAGATCTCTTCACCTACAATCCTAGTTCCTAGGTGCCTGGGATGCAATGATGAACAGACAGTGGTAGGTCTGTTCTCACTCACTCAGAACACAGCACTCTAGGTAAAATCAGGTGCTGTGGCACAGAGCTGTAACCTGAGTCATGTATACATGGGAGGCTCCACCTTACTCATTGGTATTTATATCACAATCTGAAGCCAAGGGTCTTTTAAAAAATTACTAGCTTTGTGCACGTGCATGTGTGTGTTAGATGAGTATGCCTGGGGGCTTGCATGTGTCAGCATGTGTTTGGAGGACAGAAGCTGATATTAAAGAAGGTTTCTGCTTCAATTCCTCCCCAGCTCACTCACGGAAGCCAGGTCCCTTGGTTGAACCCAGGGCTCACTGGCATGTCTAATCTAGCCAGCTCACTTATGTCAGTGTCTATCCTCAGAGCACTGGAATTACTTAGGAGCGAGGGCTGCCATACTCAACCGGGATTTTTGTGAGTTTGAGGATCTATTTAGGGAACTAAAACTCTGGTCTTCACATTGTGCAGAAAGAACTTTATCCACTGAGCCACATTGTCAGTTTAATAGTCTTGAATGGAAAAGTTTTAAGAGAGATGCTTATCAGAATACTGATGACAAGTGGTTATTTTAGATCTTCTTAAATTATCTTAACAGTTAAATAGTAAAAATAAATCTCATATTGCTATGGTCACAGTGCCTTCTGCCTTTCTTCCCCCAAATACAAATAGTGAAACCAATTCACAGATCTCCAGGATAACAGTATTAAAAAATAGGCCTTCTGGGGGTGATTAGTTTATGGGGTGGAGCCCTCACAAGTGAAATTAGTGTCAAGTAAGGAGGTCTCAGAGAGTCACCAGATACCTTGTATATTATGGAAGCACAGTGAGAAGGTACCATGAAACCATCAGAATAAATATGCAAGAACCATGGTCTAAGATATTTTTTTTATCCTCTAAAGCTGGAGAAATTACTTTCTTTTGCTTTTAAACCACTCAAATGCTATTTGTCTATCAGAATGTCTTTGTGTTAGCCCAGACTCATGCACTAGCATTTGGAATGCAATACAAAATAAGGTCTGTGCCTAACCTCCAGTGTGTCCAGAACAAATACACAGGTGGAGAGCTAAGACTTGGAGTTAAGAGTATGATAAAGAGCTTGCAGACTTGTGGGAGCACGGGAGAAGGATGAATTGATCCCTTGATGGTAGTATAGACAAGGAGAAAGTTTGAAAATTTCTACAGTTTGAACCCAGACTAGCTGTTTAGAACAAGGGAGCAAAAGAAAGAGAAAAAGAAAACTGGGAGTGGGACATATAAAAAGAGACATTAATTCTGTTTTGTTTGAGATAGATGTTGTGGTGTGCATAAGAATGGCCCTCATAGGCTTGTATATTTGAATGCTTAGTCCTCAGGAAGAAGCACTACTTGGGAAGGATTGTGAGATCTGGCCTTGTTAGAGTAGGAGTGGTCTTATTGGAGAAAGTGTGCCATTGGGGATGGGATTTGAGGTTTCACAAAGCCCACACTAAGCCTAGCATCTCTTTTCTCTCTCCTCTCATATTGTAGACCAGGATATTGCTCTCAGCTACTGTTCCAGCACCATATATGCTGTCATGATGCTCCCTACCATGAATGAGACTCTGAAACTGTAAAAAAGATCCAAATTAAATGTTTTATTTTATGAGCAGCCTTGGTCATGATCTTTCTTCACAGCAATCAAATAGTGACTATGACAGAAGTTGGTACCAGGAGTGGGGTGTTTCTGTGACATGCCTGACCATGGTGCTTGTTGGAAAAATATGGAAGATTCTGGAACTTTGGGCTAGAAAAACAATGGGATGCTTTAGGTGGATATTAATGGGCTATCCTAGTAAGAACACAGAAGGTAGTGCTGAGGGCAATGTGAACTGTGGGGGCTCTAGCTCAAGAAGTTTCAGAGGGAAAGAATATTTAGTAAGTGGCTTAAAGAACATTCTTGTGATATTTTTGTAAAGAATATGATTTCTTTATGTCCAAAAAAATCTGCTTAAGACTAAATCAAAGAATTTGGCATTGGTCGAGAAAATTTTTAAGGTGGCTTCTTATTGATTGTGTCATGTGATTATTAGTAATCATTCTTTTGCAGATCTATAATGAAAATGTGCAACCTGAACACAGAGAACTACAAAATATACAGTTTAAAGAAAAATGGAGCACAGGCACTAGGAAATGTAGTAGAGCTAAGTCCAGTGCTCAAAGGATTAAAACGTTAAAGGAAAAGTCTAATGCTAAATGGGGGGTGGGCAGAAGTGATGATCTCAGGGCAAGACCCCACCTAGGTAAGCTTCCAAACTAAAAAGTAGTTAAAAGGAAGCTTAATTCAAGAAAGAAACAATTAACAATAGAAAACTGTTACAAATGTAGTTGAAAGAGATGGCCAAATTCCAATGTCATCAAGTAGTAGAACTTGGTAGCTTCAGGCATGTGGCAGGCGTGTCCCTGCATGAAGGCCTTGAGAGCTATTGTGTGAAGTTATGAAGGTGAAGCTTGGTTTCACTGGAGACCCCAAGATGTGGGAAATGAGCTCTCTGTCAAGGATAGCTGCAGACTGGGTGTGGAACCAGCCCAAATGAAAGACATTGTAGCCACCAAAACTGAAAGAGTTGGAGTGTTACAGATAAACTTCATAATACAGGCTGGAAACCTTAGGATAATAAAAAAAAAAGTATTGTTCTATCACTCAATAGATAAATATCAATCAGTGTATAGGGATACGGTTGTGGTAATTCTGTGTATGTATAAAATGGTATTTATCTCTTTCTTAGATTCTTTGCTTCTTTAGAAAGTGAGTAAGATTATCAAGATTATCACAATAACAGTTTTGATCTATAGTTTGTTTAGTAGACTTACCATTTATCAGTGAGAACTCTGGGCCATATTCCTAAATTCTCTCATCTCAGTTTTCTCATATACAATGACATCAAAATAGTGTCTTTCTTACTAGGGTATTGTAAGGATGTAACAAGCGCACCACAGCACCTGGAACACAGCTCTCCACATGGGGTTCGTTATCCCTTGTGTCATTGTTGAGCCCTTAATTGTCATCGGCAGATTAAAAATTCCAGATTTCTATTTCATATAAATGATGGTTTCCCCTGTATTATATCTAAGCAATCTACATGAGTGTCTTTGACATCATTTCTTTGACACAGATGAAGAACAGAAAGCTTGGGAGTCAGTTCTGAGACAGACAGTGAGAAAAAGCATCCACAAAATGGCAGGACTCAGAGGCAACTGTTGCAAGATATTAATGAGCAAGGAGATCTAGAGAAACCTCAGCAATGCTTTCTGAGAGAGACCAAGAGCAGTATCTGGGGAATGCCACAAAGAGCAATGATAAAGGAGGAATGACAGGTCCCAGCAGGCCTGGCCCAAATGCAACACAGAACAAGACAGCATAGCCAGAAGAAAGCAGTGTGTCTTGTTCAGCTCCTCTGTGAAGCTTTCAATCAGCACTAGTTTCCTGGCAGGGTGAGACAGGGCTCCAAACATTACAGGTTACTCAGAAGTCACCAGAGAAAATAGATGAGGAAAGCCTTGAAGAATGAGCATGGTCTCTGATGGGATGCAGTTACCATAGAGACCACTCTCAATGTTAGCCAGGAAGGGCAATCCCTGTCCTCAGAGTGGTTAACAAGCTATTGACCAAACATGAAGATACCAGCAGGTGAGTGGAATGAAGCCGCTACATCATAGCACACTGTGCTAAGATCAAA
Organism: Sigmodon hispidus; assembly: GCA_004025045.1. Taxonomy (NCBI): domain Eukaryota; kingdom Metazoa; phylum Chordata; class Mammalia; order Rodentia; family Cricetidae; genus Sigmodon; species Sigmodon hispidus. Next base: position 132,653 of record PVIH01000028.1, read on the forward strand.
CAGAGGAGCATGCATCCATAAATCAACCAGGCCACTACAGACATTGAGTCAAGTTCAGGAGAACACAAGGTTCTAACCTGCTATACACAGCACAGGGAGAATGTCCCAGAGGCAGGTGCTCAGAAGAGAGATGCTCATGTTTGCCCAGACTTGCTTAGGACTTAAAACAGGATTAAGACAAAACAGAATGGTACCACTTGCAGGCATAGACAGTAATAAGGATGTGGGAACTGTTAGTTGAGAAAAACATGTGAAGGCATGAAAAAATACTTAACAACATATTGCCCAACACTCAGTCAAGCTGAAGATACAGCAGGGGGATCCTGCTTCCAAAATCAAGTACTGTTGTTGATGGGTGGTGAAAAAGGATTTTAACCAGGTCTTTCTGAGAGAAGGCCTTTGGCTCATCTACCAGATTACAGGTTTACAGATTAGTATTCAAAGATAAGAATGATAACTTCCTATTTTATTTCCCACTTCTGTTGCAACCACAGAAAGTAGTCACAACTGAGACATTTACTGAGTAGCCAGGCCCATCCCTATACCATAAGGACCTTGAACTGTACCTACAAAAAAGGGGGGGTCTATTTGCATACATGGAGGTTTAGCATCCACAGTCCTTCTAGTGGCTCTGGAATAGCTGGCTTGTCCTGCTTCCTACTTCCTCTTATGCCCTGGGCTATATTTAAAATACTGAATCATCTTGTCTTACACATTAGGCTCCCTCAATTCCAAATGCCCTTAACTTTATTTTCTGCTTAGCCAAGTGCTATAGTGCTTCAAAACTCAGCTTAAGGGCCATATCATTCATTCATCTACTCATTCATTCATTCATTCAGGAAGAGTTAGTACTTGTCAAGTGCTCAGATTACCCTTTGTCCGTCCTTCCTCAGTACTTTCTCACCCCCCTACACACCTCACTAATATGAGGCCCCTGCCCAGGGCAGGACTGTATGTTGATGTGTCTGTCTAGCTCATTAGTTTAGATTCCTTGAGGGTATATTGGGTCTTACTCACATTCTAGCTTCTTTTCTAGAATTGAGCACATAGCAGCTACTCAATAAATATTTATTAAAGAATGAATAAAAGAATACATGAATGAATTCCATTTTAAATTCTATCCAGCTTACTGGATTCTAAAGGGAATTCTCCAAGCCATCAAGTGGGCTTGGGATGAACCGTTCTCATGTGCATTACTTAATAAAAAGAGCTCTGGGTCAATTGAAAAATTTAAAGTCAATATGAAATTGATCCTCATCAGCACTTTCTCCTACAAATATATAGACAAAAGGACATTTCTGAAACATATGTATTAGTGTTGCATTTTCTGCTCCACAGGCTCAGCGATCGTTGTCACCTCTGAGTCCAGTTCTCATTAATTTATGGGGCATCCAGCATAATCAGCAATAGGCTTCTTGGCAGCATAAATTGGAGAGTGGGTTAGGATTCGAGTGAGTTCTAAGCTGCAAATGAGCTATTTTCTTGCAAATTTCCTCTTAGAAGTTACTGAACACAATTTTAATGATGCTGAGGTCCTGTAGGAAGGATGTTCAAGGACCCTCCAATATTCTCAGGCCACCTGAGCCCTTTCACTGTGAAGGAGACAAAGTCCAGACAGCCCAAATAACACGTGGCTAGTACCTTCCCCATCCAGCTTAGTAGCTGCATAAATACAGATATGCTCAGAAGGAAAAAAAACATAAGAAAATAGAACTCCTTGCTAAAGGAAACATTATTCGAAGATAATCCCTAGGCTTAAGAGCCTGTTGCCCAGTACTGCACATGTGTGCTCTTTATTTGTGGACTGTTGTGTTGCTCTGCAGAGAACAGTACTGACAGAATTAAGAAAATGACTCTGGATGCCATATTTACCAGTCCTCTTGATTGGCGGCACTGAAAAGTGTCACAGCCCAAGAACCCCTAAACTAGTCATGCCCAATGTTAATCCAGAATTGTTTTGTCTTAGAATGTCTCTCTTAGAACCTTTAGCCTAGAACAATCCTGCTATCTCAGAGTTGGTACACAAGCAGGATATACAGAGAGCCTGGGCTGTCCATACCTAACTTAGAATTACTTTGCTTCAGACTTTCTGTTTCTCTTAGAAGCTTTATGCAAGGACATTTATAGTATCTCAGAGTTACACACAAGCTGAGGATAGAGTGGACATGGCTCGCCCACACCAAACTGAAATTGTACGGTAAAAGAGATGGGGAGAGGTCCCAAGAGTAACTCTCCACACTACTAGTGGAAATCCCAGGCATAGTCTCCCTCAAATAAAACTCTAGGTGGTCCTGGTGATGAGTCTGTAGAAAAGTGAAGCATAGAGAGGGCCAAAAGATTTAAAATAAGAAAGGGGCTTTTATCTCAAAATGAACCCTCTGAATTAGTTATAAGTTCCCAGATAAATATGTATGGTATTTATAGACACAGATACACACAAAAATGAAAATATGTATATGTACATAGATATACATCTACACAAATGTGTATGAATCACCTATTTGAAAATATTACCATATTTGCAACCCTTATACTATACAGAAAAAGATGTCATTTCTACTTTTACAAAGATATTCAGAGCAGTGGTATTATTTAGTTAAAGCCACACAACCAGTAGACAGAAGTCTAAGATTTGAACCCATTGCTACATTTTAAAGTTTTTAAATCTGTGACCTGTTCAAGAAATTTTACTTTTTGAGGCAAGGTATCAGGTATCCCAGGCTAGTGGACACTTGCTAAGTAGCAGAGTCTCTTCTAGAACTTTGGATCCATTTTCCAAATATTTGGATTATAGGCATGCAGCACCTAGCCAGTAATTGTCCTAATTGTTAAAGGCAATTGAAGTAGAGACTTCTGCTTTCCATATCAGGTGAGAAAAGTGTTATGCACATCATATTCTGTGTAACCTTTGACCTCCATGGTGTCCTCTGGTCTTATAATCACTGTTTCCACCTTTCTCTTAATACAATTTTAAGACATCTTGAGATGCTTGGGATGATAAGTCTCTATGTGAATCAGGCATCTAAAGCTATTCTTTCTACTTTGCTAAAATTCCTTTTTTAATTATCTTGCTGTTTGGCACTGTATTCATGTACAGTATGCTTGTGTGTGTACGATGTTTACAGGCCTGTGCATTTGTTCATGTGAAAGCTTGAAGTTGACACTGAATGTTTCTCTAACTGTTCTGTCCATTGTTTATAGGAGCAGGGCCTTTGGCTGAAACTGGAACTCAGTGCTTTGACTAATCTTATGAAGCAGTTTTGCACCACGATTATAGGCACTCTACTCACTTAGCTTCCATGTGAAATTGGGGGATCTGAACTCTGATCCTCATGCCTGATAGATAAGCCATTTACCTGGTGAGCCATCATATTAGCTCTTGTCTTACTCTTCATATTTACTAAAGATTTACCAAGTTTAGAAGAAAATCCACATGGAGGACAATGGAAAGGTGTGTTTTTCCCACTCTGGGGAGAATTTCCTTCTATGCTAATATAGAATCTTTTAGTCTTTGTTAGGTGTCTGTGATCACACACCTAAGCATATGTTTGCAAAGAAACAATTGTGAGATTTGCATTCTTCCCTTCTGTCCATATGTCATTAACAACATTAAAGAGCCTTTAGAAATCAGTTTTATTTAATCGCTACCTACTGGATGAGGGGAGGGAACACTACTGAAATAATATTCTCATTTGTGAAAGTTTGTCTCTTGCTCACTTTCAATCTCTTGAGAAACTTCATGGAAATGACTTTGTTTGCTCACACAACTTTGCTATTTCTATTTTTAGGATATAATACTAGAAGAGAAATCCTGGGGTGAAAAGTTGTATTACCACTGAAAATGCACCTGAACACTATTTGCTGGTAAAATTTTCAGCATTGCTTTTCTCCACCCTAGAAATTATACTTTCTAATGGGTTCCTTTGACATGATCAAGAAAGCTTGTGTATGTTTTTAATAAGAATCAATTAGAGTAGCATGTTGAGAAGAGAGTACATCCTAAGTCACTTTTTCTCTAGGCATATAGCTAACTATATTTACTGTTTCTTCACAACTAAGTAGATTCTATGGCTGACCTCCAGCCAATGGAATACAGTTAGAGGGGATGTGTGCCATGCTCAGTTAGATACCCTCCAAACCCATCAAGTGGCATTTTCTGTCCTCTTCTTCAAATACTTTTGGAACTTGAGAATATGATGGTAACATAAGAAAGGCCAGAAAATAACCCAGCCCTCACATGGATGTACCAAGTAAAATAATACCCTGTAGCTGTGCTAAGTCTAAGAGTGTGGAGGGTTGCTGTTTAAAGAAGTTAACTTTACTCATCCTAACTAATGCAGTGAGTTTTTCATTCACTCATGGGTCCCCAAACAAAGAGTCTCAGATGATGGTTTTAAAGTCTCACCCTGTGCTGACCAGCATGACCTTTGAGAGCTCTGTGGCGCCCTGTTAACCTGTGCCCAGCTGAGTATTCAGCATGAAAGGCTATGTGTCAGAGTAAGCTGACATGTGCTGAAAGAATCAAGGGAAGTCTCAAAAACTTTGAATGCCAATTTGCAGCATTTAAGATCCATTTTATCATCTGGAGAAGATCATGCCCTTGGTTTCTGCCTCTTAATGCATGTGAGGGCTTTAGCCTACAACAAATTCATTTCAACTGCATAGAACACATGCACACAGGTAAAGCCCAGGGCCTGGGCCAGTCCTTCACAGAAGGATGCAGCTCACAGAAATGCAGAGAATCCACTTCTCTTGCCCTATGGATACTAGTTACTATTCTGTCCATAGATCTGGCAAACACAGAGAAGACTACACATGCATAAGGTAAGGCTGGAACTGTAAATCTTCCCTCTCCTAGGGTCTTTCCTCAAGTTGCTAGCTCATGCCAAACTGGTGGCATGAAGTAGAGGAGGCAAAAGTCGCAACCTGTCTACCCAGGGGTCTAATCATGTAGGTATCTCACTATGGTGGCAGTCTAAGAATATACAATTAGACCACTAATTATATTGATTCAATAAACCTGAGGCCCTGGCCCATGGGGCTATCATGTTACATTGTGCTATATAGTCCTTCTATTCTCTCATTTTAATATCATTGGTTGAATATTTCCCCATGATTAACATTTTCATTTCCTTTCTGGATGTCAACTTTTACACTTCCTATAAAAACATTCCTAGTTTTCTATTGCCCATCCCAATCTTTCTTCTATCATAGGTGGTCTATGCTGTTCAGAGTTGGTTACACCACCATCACTGTTGGGACCTCAGCTGTTAAATCCGAAACCCAGAAACACAGGTCTCTGAAGTCTTTTTAAGCTTCAAAACTTTATTTTATTTGCCAATAAAGCTGAACATTATTATGTATGAATACTCATAAAGTAACACACAACTCTTTTATGTTTTCTAAATGAAGAGTGTTTGTAAAAGTTTCCAAATCAAAACATCAGATTTCAAGCCAATAAATTTTGATAACTGATAAAGCTCTCAGGAAATTGTCCACATTTTATCAATAAAATTTTAACTCCTCCATTTGTTCAGTTCTCAGACATATAGCAAATGGTTTTAAAATATTAGGGGAGGGGTGGAGATATTGCTTAGTGGTTACAGGGATTGCCACACAAACATTTTGAATCCCTAGGACCTACACAAAGTCTGGGCACAATGGCAGCATCTGTAAACCCAGCTGCTCATGCAGCTGGATGGGAGGAGAAGGCAAGAGAATCTTCAAAAGTTCATCAGCCAGATAACCTGATATTCCAACAGACAGCAATAGAGAATTACTGCCCCCAAACAAGCTGGAATATGAAGGCACACATCCAAGGTTGTCTTCTGGCTGCCTCTAATATGTCATGTGCATCTATATTTATTCACATAAATGTATTCCATATATATAATATTAGTAAAAATAATCTGGAATAAGAATAACAGATTTTGAGCATCAATGAGGTTGCTTTAGCTACATCTGCTAGACAACTTACGCTCTGGGTCTCAGTTTCTCCAATAGCAGTAGTGCTAATATTAAATTACAGCGTGGTAAAGTAGCTTACATTAGACTATATGGAAAGTCAATTTCTATGTAACAAAATACAAGTCTGTCACTTTAATATGAATGAATCTCTATTCTAAGAAATATTTACACCACTATTGGATTAAGCATCTCAGATGCTCAGAATCATGTCCATATAGCTGTATCATTGCTCTGTCTGTAAAATAATGGTGAAACTTTAAAAATCCTCAGACATCTCAGTCCTAACTGTCTTTCATAACCCTTGAGTAGTTCTCTGGTTAGATTTATGTGAACTTGACACTAGCCAGAGTCGCCTATCTGAGAAGAGCAAACCTAGATTAAGAAATTCCCTCACCAAATTGGCCTGTGTGGAAACCTGTGGAGATATTTTCTTGATTGAGAATTGAATGGGAGAACTCAGCTCAGTGTGAGTGGTGCTACCCCTGGGCTGGTGGTCATGGGTAGTGTAAGAAAGTCTGCTGAGCAAATCATGGAGAGCAAGCCAGTAAGCAGCACTCCTGTGCTTCTTCAGTTGCCTTGGGGTTCCTGCTGTGAATTCCTGTCCTGACTTCCCTAGATGATGGACTGTGAGCTATAAACTGAAATAGACTTGTTCCTTCTCAAGAGTGCTTATGGCCATAGCATTTGATCACAACAGTGGAAACCCTAACTGTAGTGGGATTATGCTGGTAATGTAAATATTTGTCCTGCCTACGGGTTTAATGAAAGCTGATTGGCCAAAGGCAAACAGGAAGTGTAGGCAGGGCTACCAGGCTAAGAAAACTCCGGATCATCTCAGAACAGAGACAGATGCCAAAGTCACCAGAGCTGCCAGGAGACATAGAGAAAAGGTATCAAGCCTCATGGTTGAACAAGAAGTGTACAGTTGAGATGAAGGAGTTAGTAAATTAAATGCTTGGGCCCTAAGTCAATCAGTATAAAAATAATATAAGTGTTTGTGTGATTCTGTGGGACTGTGGGTCTGAACCTCTGAGCTAGACTGGAAAGTCTGGGCAGAAATCAATAACAACACCTAACCAAGACAAGTAGCCACCTTCCTCAACTAAGCACTTGCTATACATATAGAATGAAAGAATTAAGGATGCTCAGGATCAAATCCCAGGTTTACGAACATCTATGTGAGCTTGAGAAAAATGTTTTTCTCTTGGAATGTTGGTATCCTTATCTCTAAATCAGATAATTCCAGGACAAAGGGGTATTTTAAAAATTAAAATGAAGCAGCCCCCTTAGGCATGCAGGTACAATGCCTTGCACATAGCAAGCATTCAGCAGAAATTAGTGTTCTAATCATGCTTCTTCCTTTTCTCTTGCGTACCCAAATGCTCAGATTCCAGCATAAACCTTAGTGTAAGCACATGTAGAGGTGGATGGGTGGCTCCTAGCCAGGTAATGTCAGAGAATGGCTGAAGGCCATTGTGGGGCATTACAACCTGCTTCTACATGAGCCTGTCAACCACTGTGCTCATCGCCACACGATTTCCTCGTGAGCATTTAATTTTTTTTTTTATAAAAAGAAAGAGTATTCTCAATGATGCATGTGATAAATATGCAGGCTTTAAACCTTTTAGAAATATTAAAGATTTTACTGCTCAGTGTTTGACAGACTTGATTAATCCCTTCCACACAGAAATATTCACGGGGATAGCTGTGGTTGGGTTTTTAAAGCTCCGAGAGACTGTTCTTTGATAAAGGCAAAGAAAAGGTAAAGGGCTTTTAAAAAGAGTGAGCGATTCTCCTGCCACACAGAACAGACAAAGAATTCGAAGCCTCAGAATGCTGCTCAGTGTGGCAGCCAGCTGGAAGTTGGGGTGGGGGCGGGGCGCAGCAGAGCCATGTTTCAAACCTTTCTCCTTCATAGGAGCTTTCCAATGAAAAGCACACATCCAACTTGACCATAGGACGAGAATCTGAGAATCTAAGAGATTTCTTCTCTGCTGGGTTCCAAATGGTTGGTGTGGGAAAGGGTGAGGGGGCAGGGCCAGCCAGAGCAGCACAGACTTTAGAGAGAAATGAAATGCAAAGTCCACTGTCTCCTTGTACTTCTCCTAAGAGTGCTGTACCTGCCTACTTCAATCTCTCTAGTCCCCAGGTTAGAAAGAATAATGCATGATTTAACTGTTTTAGGTTTGTTTTTCTTACTATAATTATTAGCACATATTAATTGTGCAAATTTATAAGGTTCACCGTGATGCTTCCAAACACACATGTGGCATGTGTCTCTCATCATAGCCATGAATCCTTCTCCTGTCTGTTCCTTCCAGCATGCTTTCTGATCTTCAACTGGCCCACCTTCTACTTTCAGACCAGGGCACTTCCCCTCCACCTTGCATCAAGCCCCTCCAAAGAATAGGAATAAATTCTGATCACTTTTTCTCCATTGGTATCCGCCTAGCTTTTGCATATAATACACATCTATTACTAAGAGAGTTGTGTTTAATGAATACAATTCTATAAACAAAATAAATAAATTGGGTTTAACAAATACAATCTTGTAAAGAGTTAGAGAGTACAAACACTCCTATTTAAAAGTGATGCTTTAAAAATTGGCTAAAGGATTCTACCTCTCTCCAAGCTAGGCTAAAAACAAAATTAGCTCAGAGGCTAAAATAACTGTGCCTCCAAGTCTAGCTCAAACTTTGTTCAGCAAAATGTGTGCCCTCACTCACAGATGAGTTGGGAATGACTTCTAGCTTACCCTCATTTTCTGGGGACGGTGGAATGTCTACATGCCTTTGATAAAGAATGTGTAGGAAGCCATAGAGGACAAAGGAAAGTACCCAAATCCAGCATTTTGTTCTTTGGAAATGTTAGTGAAACCTTTGAGAATGAGTGACACACCCCCAAGCTAAATTCTCAAGGATGAAGAAAAAGGAGATGGGAAGGATGCATTGCATTCCATCCCACCACTTTTATCTGCGAATTTCCACTGTGATGCCAGACAAAATGCTGGCTTCTTCAATCAGCCACCTCCACAAACCTCTTTGGACCCCCACCTGCTCTGAGCTTTTCATTGCCACCCAGGCCAATCTGCAACCCCAGCCCCTGTTCTATTTTTATGAGAACATTTCCCCAACAGGAAACACCAACATATCTGCCACGAGATATTATGGGGGCAAAGGTGTAATTCAATTACGTGACTTAATCAATTCAAATGGCTAATGTACAAGAATCTCAGGATGTCATCCAGCTTTCAACTGAGGGGGAATAATTGTTCCATAATTTCTTAATTCTCCCACAAGACAGTTTAAATTAAAGGATGTCAATTTGCAAAGCCAGACTACATTGTATTCTTAAATTGGTCCTGAAATAGCCACACGAAGCAGAGTAATAAGGCCAAGAGCACTGCCCAGAGTGCCTGGTGCTGTGCAAAATTGTTTAATACGGTCAGCCCCTTTAATCTTCATATCTACTGATGCAGAAAGCAGCATATTTCTGTCACTTATGATAAGAAACATTACTTTTTAAATTCCTTGGTGAGGTCTACAGATCTTAGGCAGCCAAGATTGTAGGACTTTATATTTCTGTTCCTGAACATTTCCTTTCCCCCTCAAATTGGTTTTATTCTAATCCATTTAGTTTCCAATGTAAGTGAGAGACAAGTAACTTGAATGCACGGACATGGGAGAACGAAGGCACGCGGTTCTCAGATCCTCCTGCCCACCACCTCAGTCAGCAGTCAATGATTGGACAAATGAAAGTCCTGGTATGTTAACTCTGGAGCCAGCAGTGATCTCCAGAAAGGGAAAGAACAGGAAAAAACAAAATTAGAGACTAACAGGGGCCAAGAGGTGGTTAGAAATGTTTTTATGAAAGAACCAAGTATTATACTCACAAGTATTTTAAAAATTGATTTAGTCCGTGTGTCCAGGCTGAACAAGGGTGATGTTAGGGGAGATAAGTCCCCGAGATCTGGATGGAAGGGAATTCAGGGAAGCTCTTCTGAGATTGCCAGGGCCACAAGTCAGGAGTCATGGAGAAAAGGCAGGGAGCAGCTGCAATGAAAGAAGTCCATGTCAGATTTGAGAGCACAGTACAGGAGAAGGGAGGACCAGGGCTGGGCTGGTCACAACAATGGAGCTTGTACTAAGCGGTTGTGTATATGGGGTGCTGAGCCTTGGGTACTGCACAGAGCTAAGGCAAAGGGCTGGGCCATGTGGAAAGCACATGAAACCTCAGATGTTCCTCAATGGCTACTTCAATATTTTAGACTGGGTGACACATGCACAAGCCAAACCCCCAAAGCTACACATTGTACATTTTCACTTCATGAACCTATTTGTGGGAGTAATACATTGATTTAGGAAGCAAAGATTAAAGAAGATGTATATGTCAGGAGTGGAGGGATGACTCATCAGTTAAGAGTGTGAATGCTCTTACAGAAGACCTTGTTTTGGTTTACAACCACATGCAACTCCAGATTCAGAGAATCCAATATCCTCTTCCAAGCTCTGTGGGCACCTGTCCTCACATATACATACTAACACACACACATATACAAATAATAATAATTTTAAAATAATAATAAAGCATATTTTAGATGAGTTATTTAAAACTTGACGGATATGGCCAAACGACCATCTACAATGGTTGTAATTGTATCCTCTCTTCAGCAAATAGGATTGGACTGGTCCATACTCACAAACAGCCAGATCTGAACTCTGTTTGTAGAAAGGCAGGAGACAGAAGCCATAATTATGCAAATACTTATATTACTATTTCATGAGAGGTAGCAGCACTTTAAGTGAAGGTTGAAGTCATTACATGTATTAATCTATTCATTAATTAACAGCAAACCACTGGTAATGTTATTATGATTATTGAACAGATGAAGAGACAGAAACAAATATAACTTAGAACGTATGTTTGTGACCATAGTTATTAAGGGAAGAGTGACAATTCCAGTCCCAACACCCGAGGTTCCCATTTAAAGCCACGTGTTTCAGCTGTCAGCTCTTGCTCCGAGTGACAGTGTATTTTGATGATGTGTGCTATAACAGGTACACATGGATAGGAAACCAAGGGGAGGAAGAAGTACGAGAAATCAAACAGTAAGTCAGTTGTCTGTATCTTGATGAAAGGACACAGTGGATATTAACTGGAATTTTGAAATATTGGGCTAAAGGGAATAATAACCAAACCCCATTGAAGAACATATAAACACATTAACAGGTTTTTCTTTTACTTTTCTCTACATATTTCATCAGAAAAAAATTCTATGGATATTGACAATATATTTAAAAGATGAGGAGCTACAAAAATCAAAGTGTAGTATGACCAAAAGAACGTGTCCCTAGTTCCACGTCCATGGTCTCTATTCCTTTGCTTGCTTGGTGACCTTAGAAAAGCTGCCTAAGTTCTATGAACCTCATTATGTCAATAAAAAAGTGAATTTACAACCTCAAGAAATTTCTTATGACAACTAAATAGGAGTAGTGCCTACCATTCAATAGGCATCATGATCTGTAAATAGTTCCTGCCTTTCTGCTTGATCTCATCCACTCCCATACAGATACTTCACCTCAATCAAACTGGTCTGTTTGCTTTTATTAAATATAACGGAATTCTTCAGTCACCGTGCATTTGTGTGCATTATTCTTAACTTTTTTGCAATATCCAATTTGTTTCTTCAAGTTTCTATATATGGATTCTTCCCTAAAGCTGTTCAAGTCTATATCAACTGCCAGTACTCTACAGAGTTCCTTGGCCACTGACCTCAGATGTACCCTCTGCTCTCTCTGAATTCCCTAATGCCACTGCATGCTAGCAGTATTTAAAAGTTAATGACCACAAAGCTAGCAGTTAGCACGTGCTTACCTGTGTACCAGTCACTGTTCTCAACACTGCATATACTCTGTAACTTACTTAAACTTTTCCAAAAATCACGTGTGCTGTTGTCATGTCTAGACACAGGCATGCATGCCTGTTACTCATTGTACATCTTATTTGTGTGGCTGGACTGAAAGGCTCTCTTGAGGACAGCCCATGAGCACGATGTGTAAAACTGTAGACTTTGAGAAAAATAATTTCAGTTACAATTGATGCTGAGTCCAGAGCCTCTGCTATTTCACAAGTTACCCAACTTTGTATGAGTTTCCTCTATGCAAGGGGATGCTTATGATGCCTACTTCCAAATGTCATCCATCAGAAGGCTCAGAGTACAGATAAGAGAATCTAAAACAGTGACAAACTGATGGGGATCTCAGTAAGTGGTCAGCACATAGCATTATCCTTAAAAAGAAACACAGGCATGAGTGTCTCAGTCATAATGTTCTGACTCGTTGATGGTTGAAAGTGGTGTAAATTGAGTAGAAGCTACAGTTTTTGAAATTTTCTATTTTTCCCAGTTTTACAAGTGTGCTACCATACTCTCTATCATGCTGGGTAGTGGCAATAAGCTGCAGGGCCCAGCTAACCATGGGATATCTGGAGAAGAACAACCTATAATCTACAGGGTAATGAATTTCCAAGACATGATGTTCTGTAAATGGGCAAGTCGAGTTCATTTTCAACTGTGAATGACTTTGCTGAGATGTAACTGCACTGTTGGTTGAAGTTTCTAACTGGTTTTCATCTCAGTTTGCACATGTTAAAGCCTCAGCCTGAGGTGCCTTCTCCCACTGTTACTGTATGCCCACCACGAGCAATGAGAAAGTCAAGACCTAGGGCTCCAAGATATAGCCCCAAGAGATCTGCGCTTGGTGGTCTCTACTCCAGGAAAATTTTCCTCCACTGTGCCCTCCATTGTCTTTTAGGTTTTGTTGTTGCTTCTGCAATAGGGTCTTACTATGTCTCCATGGCTGGTCTGAAATTGACAGTGTAGACCAAGTTGTCCTCAAACTCATAGAGCTCTGCCTGTCTATGCCTCCCAAAGGCTGGGAATAAAGGTGTCCACTCCGGTAGCTGGCGTTATCTTTAATACCCAAATCTCTTGTACCAATACTCTGTGTGTTATAACACCTTATTGCAATTCTTACTCAACACCGGGTTCCCTGAAAATAGAGAGTTGTCTTAATCATCAATTCCTGATAATTCACACAGCGCTGACATAAGTGGATGTCACTAAATGTCTATTAACTGAGTAAGCTGATGAACTAAAAATAGGTAAGTGATTGAGCAAAGAGGGGAAGCCACCAAATCATAACTTAGGACTAGATAATTCACAGAAAAGTCATTCAATCTGACAATCAAAGAAGGAACTGTACAAAGGTGAAATGCTTTGTAAAAATAGATGACCAGGTTCTGCAAGGGATCAGGTGGATTCCTACCACCGACTTATTCCCACATCACACAGCCAAGCTATTGAAGCTTTAGCAATAACCATTTTGAAATGCTAGATTTACTACCAATTCTTAAACTCAAGATATTGACAGACACACTGTTTGGCTGCTTGGAAATACACAGAGCATTATGAAGGGAAAGTAATAATTAACTCATAAGGAGAGGAGCAAGTAAACATTCTATTAAAGGAGAAAAATTCCAAATGAATATAATCTCCTTCCATTACATTATAAGCATTAAAATTAATAGTGTTGGCTTTTCTGTGGCTTGGGTAGTCATTGTATTTAACAAGCTGAAGTTAACTTCACAGGGAAAAAAATAAATTAAATGTCCCAGTGTCTCAGGAAACTTCATTTTCTGAGTGAATAGCCAAGTTGATGCACATCACCAGAATGTCTGACAATCAGTTTTCCATACTGGTGTGTTCTAAATGGGAAAGGAAACCAACTCTTCATTTAAATTATATTGCAAATCACTTCTTGCCTGCTGAATGGCATTCAGCTGCAGTAGGTGGCTTTCACCGTAGGGCCCAAACCAAGACACTGGATGATTAATGCTAATTTGAAATGTTTTCTTAGGTGGGGGGATGGGTATGTTATCTTGGTGCAGAAGACGCTGAGGAAATTTTATGGTGGGTGACTGACTCAAAGGCCAATAGCATATTTACCATCAGATAAAAATGCACATTCACAAACATACCAAGACAAGTCAATTATTCCCCCATTCACTGCTCCTCCGGTCCTTTGTGGGAAGAAACCTATTTATACTTCCCATCAAATGGATACACAGAGTCATAGTAAACAAGCCACCAGTCCCTCTGTTCTATATTTTATTTCCCAGGGCACCTTCCATTGTGGAAGCCATTAGTTTGGGTCTTTTTGTTCCCAATTTATCAAGACAGACATTCTGCTAGCCAGGTCAGTTTTGCTTCCAGAGACCAAACAGTTCAGAGACACGTGGTTTGGCTGTGCAAAGGAAAACAAAGCAACAAGATTCACTTTGTAATCCTTTGGCCAGTGTGACCGAGGATCTGGAGGGGTGGTGACATAACACAGGCAGTTCATAAAAGCTTATTGCTTGTCTTTTACCTCCTACACAATGAAATCCAATCAGATCATGCAAAAATAAGGAAATTAGTCTGAACCAATCTGTACCAAAAATATGATTTAACCCTAGCCATCATACATCACTCCTGAAATCAACATACTCTTCACAAATGAAAGAATCCTTCTTGTGGGTCACAGATATGAGTAGATTTGCCATTTCATTATGGGCAGTCTGACCCTGGCAGCCTTCCTTTCTCTTCACACTTGGGCATCCATTGCAGGCTGTGCTGTTGAGAGCATCTGAACACCCAGTCTGCCATAGGAGTCTAGCTCTCTTCTCTGTGGTGTCCTGAATGTGTTCCTTCCCCTTGCTGGCTCCAGTTTCCTACTGTGCAAGACTGTCATGTGAATTTGGAGCAAACTACCCAGCCACCAGAATGCCTGTCATAAGCAGACACTCTATAATTGAGAGCTATTATTGCAATGTCCTTAAAATGAAGCCTGTTTCTGCACTTATCAGTGTTTTTCTACCATGCTGCCCTGATGATCAGTGAGTAGTGCTTGAGATATTGGTTATCAGTACATCTAATGGGCTAATTTATATATGCATAAATAGCCCTGTGCCATAAGTACACATTTTCTGTTATGTGTGTTTAAATCAATGTACTTCAATAGCTGAAAGCTCATTTCCATGTGGGGCTTTGACCTTTAAAATTACTGAACGTACTGCTCAAGTGACAGGATCCTTTCTGTACCCGACACTGATTTGCAAAATTAGATGTCCAGAAGGCTAAAACATAATTTTTGAGAACAAGACAACAGTCTAACAAGCTGGGAATATGCCATTAACCCTGAACACAGCATTGTCTTGGTGATTATCAAGAGACTAGACTTCTGCCTTGGCAGTATGCAAAACAGGTCACACCTTTAGTCAGGACAGCCACAGACAAGTTAGGAGAGCCTAACACCAGTGGCTCCCTAAGCCTGCACACCCAGTGGATTCCATTCTCAAGTTGACTGCATATTGATGTTACTCTGGAATGCTTTATAATTGCTCTAACCTCAACCTTGGAAATTACAGTCTTTGTGGGTGGAGTCTGCACAGAGGACATTTTCTACAAACTCCTGGGCTAGCACCTGACAGTTTGGACTGCAAACAAAATCCTAAGAGTAGAGAAATATATGCATTGGCTGATGGTCTTTAAGAAGCAGTGGGCTTCTTCCTAAGAAGGCTAAAGGGATAGACAAATGACCCAGAAAAACAGAATGGGGGAGAGGAAGAAAAGATGAGTGTAAGGAAAACGGAACGGGGTTGTGATCAGGGAGAAAAGTCTTCCACTTAGTAAAAGAGAGGGCTTAGGAAGATCTGGAAAGTATGAGCCAGAGTTCTCTGGAGGATCTTGCAGATATAGCTTGAGTTTTGGAAATAGAAGCAGAGTAGGCTAGCTCCTGGGACAGATGAAACTGAACAGAATTCATGGTGTGCACAGCACTTCTTAGACCATGAAATCTCTTAGGGAAGCTGAGGAGGGAGTTACTACAGTTGCCCGGGCCCACATCTTCACCTCTGATACCCATCACACTACAGGCCTCCAGGCCTTTCTGTGCTTTACTCTTTTTCCCCCTGAAAAGCTCTTTTCTCCTCTGCCATGGAAGCATCATCAAATGTCACCTCCAAATAAGTCATACCTGACTTCCCCTGGAATAATTAATGGCTCCTTTGTTCAGTCAATGGTATTTTTCTCAGACTGTCAATGAATTCTGTCTGGTCCATTGCATTGCATCAAGTTAAATGCCAGGCACCCACATGCCCACTTCTAGGTGTTCTTCTGTGCTTTCTTCTTTGATCTTCGCAAACAATGCTCAACATATAACATGAATGTGAAAACTATTTTTTTTAAGAGCCTGTAGCACTCCAGTAGACATCTAGACATCTGGTGCTTCATTCTTGCCAACACCTTTTTATTTTTTCTTTTGTAATTGGAGAGCTGTCTCGCCTAGTACTTCAGACAGAATTCTGGAGGAACTATCATTACAATGACTTCTCAATGTCCATTGGCTTTAGGGGTTAACATGTGTCCAGGTTGGTTTTTGTCAACCTGATATAAGCTTGAGTTATGTGGAAATAGGAATCTCAACTAAGAAAATGCCATTATCAGATTGCCTGTAGGCAAGTCAGTATGGCATTTTCTTGATTGATGATGATTGATGTAGGGGAGGGCCAAGCCACTGAGGACTGTGCCGTCCCTGGTAAAGGTAGTCTTAGACAGTGTAAGGAAGAAAGATGAGTCAGCAAGCCAGCAAACAGAATTCCTCTGTAATCTCTGATTCAGTTCCTGCCTCCAGGTCCCTCACTTGTATTCCTGCTAAGGTTCTCTCTTCATGATAAACTACAACCATAAAGTGAAATAATCCATTCCCTCCTGAGTTGCTTTTTTTTTTTTTTAAAAAAAAAAAGATTTATTTATTTATTTATTATGTATACAGTATACAGAAGAGGGCACCAGATGTCATTATAGATGGTTGTGAGCCATCATATGGTTGCTGGGAATCGAACTCAGGACCTCTGGAAGAACAGTCAAGTGTTCTTAACCTCTGAGCCATCTCTCCAGCCCCCCTGAATTGCTTTTGCTCATCGTGTTTGACCACATCTATAGAAACCAATGTAGGACAACATGTGACCCAAGAAGAGTCAATAAAATTTCATCTATGAAGGCTGCAGGGAAAGAGTTCTGTTTCTTTAGGATCAAGAGCTGTAAGGACTTTACCAATATTGTTATTTTTGTTACAAGTATACAGCATCCATGGCAGGAGTAGAGATAATAGTTAACAGAGAAATCAATAGATGACCCAGAAAAGTCACATTAGCACCTGGCTAAAACTTGGCCTATAACTAACACTCTAAGACTGCGTAGCTACACATGCCAATAAAGCTGTGGTTTTGCGATATTAATTTGATCCTTGCCCCTGTCAATGCAAGGTATCTGGACCAACTCAATCATAGTATAATAATGATTCTGATAAAATGCCCTTGTCATTGAAAAGACACATTCAATTGTTCTATTAGGAAGTCAGTGATGCAAAGAGTATGTTTGTTTTAAAACAATGGTTTCAAGATTGCTTAATATGCTCTAAGGGATCTGTAGCGCAGTAAAATTAGAGATAAATGAAAAAGAAGTACCTGGACTCAGTCTTTCTTTTTAAGCAAAAGCAACTGTCATTATTCTGTTTTATATTTTGAGATTTCATGTGTAACTAGTTTTTTTAAAGGGTCCCATTGCCTTTTAAAAAGGTGTTGGACTGATGCATTAAAATGGAATTATTTT
Source organism: Sigmodon hispidus (assembly GCA_004025045.1). NCBI lineage: Eukaryota > Metazoa > Chordata > Mammalia > Rodentia > Cricetidae > Sigmodon > Sigmodon hispidus. The sequence continues at coordinate 150,330 of PVIH01000028.1, forward strand.
AAATAAAAACGTTGTTCACATAAGAGATGGGCTGAAGACTATTTGCAGAATGACTTATCTGTGAGGGTCTGGGAGACTGGAGAGCATGCAATGGGACAGGCTTCTGGAGACATTAGACTGAAGCAGGCACTTTCCATGGAATGTATAGGACATCTTGTCCATAGACTCTGTGGTGGGCAATAGTCTCAAGTATGTGCTTAATATGAGAGAAGGAAGTTCTGCTTAGAGAACAAGACATGTTTCTTTACTGAGCAGACATGGGAAAGCCAACTGTGAGAGATGAAACCCTCAGAAGGGGTTATGAAGAACAGCCTTAAGCTCCAAGTCCAAGTCACACTGTACTCTCTGGCTTTTCCCTCCCCCCATGACTAATTCTGAGCTTCTTGAGTCTCATTCCTATAATACCCTAGTCTGCACCCCCTTTACCCTAACCCTAACCCTAACCCTGTTTGTGGACCCAAATCCCAGGTCCCTCTACAAAACCACTTGTTTCCAAACTGATGAAAGTATAGATATGTTCCTGGAGCTGAAATTACAGGTAGGTGTGAGCCTCCTGACACAGGTGCTGGGAACCTCCAAACCACCTGTCCAGCTCCCCCTACCCCACCTCACCCCACCCCTCCCCACCCCATCCCACCCCACCAAGAGACTTCTGACTCTGGCTTAGTTTCCATTCTGATGACTATAAAGTAAAGAGCAAGGCCAGTGATAAATTGCCCAGAGACAGGGCAGACAGAGGACAAAGGTAAATGGCATTTAGATTAGGGCCAGAATCTTGTACAGAGAGCATTTGGTTCTAATATAATGGTACTACAACAGAGAAATAGGGGTGTGCTATATAATGCAAGGTAGGCAAAGCAGGCCTCTCTTAGGGGGTTCTAGCTCATGTTGAGACCACAGGATAGTGAGGGCCCAGCAAAGAATATTGCAGACAGAACTCTTCACACACTGACCAAGTCCCTGCTCTCATAGAAGGTGTGCATGATGAATTTGACCCAAGAGCTCAGTGCGCATAGAACCTGCAGTCCACAGGGTAGCCTGAATTTCCATTTTTAGTGCAATAGGAAAACTCTAGAAGTGTTTAAGCTGAAGTGTCATGTCTGTTCTGCAAAAACATCCCTCTGGCTGCCCTGTGGTAAAAGGTTTTTAAGAGCAATGGAGAAAGGTAAAGGATAAGTCACCAGGGGTTTGGGTTCCTATACAAAATGGAATGACACCCAAGAGCTTGCAGGGTAGTCAGGGACAGGGACAGTTTATCAGCTGCACCAGTTGTGAATTTACAACCTGACCTGACAACAGGCCTGCAGTATAGGATTGAAGGCAGAATGCATGCTAGTGTAGCTAATTGCAGAATGTGCAGCTAATTGCAGAGCATGCTGCAATGCAGACTTCCTGCTTCCTCTAAATGTTCACACAAAGGTTTGCTATGCTCTCACCTTCAACAGAAGTGCTGAGTGTCATTCCAGGAAGAATATAAAAAAAAAAAAAAAAAAAAAAAAAAAAAAAACAGTGACCCTTTGAAAGCAGTGGTCTGGGAATTTAATGATGAGCTGCTTTTCTTTTATTAAAAATAAGTAGTTTTCAAATGATATGTCTATGGATGACCACCAGTAATAAGAGCCCACAGTTGCAGGTGCCAGTGTGCCAGATCCAGTTATCCCAAGCATGGTGTATCTATCCATCAATTCATTCATCCACAGAGATCCATAATGCTCCCACCATTACACTATCACAGATGGAGAGACAAGGAAGTCAGGAATGCACAAATAATTAGTCCAGGGCCACACTGCTGGTTAGTGTTAGAACCATGGCACAAACAGCAGACTGGATAGAGAATGTGGCCTTCATCCAAGTATTCTTACCTCAAGAAGTTATGCAAAATAAGAAGTAAGCTCTGGTTGGGGAAACCTTGTACTGAAATGTATTCCTAGCATGGTTCCCAGTATAAAATATTATGCCATGTATACTGCATATGCATCACAGAAGAGGAACTCATGGGAACCCTGATGTCCACTGTCAATGGAATACAGCAAGGAATTGGAATCAAAATCAAATAGAAACCATGTTCTAAACCAATGGAGTGTGTAAATGCTCTGCAGGCACATGCTATCATAAAAAAACTGTAATTTTAAACAGATTTTTATGTAATTTGGAGTCTACTAAAGAGTACCAAAACTTAACACAATTACCCAAATCTTGTTTTGTTTTGTTTTGTTTTAATAAAAGAAAGAACATTTCAGAAGGTAGCTTCACAAAACTCCACCTGTTCCTAGCCCTGAAACATAATGTGTGAGTCATCCAGGCTAAAACCAGCAGAAGGTGGGGGGTCTCTGGGACCTTATTCCTATTAGCAGTCCAAGGTCAGTACCTATAACAAGCTGTGGGTTTAAACAGGTTAAGTAGAATGCCAACTTCCTTGAAATCCCTGCTTCACAGCGTACTAGCTGTGTGACCTTAGCAATTTCTTAACTTTTCTGTGTGTCTGTATCTTCATTGGCAAGCCAAGGTACGATTATCTACCAGGCATCATTCTTATACATGCTTGGGGAGAGTTGGAAGGCTCCAAGTCAGTGTGTGTCTAGGTCATACACTCAGGAATTGGAGTGGAGCTGCTGCTATTGCTGTTGCTACATATTGGTAGATGGAAACTGAATAAGGCCAAATGTAGGACATAGAAAAATCAAGTTTAAACTGTCCAGAGAGCTGCCTCCATAGTGGCTAGTATTCATAGTGCTAGAAGCATACAGCCTGCTGGGGGAGAAAAGTTATCAACAGTTTTACCCAACAATGAATCTTGTATGCATCAGTAACAACATGCCAGGTAAATGGTACAATAGTGGCATGTTTATTTGGATATAACCAACTACTTTGTATTTGGATTTAAGGCCTGTCCCACAGGAGGTAATTTCATAGCTGTAAATCTGGCCATTGCAAGGGAGAACACATCCCATAGGGTAGAATCTGCTATTAAATGATCATGTTGTGAAGTTGTCTTCTAAATGGTTATGTTTATACTCATAGTCTTGGTCACAGGAGTTCCTTTTTTGCAATGGGGAACAGTCAGTATTGAGGCTCATACTGATCAAAGTGCTGAGAGTAACTGACTGTCAGTTCTCACACTAAGTGGAACGCCTTCATCAATACTCCTGCCAAGGCTCAGGGAATAACATGGAAGAGGAGGCAGAAAGAACGTAAGAGCCAGAGGTGGTGAAATATTTCCTTCTGGATGAGATATGACTGCTCTATTCATAAACTCATGCCAATAAGACCAGATCGAGGCGGTAACACTCCAGTGTAGAGGAGAGAAGAGCTCTCTGTACCTGCCTCACCCCTTGTTGAGGAGCTATGGACAGCCGATGGCTGTTTTGGGAGTGTGGTCACTGCTGCATGGCCCAGGCTGCAGTGGATGGCCCTGCATCTGTGCAAATACAGGTAGGATTAACATGAAATTTTAGGTTATTTTAGAGGAGAAGGAGGATAAGGAGGAGAGGGGAAGAAATGACAATGACACTGGCATTTACAAGAAGTTGGGATGAACTCACACTGCGGGAGGATATACATGGAGTTGGAGGGGAATTGATGGATAGATATGATCATAATTCTTTGTATACATACATAACATTCTCAAAGAATAAATTAAACAGTCATTGTGGACTATAAGAAAAAACAAGTCCAAACAAGTTACGGAGCACAAAAGGCTTTGTATGAAAGCAACCATCTCTTTGATAAATATTTTATGCAAAATGTGTTCTCTGTCAGTAAACATTGAACAGAAATGACTTGATAGAGAAATCTGAGGAAGACTTCCAACTAGAAGGTTATGTTGACTAAGGGGACCACCTCTAGTGTCCCATACAAGCTTCACTGGTTATTAGCTGTGTGATACTAGGCAAGAGTCCTAACATCTCAGGGTCTTAGTTCTCTCCTCTTTAAGGTTCCCAATTGTATGGAATGAGTCAGTATACATACATCCTTAGAATTCCTGCCCCTCTCTCCCCAAAAAGACAGAAAATAGAAGTGGAGCTAATTGAGAAGAGGAAAGAGGTTAGTATCAGAAATAGGGGACAAGAGGTACTGGGGAATATAACCAAAATACATTATGTACATGAATACAAATGCTATAATAAAACCCAATTATTGTGTATAATTAATAGATAAGAATCAAAGCCTTAGAGAAATGGCTGTTGCTGTAAGAGTCAGCTATTGTGATTATGCTATTGTTGCTGCTCATTATTATTACTTTCCCTATGTGTGGATTTAAAAGAAAATCAAGAATCTATTGAAAATATGTCAGTTGTGAGCTCTGGATTCCAAAGGAAAAAGACCCATCACTGCTCTCGTTGCAACACAGAGCTAGGGCCATTCATAGATGCCTAAGAACTATAGGCAGGCTGTTTAATGACTTGAAAAAAAAACATGAAAAGAGGAACTGTGATTTGATTTCCTGAAAGTTCCAGAAAATGAAAGACAAAGTATGGCTGGGGGTGTGGAAAGTGCTGATCCATCCCTCCCGGCAGTTAGTACAGTGAAGAGACAGAGTGCAGAGCGCTGGCGGATCCGGGAGCTCCTTTGATGGAACAGAAAAGGATAATATATATTTTCACCTTCAGAAAGGTTAGGTAATTATAAATGTATTCTCCTTACTCATAATATTTTAAGCAAGTAATTGTTGCCCATGGGAAAATGTTTAATTATTTCTGACGAACAACTGTGGCCTAGAAACATTGGAACAAGATAGGCAGAGCATAGAAACCTGGGCCTGGTTCTTAATTGTGTGGCAAACTTGCCTTTTCATTGTATGTGAGTAAAGTCTGCTATTGATTTTTCTCTCAATTGATTTCACAATTTTTTTTTTTAGTTTAGCAACAGAGGGTCTCTCCAATTAGCTATCATATTCTGAACCCATTGAGTGAGAGGCTGTCTTGAGCTGTGGTGACAGAAACCTCATCTCTTTTGAAGTTGGCTGTCTAGCCTAAGCCTGTTTTGGATACTTCAACCTCCTCCTAACTGGATCCCTGTCCTCCTTGGCCAGCACAGAGCAATAGCAATGGCAGCCTCCCTTTGAAGTAAGGTTAATAGTGACCTAGTGGGAAATGGATCTTGGACACTTGGGATGATGGTGCAATCACTCTATATTACAGGTGGGAAAACAGAGGCCCAGAGGGCAAGGTGGCTAGGCAAAATATACAGCAACACCACATTTTATGCTAAGGCCATCTGACTCCACCTCTGGTTCTTTTGAGAAAGAGCAGAAGTAGAATGAACTGTATGGAACAGAGTTCCCGCCCCAACCCTCCCAACCCTCCCCCAAATTATAACTTGACAATAGGCCCTGCAGGAAGGAATGATTTTGAGAAAAAAATGACAGACAGAAGGGGCTGAGGAGAGAACTTAGCACAGCATGACCTCACCACCGGATCAGTGTGACCTGACCTCCAGCCTCCTCCAACAATGCAATGACTACTGACTATCACATCACAATCCTGCACTACACATCCAGGGAAAAAATCTATAGGTTAAGGGGCTTTCCTAGGACGCCAGCTGAATGGGGACTTTAATCTATCTCATTTTGGAGCTTACTCCCTTCGATGTCTGGGGCATTCCCACATTTTGTGGGATGTACTGAGTTTAAGATAGGATATTCAGACAGGGAAAATTATAGGACACAGGAAAGGAAGGAGCCTCTTACCCAGGATCCAACTGATAACTCTGACCAGCAGAGGAACAAAAACTTCTTGCAACTGCTCAAGGCCTTTCTCCCACCCAGCACTACAGATTCAGCTTTCTAAGAATTTCACGGAATTTATAAGAAGAGGACATGTATTAATCCCTGCACATAATCCTCTTAGTCCCAGGTTGACTTTATCAGGTTATAATTCCAATCTAAGAACTTCCAGAGTCACCTTAAGACTTTCACTCATCAAATGAGAGAGAAAAAGGAAAACAGATGTTTCTTAGCAACCTTTTGACATGTAACTTGAGAGCCACCAGAATGATATATATGGCTAATATGAAGACAATTTATTGTTTAACTGTTCCTTAAGCAGTTGGTACCCACACTGGGTGTGTCTTTCTGAGTGCACTTTTTCTCTTAACCTGGAATCCTAGCTATATATTATATTGACTAGTCCTGAAACTCTTTTCTACAACAAAGCCACATACAGACTCCTGGTTTAGCCTGAGCTGATGTCCCTAATTGATTAGGGGAATGCCTTGGGCTGCTGAGTGTGACAGTAGAGCTGTGTTTCTGTGTCCTCATTGCTCACATGCCTAGGATAGAGAGCCAGCTCATCTCTGATATTTAGGGTCTCCACGCACCTCCCCCCGTGTGTGAGTGTGTGTGTGTGTGTGTGTGTGTGTGTGTGTGTGTGTGTGTGTGTGTGTACTTTAACAAGATAGGGATTCAATCTTTTCACAACTATTCCTTGACAGTTACATTTAGGGATAAGACACCACTGTGTCTGGTGATGGGATTATAGGTATCAGTTCACTTCAGAGCCTAAAAATAAGAATATAGCCTAAAAAAAACCCAAACACTCATACATACAAAGCAACAAAAAATAACTGGACCACATCTGCTAAGCGGGATTATTCACCAATAACCCACTTTCACATGTAGGAATTTCACCTGCTTTTTAACCAGGTCTCCCTGTTTCTAGGGGATACTCAAACACTAGCTGCTTCTTGCAAATGTGTGCATCTTAAGCCTTTCTCTTCTTTGTGAAGTCTTAAATAAAGAATATATGATTTAAAAAATTCTCATAATGTGGGAGCAGTTTTCTAATTTTATCTACGTATGTAGTTTGTGTTCTAAATCAAGAGCATAGAAATTGCTTTGGATTCTGGGGGCAAAATGAAACATAATCCATTGTTGGATTTGGAGACCTTAGGAAATCCCCTTATTGTGTACTATTTTAGAACACAAAGAATTATTTTATTTGTAAAGAACACAAAGTATTTGTTATTCAGACTGATACAGAATTAGTGTCTGACCAGATCATAATTAAAGCAATTGGTGTTGTAAGTTTCACCCCATCCTCCACTGCTTACTACCTAGAACATCACAGATGACATTTCCATTGCCACAAGTGACGGGCAGACCACAGAATCCCCCAGATATCCTGGTCCTTCAGCTTGCCTAAAGCTACAGAAGGAATAAGCAATAGAGGACCAAAAAAGAAGGGAGGGGCAAAACTGGAGACCCAATGATGTTTACATTCCCCTTTATTTTATTTTACTTCTTTTATGTTATTTTTGTTAGTTTCTTGAGACAGAACATCATTCTCTGTATGCAGATTTGGGACCATATAATTGGCCTCATACACCTGGCCTTCTTCCTCAGCTTCCTGAGCACTAGAATTACAAGAATGTGGCACCACACTTAGTCCTATATCCCTTATTATTATTTTAACCTTTGCATAATGCACAACATTTGTTTCATGAACCTGCCTCCCCCCTTACCCTTGTGTAATACCAAGGAGTATTTTCTTCGAATGCTTCAAACCTCGCCATAAGCTTTTCTCTTCAAAACTACAGAAAATGTTGTCCTAGGTGAACTGAATAAAAACCCGTAGTCTTTCTGCCTGCTGTGTTGGCTATTGGTTTATCAGCTTGGAAAAGTCCTCTTCCAAGGGTTTTGGGATAGGACTGGGGATAGATGCCACCAGTGCAATAAGGCATAAACTCTTATCAGAGTTATTATTGCAGGCACTGAGTATTGTGACAGGCATCCTCCCATTGAGACCTATGCATTGCTGGAAGAAATAGACACATTGTGGGAAGCTAAATTGATCCAGGGGTAAGATTTGCACTCTGTTGTCTATGTATTAGCAGAAGGTAGAAACTACCTGTTCAATTTGGGAAAACTTAAGCCTTGTTGTTGGACTGTCAGCCTCTTAGCAATGGGGAAGCTTGGTCCAGTATGCTGGGCTGTTCATAGGGAGCCTGCCTAGCATAGGTCTAGTGGCCCCTGATAGTTGAGCTCCTCTGGCTTGGCTTGCCTTTGCTCCATGTGAAAATAAATCTCCATCTGCCCTTCATAAGTCTCCAGACTTCTGCCCACCTGGCCAGCCAGCTTCAGTCTGTCAATCTGTAGATATCTGGGGGAGGGCAGGAGTGTCACTGCTTTGGTGGAATTCCTTGATGACACTGCTTCTTTCCAGAGGCTTTTCCTGATGTCCCAAGCCAGTCTTGTTCTATGTTTTCAAAAGTAACCAGTTCCCATCAGAATACTGTTTTTCCATTTTCATTCAAATTTAAAACTAACATGTGCACACATGTAAATATGCATGCATGTGCACAGATGCCAGAGACTAGCATTAGCTTTAGTCCTCTATTGCTTTTCACTTTAATTTTTTTCCTGGAGTAGGGGGCAGAGTCTCTCAGTGGGTATGGAGCATGCAGTTTGAACTAGGCTAGCTGATTAGCAAGCCCCCGGGATCCAGCTCCTCCCCAGTTCCAGGGTTACAGATGTGCACTGCTACACAGCTTCTTAGCTGAGTCCCAGGTATCTGAACTCAGTCTCATGCTCTCCCAGAAAGGGTGTTACCCAATGAGCATCCCCCCCACCCCCACCCCGGCCTTTATCAGAGCATTTACTCCTGCCTTGTTGATGGCCTCTCTGCCAAATGACCAGTTCTAGAAAGACAGAAATTATGTTTTCCAGTCCACTGCAATATTCTTTGCTCCTAGTACCGACTATGTGCTTCAAAATACTTCTTGAAGAGATGATTTTTTTTTTCTTGAAAAACAATTTATAGCTTAAAAGCCTAGAAAGTACTTTCCCAATATTAACTGCCTCACTTCATTCCTTTATTACTCACATAGAGAGAACTATTATTCTAAATTTTACAAGTAGGGAAGCAAGGGTCTGAAGAGAAAAGTTAATCTGTCTGTTAGCTAGGAGTTAGATGTTATGTCTGTCCGGCACCTTGACTTACATGGCCGTCTTCCTGGCTCCTTTTATTCCCCCTACTCAAGAGAAACTTCAGCATACCTTCCCTCCCCCACACCTGCTGTGGGATCCCAATTAATAATGGCAAAACGCATTTGCTATTGTTCTAAAGAGCTGCAAAATCAATGTGTTCATTAGCATGCTCCCCCCTCCCGCAATCAGCTGGGAAGATAAGGTGCTGGGGCCCATTCTCTGAATTTCTTTTCAACCATCTGTGACTAAAAATGTTCTTTGAAATTCACTCTTCTCAAGTCCTCATAATTATAATTCCATCTCTTCTGTACATCTCTTTCCCACACTAATAACAGCCCTCATCGTTGCCAATAAAATTACAGCACCACCCCATCCCCCAAAGCCCCCCCTGTCCCTTCTCAGACCCTCCTAAGAAGCAGGAGTTTAGACTTTAAGCTTCTATTGTGACTCCTGGCTTGTGAGTGTTGAATCTTCACTAAGGAAACAGATGCATGCTTCCTCCAGAGGATCAATCTGTGCCAGTCTGCCATTTCCTCTGCAAAGATCATCAACAACCCCCCTACACCCATGGTATAAGCAATGGGTCCAATTTAGCTAAAACTCCAAGTGATGTGGATTTGGGATTCCACTGTATCCTCTGAACTCATTTGGTCTACATAAAATCAGCCATCTCAAGTAGTAAAACATCCATTTGATTCCATAGAAAAGCAAATCTGCAGAGAGGCTGCAATTTCTGCACAAAGGACACCTGAATGCTCCTTGCTTAGATTTGCCAGCTGTTAACAGTGGCCATATTCATCTTATCTTTTCTTCTCTCTACCTGCCCCCTCCTGAATCCACTTGATACAGATGCCAATACCATTATTCCTTACCCCTGAATTCTTTAGCATGTCAGTTCTAAGAATAAGACAATTTTCCTAGCTAGCTACAATACCATAATCCCACTCAGTATACTGGAGAACTATTATGCAGTGCATAGTCCGTGTTCAGATGTCCCTAACTGTCCCAATAATGTGATGTGTATGTCCCTTTTACAGACAGGATTCAATCAAGGAACAAATTGTGTTTAGCTGTCATTTCTTGTTATCCTGTAATGTGAACCTGGGTCTCAGTCTTGTCACTGCCATATTGCCAGTTTTGAATAGTGTATTTCTGTTGTTTTGTAGAATGATCCTCAGCTTGAGTTGTATGATTCCATTTAGCCCTGTCATCAGGGATATTGCACTGCCAGTTGATGTCTGCCAGATTTCCACACTGTAAGGTAGCATCTCCTTGTCCAGCCCATTAGAAATCAGCGTTATGTGATAGTATATCTGAGACTATATGAATATTCTCTCCCTGTCTTTTCACAGTGCTGTGAGCATCCACTGATAATTCTTGTCTGATCAATTAGTGTAATAAAGGTTGTAGACTGTGGTTTCCTAGCTCTGCCATCCCTTGTACACTGGGTGGTTGCTCCTGTCAGCAGAGTTTTCTTCTCTGCCTGTAGTTCCTAGCGTTGCTCCAAGCATGCAGATTCTTCTAGTTCACTAACCGTTGTTCAGTGTGTTATATTCTCTCTGCCATTAAGCTTTCTATTAGTCCAATTAAGTATCCTGAAAGAAAGCGTGACCCTCTGACTTCCTCTGTACCCTTTGTCATCAAGGCCTGGTGGCTAACCCTTACTGTGCACCTAATGCTTTCATTGCCAGGAGTGGTCAGTAAGCACAATTGCACATTTCTCGACTTCCTGTCCTGTAGATGATGAGGCCCCTGAGGATGAGTGGTGGCCCCTTCCTCTCCATGTCCTCAGCTCGCAGCAGGTTTAGTGGATGCTCACTAACTATTATGGAGGAATTGTTTCAACTAGGTATAAAATGACAGCTCAAAATGTCAGAAAGGTATTTTAAAGGACAAGCTTGAAAAACTTACCTTTACAGACTACTTAGAACTATGATGAGAGGCTAATCACATATCTCCAAAAAACCATATCAGCTCAGACTTTTATAGAAGATGCAAATAAATCTAGCTGATACTGCACCCTTGTTCTGGGTTCTGTCTCTTACATCTGAACTTATGTATCAGTGAACATATCTTCCTGTATACTGTGTTCTCTAGCTATGCTAGGGAGTTCTGGCTTCCTGAACACACTCTGTTACCTCAGTGCTTCTCAAGGAACCCCTGGGAATCATTGAAATGCTAATTCTGGGACTGGGGAGATAGTTCCATGGATAAAGCACTTGCTCTCTGTGCAAGCATGGGATCTGAGTTTGGATCTCCAGTATCCACAGAGAACCCATGTAGGGTGGCACATACCTGTAACCTCAACACTGGGCGGTGGAAACAGGAGAATATGGGGGACTTGCTGGCTCACCAAGGTAGTAATAAGTGAGCACTGGGTTCAGTGAGAGACCCTGTCTCAAAAAAATAAGTTGGAGCATAGTAGACAAAGAACATGGACACTGACCTCTGGTATTTCTGTGCATTGACACACGGGTACACACACACACACACACACACACACACACACACACACACACATATACATAAATTACACACACACATATACACACACACTGCAAATTCTGGCTTTTCAGATCTGCTCTTAGGCCAGAGGTTCTGTATTCCTCAGAAGCCTGAGGTGAGGTTGGCATGATACCACACTTCTGACAGCTAAGCACTGTAGTGCTCCTATCCACATGTGTTTGCTAATGCTGTTCTGTTCTAGTGCCTCAAATCCTTGATTTTCCTTCAGTATACGGAAAGGTTATTACCCTTCAGAGCTCCTCCAGTGGGATGTCTCCTCTCATTAGCAACTGACTTAAGACCACCTACTATGTGCATTTCTATCTTAGGTTCCAGGAACCATAACTTTACAAGATGTTGATCATACCAGCCACATACTTTGGTAGAGACAGATTATAAATTAAGCAAATAAACCAACTAGAGAGTAGCAAAAAGGTAAGGCCAATGCTGTGGAAAATGAGAGAAAGTCAGCAACACAGGGGTGTTCCTTAAGATCCACAATCAGGGAGGATCTAGGATAAAAGAAATAATTGAACAGAGATCTAATAAAAGGCAGGAAGGAGGAAACAGCCAGCCTGTAAAGAGTTGGAAGGAGACAGAACATTCCAGGCAAAGGGCAGAGCTAGAGCCAAGCCCCAAAGGAAGCAAAAAGTATGGAATGTTGATGTTCCTCAGGTAATGAGTGATGGCAAAGAGCTCAGATAGGAGGAGGCAAGGCTGAGGTCAGGGTCTTGCCTTGTGATGTGTTACAATTTCATTGGAACTGAAATGGAAAAATCACTGAAGGATTTTGAGTAGAAGAATGATTGCATTTAATTTATGTTTTTAAATGATCATTCTGGCTGCTTCATGAAAAATGTATAGTAATAAGAGCTAATGATAATAGCTAACATTTATTGATTGTGCTTATTATATGCCAGGCATTGCTGAGTGCCTTCCTATATTAGCTCATTTAGTGCTCACAATAACTTCATGAGCTAGGTACTACCATTGCTCTCTTATTACAAAGGAAGAAATAGAGACAAAGAAGCTTGTGCAATGATGGGCATCTGGCTCTGTGGTTAAAAAGTACTTTCTGTGCAAAGGAAAAGACCTGAGTTCAAATACTCACAATAGCCAGGCATGCTATCATGCATCTGTAATGCCTATACTCCAATGGGGAAATGAGAAGGGGAGAATCTCCAGAAGCTCCCAGACCAGTTGACCAAGCACATGCACATAAAAACAAAACAAAACAAAATTCTACTATGAACAATGAAGAAGATGCTCACCCATGCTTTGTTGTATGTGCATACCACATTCACACACACACACACACACACACACACACACACACACAAAGGTTATTCCATCATGTACTCAACATGTGAAAGAGTAAGATTTGAACACAGGTTCAAGTGTAGTACTCAGCACTGAGCCATCTGTTATGTGCAGAGGACCATGGAGGCTAAACAATTCCCAAGGAAGAAAGCTCTGCAGCCCAGCTGGCTCGGACCACAGTGTAACTGCCAAGAGGAAGTGGTCATTGTAAGAGCTATCAGGGGCCTGCAGGTGGAGGTGAGACATCCAAGGATATGTAGACATTAGTCTGACTGCTTCGTGTTGGACTTCAAGAAGGCTGGGGGTTGTCTCTTTGTTCTGGGAGAAGAAGTCCCAGGGGAAAGGAAACAAGGGAGTGAACTGAGTGAGATTTGACTGTGTGAATGGTGATATGACCTCTGCATAATAGATATTCATCTAGAGCTCAGGGAAGATGTCAGGGCTAGAGGGCAAATGCTAGCAGCAGCAGTGCATGTTAGACCCTCAGCTATACAGTAAGTGGATGGAGAGCACGTGGGACACTGTTTCCCACAGAGGGGGGGGGTGTCTGATTCAGAGTTGAGAGGAAGTAGAGAGAGTCACAGCCATGCGGGAAGATGATGACTAAGCAGGAGAGAAGACCCTAAAATGTGGTTGGAGAGGACAAGAAGGCATCCATGCTCCCAAGTAGAACTCAAGTTCTAAGCATTCCAGTAAGAGGCAGATGGGTGAGGATGCTTTCTATGAGGCATGAGGATACAAAGGAGGCTATCAATGGCTCAAAGCATTCCACCATTATTCCTTCAGAGCAACATCCTAATAAGGCACAAAGTATTTGGAATAAAATCTAATTTTTGAGCATCTGTTTCAGTAAGTATATTTAAGAAACAAGTTTTGTAAACAAAATGGCTAAGAGAGACTTCTAGAGAGAATTCTTAAAGATGACTGTGTAATAGGAAGAAATCCTTCTGTCATCCACACTACATAGAATGTGACCTGGATGGCTGGTGCCCCAGCAATTGAGAACATTGCTAAGTTTTCTCAGGAATGTTACCCAGTATTAATAAATGAATACTTATCTAATCTACATAATGGATTGTACACTAAATGTTTCATATATTTCAAACTATTAATTCCAAATGATGTAATAGTAAAACAGCAAAACTATCCTTAGTTTGCATGAGAATACAAGGGCCTGAAAAGGTTAACTACCTTATGTACAATCCCCCAGCTAGAACACAGCAGAACCATTATCCTAAGCCAAGCAATATGGCATAGTTCTTGGCTACTCTGCCATACTCTTTGAGATGGAGATTTGTGGTGCCAAAAAAGAAAAGGCTGATGAGTGTAGGCTTGGAACCCACTATAAGCAGCTTCTTCAATGCCGGGCATTAGGTCAGAGAGCTTTGCTCCCCAGAATTGTGGTCTGGCCAGCCCAGAAGCTGAAAAGTAAGCCTGATGTTAGAGTTACTCTATTTGGGGGGGCGGGCAATAGAAACCTGAAAAAGAGAAAAGGGGGGCCTCACTATGGTAGGTCTATGGGCTTCTCTTCTTCACACAAAGGCCCTGAGTAGAATGCTGCCCAAACCTTTTCTTGATCTACAATTCTGAGCTTTTCTCGGTGCTCAGCAATTATTTGTTGAATGAATAAATGAATAGCTATGTGTGTACTGGCAGTACACATATAAAAGTAAAATTATAATATGTCTATATGTATGTTTGCTAAGCAAATGGATATTAGGCAAAGCAATTACCCTATCATCAAGAAACCAAAGGCTAAAACACCAACACCAGTAAATACAGCAATAATGTTATTTTAGAGTTATGTAATATGCAACCAAAGCAAAGTATAACTGTTTCATATTATTGGATGTTCTGGGCCCACATTCTGAAACTTTGAGGTACATGGTGGGATTTTTCATCACTACAATCTGGTCACTGCAATTGGTTCACTTTTTCTTCACATCCCATAAAAGGTAAGTAAAGCTAGTGGGAAAAGGACCATGGGGTCAATCAGAGCCCATCAAAAGCTGTTCCACAGTCAACTGAAATAGCACTGAAATTTACCAGTATGGAAACTGCCAAATTCTAGTGCTAACTACTTTAACCTAGTGATACAGGACCTTCCACTTAGGAAGAGTGACTCTGTATTAATTATTATTCTGCACTGTGCATCACCATGCATTGCAGAGCATATTTAGTCAGCAGTAGGTGACTGTGGTCCCTTGAGATGACCATGGAGCAGGAAAGCCTCCAGCAGGGGCTGGCTTAGAGGGCATGGTGTGCTCATTGAGTTTGTGTTGATGCTGAGGTAATGAAGCCTAATGCACTGTTATATACAAGTGCAGTACAATGTATATAACACTTTATAATTATGATACACATGATACCGGTATATGTATTTCTGACACTCGACTTACTATCATTACAGTGCTCTCTTTCTACTCATAAACACCAAGTAGACTATAAAAAAATGCTGCTTGTTCAGCAGGTACCCACTTTATTTTCCTGTGATTCCATTGCTGCAAAGTGATATAGATGTGGACCCACCTTAAACAAGTTTGTAAACACCCTGTGGATTTTGCAGAGTAGTGACATCAAATCATGCATTGCTTAGACTATCTGCATCATTCAATGGTACATGGGTGTGTATGCATTAGTGCATTTTAACCTCTCACAAGCCTACAAAGCAGATGTTCTTTCTAGCCCCATCATAAGGTAAAAAAGCTAAGGCTAAAAGAACTTGGTTCTCTGCCCAAGCTGTGGGAGGCAGCACTAGCAGAAAAGGCTGGTGAGATGGAGGCCCCACCCATGCCCGATCTCTTGGCATGTAGCACTAAGATCATAGCACTATTTCTCTTTCCATTTATCAATACATTTTGAAACCTATGTCCTGCAAAAGTGTACCACTGAGTCCTCTTCTATGATGACCATTTGCTTCTGATGTCTAGGTCAGTAGCACTATGCCCATACATTAGCCAGCCTACCTCCCTGACAGTATGCCACTGAGAGTGCTGGAGAAACAGACATGGATTATTGATGGTGAAGGACTGATGAGATGAAGAAAGGAAGGGAGAGTTCTGGCCACTCCCCACCCCCAGCCGATAAGCAGACAGCTCCCTCTTCACCCGCAATTACTGACACTAATTAGCAGCTTTCTGCAGATCTGAGCAGGAGACTGACACAGGCACCATCCTTGTATCGTACACTGAGCATTCCAAGAGAGCACAGCAGAGTCCTGGGAAGGATCCCTGTCCAGACCCTGTCTGGAAAGAATGTGGCAGTACAGAAATTAGCAGATTGAAAAGAGTAGAGGGAAGACCTCAAAAGTAGCACCACCAGCAGGGAAGGTTCTGCCTCCTTTACAGGGCAGTGGTGCGGATGCAGTGGCCTCCAGCTGAAGTCATACAGTTCTCTGGTGTTAGGGGTCATGGCTGGCTGAGTTGTGGCAGCATATGGCTTTGATTTTGGAGGCCAAGTCATTAGCCTTTTGACTCAATTACAGGAATTACCTGGGAGAACAATGTAGTTGGGATTCAGCTACTGTACTGCTTTTTGTCTAGGGAAGTGCCTGGCTCCAAGCCTGTTTCCACTCCTTCCTCCAATACGTCTGATTTCCAGGATTCAGAAGCATGTCTGAGTTTAAGACTTCACTGGCAAGGCTCCCTGGAGACAGAGTGCAGGTGTTTCTATAAAGCAAGCCTAGCTCCTTGAGAGATAGAGGCTTCATCCTTATCTGTGGCTCCTGCAGGGATGTGACCTTGGGTGAGTTCCCTACTTGGGGTCAGTTGTCACCGTCAGAGTGAAGGGTCACCTTCAAGACTTGGAACACCTCTTCTGGAGTGCCCACTTCTACTTGACCATGAGTCAGTAGTATCATTATTGAAACACTCAGTGAAGCAAACCCAGAAGATAATATAAAAATCTAAAATAAGCTATAAATTTATAGCAGGGTTTTATACCAAAAAACAAACAAACAAATAAACAAACAGAAGGTCACTTTTTTTTTTCTAAAATGTGGTCTTACCATATAACATAAGCTAGTCTGAAACTTTCTGTGTACCCCAGGCTTGTCCTCAAATTCACAATTGTCATGCCTCAGCCTCCACAGTGCTAGACTTATAGACATGTACTATCATAGCCAAACTCCTGCTTCATTTCTATTGCAAAATTTAGCTACACAAAAGCTTCATAGTGCTGAATATAAAAAAATGAACACACAGCTATATGATTCTGTATCTTGAGGTTAGAGGAACAATGGGGGGGGAGGAAAAAGTAGCTATGAAATTGTGATTGCCCATTGCAACTATCTGCAGGGTAATAAATGTTGCTGAATCTGTGTCATTTAGGATAAAAAAAAAACTACAAAGAAAAAATATTGCAGGTTTAGTATCTTAATTATGTAGATTTTACATTCAATGCACTCTTGCCAAAATAAATTGCGTATATTATGTAAAAAGCAAATGTTAATTAAAAGTGTATCTTGATAGCATGCTTGGTTCACAAGACATTCTGAGCATATGAGATTATATGGCACACATTAGCTACAATCAACTCAAACTGAAGGTCCAGGTCATTTTAGTGATTCATGGGAAGCCAGACAGCATTGGTTGTTCCCAGTGTCTGACAGCAGAGCCTCCCATATTTATACAGAAGATGTAGCTTGATCCCAACTTATGTTTCTAGATGAGCGAAGTGTCTCTGCCTGCTCCAGAGTCTCATAAATAAGACAGCTCTGACTTGAGTTCCCATTAATTAGCTGTTTAACACAAAGCTACTGGGTGATCACTGCATCCCTGCAACAAAAATAAAATCCCCAACAAGGAAATGAGACTGGGGTAAAGACACAGAGAACTGGAGGTTACCATATTCATCACTTGTCTCTTTCTCTCTGCTACTCTGCGCTCAGATGTCCCCAAGATCAGGGGATCATCCATCCACCCTGATAGGTGGGTAATTGCATTCTTGAGCCACAGCATCTGGTCTGCCCTGAACATCTTCACTGCTGAGCTGTGTGTTCACAGCACAGGATCCACATGCTGCAGAATTGATTCTTCGGTGCTCTCCAAGAGGCTTGGCTCCCAAGCTCGTTTAATTATAGGTGTTTAGACGCACCAAGATGAACACCTTGGGAGCAACTGCTCCTATGCACTGCTCTGGCAAGCATGTACTTTCTATTTTTTTCTCACTTTCCAATTTAACAGGCAACTGTGTGCTGCATGTAAGTGATCTGTAATCAACAGAACACTAAAATGCCATGTGTTAAGAAAAGGTCAGGGGAGAGTTTTCCGACAGGAGCCTGGAGCCACAGCCTGGTTTTGAATGGCAAGGTTGTCACTTCCACTGGGGTTTTATGGTTGGTCAGCTCCCAGGTCTCTTACTCCTATACCAGAAAAGAACCTCAAGTAAGCTCCAAGCCACTTTCTACCTGCCATTGAATTATGGGAAAATAGTTCTTCAGTGGGGACATTGCTAAAGGAGTTGGCAGCTGTGAGGCCTAATTGACTTCATCCTCATCATTTCTTAGTTGTTTTTAAGAAGGGATGTGGTACAAGAAAGTCACTGCATATCTTGGATCTTCAGTCTCACTGACTGATGTTGTCCACTTAAACAGAAACATATACAAAGCTGTATAGGGATATAAAGGGAAGGATAGCAGAATACAGGGGCAGTACTATGTTGGTGGTAAAGGTTTGATTCATTCATTTATCCACCCACCCTGTCAACATTTACATAGAGTTTTCATTTAAACTCACATTTGCATGTTTGCAAAAGTGGTGTGTGTGTGTGTATATGTGTGTGTGTGTGTGTGTGTGTGTGTGTGTCTTGCATGAGGAGAGGATTATGTGAATATGTGTGTAAACAGATTATTTTATGCAAGAGGCCAAAGAAAACTCCATGCAATGAATAGCCACAGATATTCACTATGAGTATAGGGAAAATTTACTAACAATGCATACAGCCAATGTGATGGAAACAGACAAATCTACACAAAAAGCCACTCAGTGGGTCCGAACAAGCATATTCTTTACCTTGACCCAAATGTTTCTGAAAGTGTGATCTATGAGATACAAGCCTTCAAGCTGTCAAAATTGCCATGTGTCTTAAAATGCAGATTACCAGACGCTGCCTAGAAGTTTTATAAACTCTTCTAATGATGTTGCTATGTTCTGACTCTAGGGGATTTCTAGTCTCACATGTAAATTGCAGAGATTTTGCAATAACCTGAAAAATACACTTTATCACATTGGTTGGGCAAGACAAAACTAGTCAGTCAAGAATACCAACAATGAATTTGTATAAGGTATGCAGAAGAAGTAAGATAACCTTAAAGTTTTATTCTTCAATGATATCATACACATATACAATGTTTTGATACAATAACACATTCTCTCCCCACTAAAACATGAATTCTAGTGGGTATTTAATAAAAACTCAGCCAGATATTGGGGTAAAACTGGAATATCAGAAAGAAGAAACAGATCACAGTCAATTCTCACCCAGCCACCTTCTCAGGGTAAAAGCTATCTTCAAGAGTCCTCAGCCTGACTCATCACTTCTACAGAATACCACACCATCTGCCTATGCCTGCCTTAAAAATCTCTTTCACCCAATTGTTTCCCTTCCGGGTTCAACTCTGTATCATAATCCTAGAGTTAGCACTAAAGGTGTGAGCTACTACTACTGTTTGATAGGTAGGCCTTGAACTCACAGAAAGATCTCTGTCTCTGGAGTTATGGGGTTAATGGG
Organism: Sigmodon hispidus; assembly: GCA_004025045.1. Classification (NCBI taxonomy): domain Eukaryota; kingdom Metazoa; phylum Chordata; class Mammalia; order Rodentia; family Cricetidae; genus Sigmodon; species Sigmodon hispidus. The sequence goes on from PVIH01000028.1 coordinate 169,810, forward strand.
ATAGGTCACCACTCAGTCTTTCCCAGACTAGGATTAAAGGTGTAAATTACCAGCTGTCATTCCTATGCTGGCATCAATGGTGTGAGTTAGCACTCTGACTGTGGGTGATTCTGTTCTCTGACATTCCAGACTGATTTTATGAAATATAAAAATATATCACCACACCACACCTACTTCTAGACATCTTCTCTTGTCACACCACTCTTCCAACCTCCTGTCCTCTTTCCACAGTCCTCTGAGTCTGATCAGTATTGTCCTTATGGGCATAGGCATAGGGGCACACAATGGAGCATGGCCATTCTGACAGGTGCTACTTCCCTGAAGAAAACTGACTCCCTACACCATCAGCCTTCAACTGTCCATGCTCCTCGGATAGAGAACATTTCACCCATCTGTGTCGGGATTTTGAATGGACTTCCCTTATGCAGATTTTGTGCTGGCATCTACCTCCAGTATGAGTTCACATGGTGATGGTTGTCTATGCCCAGAAACACTGCTCCACAGCAGTGTTCCCTGACCTTCAGCTCTTACAATATTTACACACTTTCCCCTTTCAAAATGTTTCCTGAGCTGTGTGGAACAGGGTGCGATATATGTTTCACATAGGGCTGAACAGTTTATCTGTTACCCATGCCATGTATTCTCATCAATGTAGTTCTCTGTATTAATACCATTAAGTACAAAATGAGGCTTCTCTGATGAGGGATGAGAGCTTCACTGATTTATAGATACAGAGACAAGTATGTAGAAGACATAAATATGGTACTGCCATGTCTGCTTAGCAACCTTTTTACTATAGAAAATAATACAACAAAATAGTTCCCTTTCAGGAATAGCACAATTACTTAGTCTTCTGATTTTCCATGTTCTTCTTACATCTTGATACTGAGAATATTTTTGTAATAGAAAAACTCCAAACCAAATGATTTTGACAAAAAAGAGAAAGGGGCAAGGTGAGAAGGAGCCAGTCCCGCTCCTAACCCTTCAACGTCTTTCCTTTGGGGTTCCTCGGGCTACTGATACTTCACTGCCTGTCACCCATAGGAAGTGCAATACAATCATTTTCGTAAATCTTGCCCCAGCCACCCAAGAACTAGAGCTTGGCAGCTGGTAAGCCATTGAAATTTCATACTTAAGACATCAAAGCTGGCAGCTTTGCTTTCAATTCCCCCTAGCTCAACTTCTTAGCTGAAAATTTTCTTGAAAGTGCTTGATCTTTTAAAGTTATTGGGCACCACATTTATCCAAAGCCTTCCTTGGGACAGAGATGCGAGGCTGGAGAGCACACGTACACTGTTTATTAAAAGCTTTGGTCTGTGCAAAGGGTAGTGCAGAAGGTATGGTTGCAGCCCATCAGCTATGAGCTCTACGAGTCCAGTTCTCAAGGATGCACACCATCACTGTCCCTAGGACTGTCTTCCAGCCAAGCCAGAGGCTGATCTTACCAGACAAAACCTAGACACACAGTGTTAGGTGTCTTCAGAGAAGAGGATCCTTCATCCTGACAGCATAATCAGGCTTCACTTAGCTTCTTGCTGGGGCAGATGCTTCCAGCTCTATAGAAGCTCCTGAACCCTGTGCGGCTCTCAAGCCTGCATTCACAGAGACAAGCCCTCTGCTAGGCAGACAGAAGAAAATAATCCCTATTGTCTATAAAGTAATAATCAAAACATGGTCCCTGGCAATGGAACCTAGACTGTAACAGCCAATGCACAGGTTCAGAGCAGACAATTTGATGGACATTGACAAGGCCCAAGCAAAGTCACGGCTTGGTCTCCCTCTCTCTCAGACAATAAAATTGCCAGAATGAACTTAGCTTGGCAACCACCCTCCACTGCTCCCTGGACCCCAGTTCTCTTCTACTTTATCTGTTATAACCAAGGAAAACCTTCTCCAAACTCAGATTCCTCCTGGTCAAAACCAAGAGTGACAGAGTGAATGTCGGTCTGACATTCCTGTGCTTGTTACTATAGCTATGGGCCATATCTTACCCTATGAAATGAGAGGAGCCAGCTGGTTCTGAAACTCACTATCGTGATAGCACTTCATGTGTTTTCTTAGCTCTCAAAATAACTCTATGAAAGTAGAGTCCTATTTTATAGATGAAGAAACCGAGGCAGGGGCTAACTAACTCATCCTGGGTTTTGTGGACAGCCAGTGGAATAAAGAAAATGGGAACCTAGGTAGAGTTATCCACAGTCCACATCAGAATTCTTCTAACCACTATACCTGTTGCCTCCCAGGTACATGTAGGAACACTCTTTGCCTGTGTGCACCCTTTGACCATATGCTTGCTCTCCTCCCTCTGTATATATACCTGCTATAGTTCAATTTGTCCTAAGGCCCCTAACAACCCAGACCCACCAACAACTCTGTCTTTATGACCTTAACAAAGAAAGCACATTTCTGAGTTTTGGTAGCTGTTCCTATCTGAAAAATCAGGTGTAGGTATATTAGTTACTTCTCTCAATGCTATCTAAGAAGTCTGCTGTCTCTCCAAATACTCCCTCCTTATAAAAAGTAGGTGTATACTGTGGCTACTTTTCATATTTGTGTTGGGGATCAGTAAATAGATGGTAAGAATAGTGATGAAGGCTCCTGGCCAAATATAAAGCATTATACATTTGCGGGTTGTCATCAGTGCTGATGTCATCATATGCAGTTTCTCCTGGACAGGTACTATTGTGTATTGATGATAGATATAAGTTATAATATTTTGGTGGAACTCTTGAGTGATAGACAGATGTAGATAGAGAACAGACAGATGAATAGATAGATAGATGATAAATAATGGTGAGATAGATAATATCTACCTCTAGGAGTGTATTCTATGAATCTAATTCCACATGTGTATAATGTATATGTTCATAGATATTATTTATCATTTTGTCATTAGTAATTTAACAGTATTAGAAATAATGATAGCATTCTTCAGTAGGGAATTAATTAAATACATCACAGTAAGAAAATACAGTGGAAAAAAACTGAAGCATTTCCATATGTACTGATATGAATTAATCTCTGAGATGTATTATTTACTGGAAAAGTAGACTGTGGTATAGCTTATATAGTCTGGGCCATAGTATTACAAAAGAAACTAATTTAATTTTTTAATAAAGAAAAGAAAATGCAATACACATACATTCTTGTATATTTTTTGATCATGTCTAGAAAAATACATTACAGATTGGAACTGTGTTTTCCTCCTAGGAAGGAAGGGGGAAAGCAAGACTGTCACTGCATGTATTTCAGGACTATTCTGCCAGGAGGCTGTGTGTTTCATTTATAGCAACAGAAATAAAAGTACCATAAAAATGCTGACTCTCTAACTAGACATTAAGCTCCAAAAGAGTAGATCCACAATACTCTTTTGGGGCCAGAAAGTGGCTGCCCACAGCACAGGAAGTGGCTGCCCACATCACAGGCAGTCCCTGGGGATCTCCTCATCTGTCTCTCTTGTGCCTCCTCTCCTAAATCCTACCAAGGCGTGGCTACAAACAGAGAGTTACAATCAGATCTTTTCTTGTCATTATGGATACCTGCCTATGTTGTCCAATAGAATCCCTACCTAGGGGCTCTTTAGTACTCACTCAATGCTTCTTTGTCTCCTTTCTCACTTCCTGAAATCTCTTTCTTGTCAAGAAAGAAGCCCAAAGTGACTTTTTAAACTTATGTCACATCAGGCTGTATCTGCTAAATCCCTGCTAGGAACTTTTCATCTTACCTAGCAACAAAGCCAAAATCACTACCCTGGCTTCTGAGCATCTCTGTAGATAGGTTCTCAAGCACCCATTGACCCATATCCTGAATGTACTAACTTTCACCATCTTATTCTAGTCATCCTGGCTCTTTGGTGATGAAATGGCTGATTCTTACTTCATTCAACACCCCCTACATTCTTTCCCACTTTATACTCTTCATTCCTCATCCCATTTCATCCTTCAATGAGGAAATATTCCATCTTGACATGATTGTTCATTTGTATGCATAGGCTTTATCTCTCTCCATTATGGCATTCAATATATCTGCAGTGAGAATGGTGGTAAATACAAGGAGTTTCTGGTAAGTGCCAGCCAACTGCCCTCTCCAAAATCCCTTCCTGAAAGAGACTACATGTGAAGTGACATCATATGCCAGCCCCTAGCAAAGTCCTAACATTCTCTGGCTCAACCTATTTTGTTATCATCATAGATGCAACAAATGAACGTAAGCCTTACAAAGCTCTTTGAGGAGCCTACAGGCTAAACCTTTGGCTTTCTTTGCCCACCACTAGTAAGATTACTAACAAAAGGCCTCTAGAAGGAACACAATTTTATCAGAAATGGAGAGCATACAAGAATAGGCTATAATTTCCGCTTAGATTTCATGCCAATATAGACCCAACATAATGTAACAGGACACTGAGAGGAATTAGAAAGAAAGTCCCACAGCAGACCTATATTTGGACACTAAAATGGCTTGGCTAACAAAGCTTTCTTTCCATGTCTGCCTTGCAAGTTCAAAGTTGCTACACAAAGCTGAATCTAAGTTGAAGACATGAAATAAATAAGTGAAGACCCTTTGGAAAGCACCCAAACTCTTTGTGAATGTTCTTACTATGTTCCCTAGTAAATCACACTAATAAGTTAATGAGCGCTCTTTGTTAATCAGACCCTGGGGAGGATACCCAGATGAATCAGGTTCCTTGACAAGGCAAGCATTAGATGAACGATAGTTTGAAACTTCCGCCTTTGATCTGTACCACTATCCTGCCATGAGAGATAAGAGAATTGAACTGGACTTTACCGATCAAGACCTTCAGCTCTGCAGCCAAACAGACACTGAGACAAAGCCCAGCTCATCTCTCTTCTCTCTCTAGGATCTGGAGTGAATTACTAATGTTCTGTGCCTCAGTTTACCATTGTGGTGGGTAGGATAATTGCTTCTCAAAGCTCTTGACATTTACAGTTCCTCAAATCCAGTTATGATTAACATGTTTTATTAGTGCTATTTGCAATAGTAGTCATATTAGAGTTATTTAAAGTCACATGATGCATAGGGGTTAGAATGGAGTCCTTATCCATTCAAAGCCACATCCTCTGAGTATCTGTACACTCACTATGAAAGAAGCAGGTTGATGAACAGAATCGCTCATGGTCTTGGAAGCAGGCAAAGAGACATCAACCCCAGTTTTCTCTTTCCCAGATAATGGTCACTCCGACTCTCATCAAGATCACGTTTCCACTTCAAAAATTAACCTCTGAAGTACCATTAGGAAGGCAGCTAAGTGAACCCCTGCTGTTTCTCCACCTTCACACATCAATCATTCTGACCTCTGGATGCAGAAAAAAAGTCTTGGCCTTCTATGTCACCGGAACCATCGACGCCAGTGATTATATGCTGACAGGTCTCAGGGATGACTAACAGCCAGAGGTTCCAGCCTGAAATGGGTCACGCTTGAAATTCAGGCAAGCTACCAACAGAACTCGGGGCAACATTGCTCCTCCTAAACCGTGGGGCTGTACCATTTTTATTCACTCATTCCACATCCATCAAGAGCCTTTCTCCTGTCAGGAACTGGGCCAGACAGAGCATACAGCACAGTCCCTGTGTTCCCAATCACAGACTAGAAAAATGCTCACAAGGTCTCTATGTGGAGATTCGCCTTTCTTCGTTGTTCTAGAATGTCATCTGCTCTGTCAACCCTGGAGCAGTAAACTGATGCCCAAATGTAGCAAGTGACTCATTCAAGGTCATGAAGTTAAAGGCAAGTTGCAATTTTTGTCAATGTCAGTACTTTCCCTACACTTCATTCTTAACAGAGGTTTGACCAGACTAGGGGTCAATGAAAATATGGCCAATCCTCAAATGATGGGCAGAGCCCTGAGGGAAAGAAGACTGAGGTCCTCAGGATCCTTTACCGGTTTCCTTCTCACCTTGAACAAGGGACTTGTTAATGTGTGTCAAGGCTGACATGTGGGACATCAATTTCTGCTCCTGGACATGATCTCTTGGGGGTACTTAAAAGCACATTACATAAGCACACTCTTAGGATGGTTATTCTGAAGTCCTGCTTCCATTCTTCAAGCTGACGCTGAGACTGTGTGATTTACAGCCTGGATGCTGGTGACCCTGGGCCAAATCTCTTAATATCCTTTCTCCCTCCACAGAATAGTGAGAACAACCGGAGTTGCCAGGCCCAATGGTCCATTGTGAGGATGAATTGTTTCCTGATGCCCATAAAACTCTGAGTTCCACTGAGAGGGCCATGACTATTACAATCCCCCGGAGAATCCCCTTCCTTTGTAACAAAAGTGAAATTGTGCTTTATCACATTAGCTACACATTATGCATTGGTCACTTCCCAAGAACTTGCATGATCTCATATGTAAATTAGGTAAGCCAGGAAGCCTAGAGCCAGGCAGAGAGGAAAAGTAGATGATGTGGGAGCCATACAAAACTGGATATCAGGGAGGCTAGGATTCCCCTCTCTTTGTCTCTAGCTCAGACATGTAAACTTGGTAAATCTGGTGGATCTCTCTCACCCTTGATGGAACTTAGAACATGAAAATCAATGACATTATCCTTGTCCCAAGGGATGCTCATGGGGCTTATATAAAAGTTGTACCTGAAGATACTCTGCAAATTGCAAAACCACATGGTAGTATCCGATGAAACTAGTACCACACACACACACACAAATATACATATACACATGCTTATACATATCACACTCACATACATGCCCACACTTACCATACTTACATACACACACATCATACACACATATCACATATACACATGACACACACATACACACAAATCTCACACACATACTTTTGGAAAGCCTGTTTTAAACATTTATAATTTATTAAGTACATGTCTTTCTTAAAATGATGCCATTCATGGGGCAACATCTCAGGAGAGTCTAAAATCCCACTTAGCCACAAATTAGAAAGGGCTGGGTTGGCTAAAGGTATATGTGTTAGCCAACTTTCTATCTGGTGACATAATAACTGATAAGGAGAGCTTAAAGGAGGAAAAGGCTTATACTCGACTCCTGGTGTAGAGTTTTAGCATCTGGTTGGTTTACCTTGTCTCTGAGTCTATAGTAACAGCACATGGTGGAGAAAACATACGGTAGAATGAAGCCACTTAGTTCATGGAGATTGAAGAGGGAAGAAACAAGTTTCCCAAAGAGGTCTCAATGGCCACCTTATGGGAACAGCCCCCTAAACCTAACTTCCTCCTACAAGTCCCTAACTTCCACCTACTAGATCCCAGTCTCTCTTGATTACACTAGTCCATACCTCCTAACATTCTTGTGGTTTGACAGAAAATGACCCACAAAAAAGTGGCATTATTTGGAGATGTGGTTTTGTTGGAGTGGGTGTGGTTTTGTTGAAGGAAGTGTGTCACTGAGGAAGTGAGCATTGAGGTCTTATATTTGCTCAAACCATACCCAATGCCTCAGTTCTCTTTTTGTTGCCTGAAAGATGTAGAACTCTCAGCTCCTTCTCCAGCCCTGTGTCTGCCTACATGCTACTATGTCCCACCATGATGATAAGAAACTAAATCTTTGAAACTGTAAGCCACCCAGTAAAATGCTTTCCTTTACAAGAGTTGGCATAGTCGTAGTGTCTCTTGACAGCAATAGAAACCTTAATTAAGCCAGTTTTGCAACCTGCTAATCATGGCACAGGCCATGGAACAAGTTTTTTTCACACATTGTCTTTAGGGGACATTTAGAATTTAGATTGAAAAAAAAAATACGGTTCCCACCATAAACAATCACTTTCTACCAGAGGCAGCTAGTTGCAAACATGGGGGCCAGGCAGCCTGGGTTATTTGTTTACACTATAAAGATGTGTCTCTGCCTAAGGCACCTTCTGATTGGTTTAAAAAAGAACTAAATGGCCAATAGCTAAGCAGCAAAGGATAGATGGGATTTCTGGGCAGAGAGGAAACTCAAGATGAACCGAGGCACACAAGAGATGCCAGCCAGACATGGAATGAGTCAGACACACAGAATGTGATAGAGATAAAAGCCATGTGGTAGAATGTAAATTAATTAAAAAATGGATTAATTTAAGTTATAAGAACTAGAGGAAAACAAGCCTAAGCTAGAGGCCAAGATTTTACAATGAATAATTAGTTTCCATGCCATTGTTTGGGAGATGGCTGGTGGGAAACAGAAAGACTCATTACATATTATAGCACACATTTCCTTCTGGAAGCTGAAGAATATTCTGACTTTTCATATGCCAAATGAAGGTACCTCTCCCCAGCTGCACAGTGGCCTCCTGAGCCCACAGAGTGTGAAATCTGAGAATGGAGCACAGATGGCCAGCAGGTGAGAAGTCCACCTTCACTCTCTTCTGTTGACACATGAATAAGTAATGAACCCAAATCATCAGGCTTAAGAGGACCATGGCCTGCCTGCCAATGTAACTGCAAAGCAACAAATTCTGGTAATAACTCTCTAGAGGCACTGGAGTGAAGGACTGTGAACTTCTAATTTCATTCCTCTGCTAAATTACATTTGGGGCTTGAAAGCTTAAGGCACAACAAAGGATCAGAAAGTTCACTCCTTGAAACAGTCTGTATGTTTCAGGCCTCCAGAATGACCTTTAGAATTTCCTCTTCAGGTAAAAGTAGAGAAATTGCCCAGGGATCTGGTTTTTATTTCCCTTCAATGAAAACGTTCAAATCCACCAAATAATTTTTAACTGAACACCCACATATTCACAGTTTCATTTTTACTGAAATTGTTCTGTATATATTCATATGTCCATCTCTACAGCAACCTATCAGCCCATTTTAAAGGGCAGGGAAGACATCAGTACATGCCTTCAAAATCTCTGAGCATATATATTATTAACTAGAGTTTGACACTTATTTCCAGCCTTTTTCCCATTTAAAGTTAATAGCTGTTTTTTTTTTCTTAAGTGTGTAATGTTTCATACTATAGAAATCTCTCTGAAGCAGATTCTTATTTATAACTCTAACCACTTAAGAGGTCACTGTTATTCTATGTGGGTTTTAAAATGCATTTTATATTTTTACAACAGTTTTAGATTCACAACAACAATGAGATGAAGACAGCGAGATCTCCCAATACTCTCTGGCCCTCCAGGCACAGTGCCCATTACTGATATCCCCTCTACACTACTACAGTGGAAATAGTCAGTGAACTCACACTCACAGGCAATAATCACAAAACATGGCAGCTTCCATAAGAGTTGACTTGTCTATTCTATACATTATAACACCATAGTCCTTTATAGTTTCATATATAATCTAGTCACTGTACTAAAAGTCTTCTGAATTCCAGGTAACAAGTATCCCCTCCATTCTGGCAGCTTTAAGTAATAGAGTCACAAACTTGGAACCAGGCTAGCTAGGTGTAAGTCCTACCTTTATGTGCTCCTTTTATCTCTTCCTCTGGTAAACACTGATCTTTTCTTTGACTCTAGTTTTTCTATTAGCTAGGATATCAAGAGTCTGGAATGATATCACACGTAGCCCTTTTCATCTGGCTTCTTTCTTTTGGCAATTTTCATCTGTATTAATTCGATGTCTCATGGTTTAATAGCTCATTTTTGTTTAAGTGCCAAGTAACATTACAGTTTCTGGATACACCATAGGGCTATTCACCTAGGAGGACATATAGTTTGCTACAAGTTTATAAATTACAGTAAAGCTCTTGCAACCTTGCACAAATTTTTGTGCAAAATTGATTTCAACACCTTTGTACAAATACCAAGACATTTAAGAACTGGATTAAATGGTATGGGCATTTCTAAAACAAAACAAAAAACCTGTCAACTATCTTTCATAATGACTGTATCATTTTGCATCCAACAAGTAATGAGTGAATTACCCATTGCTCTCTGGAGTGACCAGTATTTGATCTTTTAGCTGTCTCAGTCAGTTTATTCTACTATAATGAAGTGTCACAGTCTAGATCATTTATAACAAAGAGAAATTAATTTCTTACAGTCTGGGAGCCTGAGAAGTCAAGATTAAGGCATCAGTATTGGTATCTGGGGAGGGATGCTCCCTGCTTCCTCTCTGTTGCTGTATGCTGTATGATATAAGAGACAGGGGATGACTCAGTGTCTTCACATGGCTGGAGAGCAAGTGAGCAAGGGACAAGTGCTGTCATGCGTCTATAGAGACCCGGTAGCCACCACCACCCATGTCTATACTCATTTCCTCTATTGACTTCCTGCTTTGAATTTCCCTGACATCTGCTTTAGTTTTTGTTACTCTGCCTCTATCTAACTTGGCTTTATTGTTCTTTCTTCTCTGGTTCCAAGAGGTGAAAACTTAAAAGTGATAACTCCAGAGCTTGTCCTTCCAGCACACACATTTGATACCTGAGCATCTCTCTACATTCTGCCTTTGCTTCATCCCACAGTTATAATAAGTGGTATTGTTTCATTTTATATTTATTCCTCTATTCATGTGTTATTTAGATACATCCTGTTTAATCTCAGCATCTTTGGGAAACATGCAGTTAGCTACCTGCTCTTGATTTCTGGGTGATTTTCATGATGTTCTGAAATAAACCTTGTATATTTCTATTATTTAAATCTCATGTGGACATGTTTAAGGCCTGAGATGTCATCTATGGTCATGAACATGCCCTGGGAGCTGGCAAAGGTGTGCTTTGCTTTTGTTGAATGATGTTAGTAGATGTCAGTTACAAATACTTGATTAAATGTATTGCTGAGTCTAATCTATCCTTGTCTGCTTATTCTGTTTTTGATGGAGAAAAACTGAGGTCTCCAACAATTGCTTATATATGCTTCTCCTAGCTCCATAAGGGTTTGTCCTATCTAGTTTCATAACCTACTGCTAAATGCATGCATGTTACAGACTGTAAAGTCTTCTTGAAGAAGTGGTCCTGGTATCTTTATACACTGCCCTTTCAACCCTGGTAAATTTTCCTCCTCTGAATCTGTTCTATATGAAATTAATATAGCAGCCTGTACTTACATTGGATGATTGTCAGCATGATACATTTTCTATGTTTAGTTTTTAACACAACCTCTGTCTATATTTAAAATGAGTTTCTTGTAGACAACATATAGTTGAATCTTGTTTTTGACCCATTCTGGCAATCTGTCTTCTAATTTAGAATGTTGATATTTTCAGTGAGTCCTGATATGGTTGAGATAATATTTATATTAAGTGTCATAATTTTCTGTGGTGGAATGTTCCCTGTATGATGCAAATAAAGTAGCTGTTTTGGCCTAGGTGGAGCACTGTAGAAGTGGGTGGAGCTTACTACCTTCGATGCCTGGGGCATTCCCATATTTTGTGAGATGGACTGGTTTAAGATAGGATATTCAGACAGGGAAAATTATAGGACACAGGAAAGGAAAGAACCTCTTACCCAGCATCCAACTGATAACTCTGACCAGCAGAGGAACAAAAACTTCTTGCAACTGCTCTAGGTCTTTCTCCCACCCAGCAGTACAGAGTGTACACTTTCTATAGCACAGTACAGTCACTGGATGGTAGTCTCTTTTTTTCAGCCTTAGCTCTTTGTTGCCAGTGGTCTCTACTAATATGCCCTCACTTAGAGGTCCTTTTTTTTTTTTTTTTTTTAGCATCCTGGTCTACTGCTAAGCTCAGTAAAATAATTCTTGGTTTTTGCTAAGATGGTTTTGATCTTGGAATTTTTTAAAATTCTTTCATAGAATTTTTATCTCTCTGCTTATATTGCATTCCCAATTCCCTGTCCACTTGTTCAATCTAATATGCCTTTCAGATTTTTTTTTATAGTCACATATTGAATCAAATGAAAAGAACCCCTGTTGTTAGGCCTCTAGGATTGTGATAGTAGTTCATGGGGAAACTTTGAATAATTCTGTAGTCAGACCTTGGTCTTTTGTAAGCTTTGCTCCCTGGACTTGTCACACATGCTGTATAGTACATCCTCCTCCTGCCCTCCATCTTAAAGTGAGATAGAATAGCTACTTAGGACTTGATTTTAGTATTATCTTTCTGTTTGTATAGACACCTAGGTCAAAGCAGGGTAAGGCATTTCATATCCTCCAGGTTGTTCTGATACAAGCTAAGTGAATTTGACACTTGTTAGGCTTTTCTAAGGTCAGTTTTGTTAAGTAAAATAGAATGTCCTTGTATGCATCAAAAAGAGATCAATCTCACCCTAAGAGAGAAGTGCTAAGATTTTCTCTAATATTGAAAGAAAAGGATCAAGTTTAAAAAACAGGGTTTTTAAAAGCATGGGTGCTTCCCTATGACTCAGCCTCCCACTGGTTTTTGATTCAGAGCTGTCTACACCAAGCTTGCAGAAGATGACTGTCCCTAAGACTGGAAGAAGTGGTCACAGATACAGAGAATCACCGTGGGGGCTGAGGTTCAGGTGCTCTGGTAAGATGGGGTTCTGTGTAATTAATCATTAGCACATCTCTCTTATTTGGAGACAGTCTATGATGTCATTCAGAATGTTCAGCGGCTAGGACAGTGCCTGCTGGTTTTCACAACAGGCTTGCCTATTCTAGAAACTCACATAGACAGAATCATACCCTGTGTACCTTTTATAGACTTCTTTCATTTTGCATGTTTTTTGAGATTAATCCATGATATTATATTATTCAACAATTTCTTCTTTTTTTTAAGATTTATTTATTTATTATGCATACAGTTTTACAGAAGAGGGTGCCAGACCTCATCATAGATGGTTGTGAGCCACCATGTGGTTTTGCTGGGAATTGAACTCAGGTCCTCTGGAAGAACAGTCAGTGCTCTTAACCTCTGAGCCATCTCTCCAGCCCCCAATTTCTTCTTTTTTGAGATGTATCAATGTGTACATTTTTTTCCACTCTCATATTTTGGAACACGTGAGCTGTGCCTAGAATAAAAATATCTGCTATGAATATTTTGGTTAAACTATTTTCTAGACACATATTAACCTTGTCTTTGGAATTGAAATGATGTGGCCACAGAGTAGGCACTTGTCTAATTTTGCAGAGGCAGTGGCATTCTACAACTGAGAAGTCTGCACAGGTGCCATGTCAGAGAGTGTCTTCTTAGTTTTCATCATTTTGGTAAGGAGATTTATGGCATCTTGTTGTGAAAATAGATGACTAAGCTATATGAGAATAATTTATGAGTATATGCTGTGCGCATGCTTATTTGTGTGTCCTTGTCCATATGGAACAAGTTGCATGTTTATGTGGAGGCACAAAGTTGACTTTGGGTGTTTATCCTGGATCACTTCCCATCACTGACTCAGTTAGGCTGACTGGCCAATGAGCTTCAAGGCTGCTTCTGTCTCCCTTCTCCCCACTGGGTGACAGGTGCTACCACTTCAGCTTTTTACTTCTGTGTGTTGGGGGAGGATATGAGTCCAGTCTTCGTGCTTGTCCAGCAGTCACATTAGCAAACTGATGTATCCCTAGCCCTAAACCTAAAAATACTGTAAATGAAATACCTAGAGACAAAAATTTGAGGAGCTGTTTGTCTAAATGTAACATTCTGGAAGGTGTGGGTTAGAAGAAAGCAAAGTTGTGCTCTGCCAGTACTGATAGCATTAACATAAGAATCAGCCTTACTAAAGTAGACTGCTCATGTTCTAGAACCTTGTAAGCACTTTGTGTGCATCACTTCCAGGAAGGAGCATGAACTCAGCCATATTGTGCAAGCATGACCTGGTGTAATGCTCAGAGCAACTTGTATCCATTTGAATGCAGGTTTTTTTTCCACAGATGACCAAGCACTGGACTTGGTCAAAGTGAAGGCAGAATCTGAACCCACATCAGCCTGGCGCTGAGACTCATATTCACAGAACTAAAGAGAACCCTCTTATGACCGAAGACACTGGGCACCATACCAGAAATCCTTCCATCTGCATTTACTTCAAATTTTTAAGACACGTTAAAGTCTCCATTTGAGCCAACTGTAAGGTTGTATGACTTCTGCTGGGTCAGCACTCTGCCAGAGAGAGAAAACAAAATTTCTGTGACCTGGGAAGTGAGAAGTCTGTCTCCCCTAAGGCAAGTCATTTCTGGCAATTTCAATTTCATTCACTTAGCAACTTCTGAGAGCCTGTTTCTTGTTTCTTCTCTAGAAGTTAAACTCCAGGCCTAATTGAGAGACACTCCCCTGCCAACCAGCTTCAGGCTTTATGCTGACTGATGTCAGCTGCAGAGGATAATTACCAAGGCAGCCTGGCTGAATAACACAGGTTGCCTCACCACAAGGGACAGAGGACAGCAATGGTTGACAGTGGTTTTTCTGCTCTGCAGTAGAAGGACAAAGTTCACCTCTTGACCCTACTTTCCCTTGCAATATCTGTAAAATGGGAACAATAATCCTAACAGATGCCTCCTGGAGTCCCTGAGAAGATTAACTTCGCTAATGAATTATGTAAACTCAGTGACAGTTCTTTGCCTAGTGGTCAAAAAATATTGAGTTTGATTATGGGCATTGTTTAGGAAGGTCTCTCCCCATTTGAGTTTATTACACAAAAATTAGGGGTACTGGTCAATATCAGGAAAATGACAATGTCTTTTACTCAATACAAATTAAAAGCAGGATTCAGTTCTTTGTATTTATAGTGATTCTGGCAAGAAAGTTAGAGTTCCCATTTTACCTATGAGAAAAGCAAGTCACAAAGTGGTTAAATAATAAGACCAAAGAATTAGAAGACTGACAGTGAAGGGTAACTACTAGAAAAATAGTTTGGGTACACAAAAAGCAGCCCTAAGAATGTCCCTCTTGGGAAACTTGCTAGCTTGGACTCCATGCTGGGGACCATGTCCAACAGGTTGATTTGACTTGAAGGGGTATGCTTAAAGTAGCTCATGGCTATTGCAGAGCAAGAAACTTAATCTGAAGAAAGAGCACAAAAGAATGAGGTCAATTATCAGAAGACCCATTTGGAATGCATGTTTCATATCTTTTTTGAAGATATGAATGTCAATCAGCCATCCTAAGCCTTGGTGTCCTCATCTAGAAAGTGAGCATGTTGCCTGAGGACTTGCCCTGCAGGTAGACAATCCCAAAGAAGACAGAGTTTGTACTTTAGGATGGTAGGTCGCACATAGCCACTTCATGCACTTGTCAAATGTTTTCCCACTGGCTAGAGGTCAGGACTTAGCAAATGCTTCAATAGGGCCATGTTTTGATTGATCTTCTTTGAGTTCAACATGATCTACTTTGAGTTCCTCCCTGTAATTCTGACTTTGTGGTTTCTGATATCATCATTCTTTACTTCTTGATTGTGAACTGCTCAATCATAGCAGAAGCTTCAGGAGAGTAGACACCATCTTATTTTGCTTGGGATTCCTATACTTAAATTGAGTTGGGCATGGATGTAGTTGGTGATTGGTCAATATATTAGGAGGCATACATAAGTATGGTTGGCAGATCTTCAGTCTTTGTGATGATGTCTATTGAATGTATCTATGGGGGAAAGGAGCCCATTGTAATGATTTCTGTATCTGTCTGGGTGCTGGGCTAGGGTGAGATGTGGTAAATGTCTCTGGCAGTGATGTGATGAGTCACACCTATTAGAACAGGCCAGAACCTCTTATCTGGAACTACTCTTGTTAAAGCAGAAGATGGTACCCAAACCCTGCTCAGTAGAGGGTAGTGCTGAGTTAGAGTCGCAGGTCTATAAGCCATAGGAAACAAAATGAGCACCAGGGATCCAGATAGCATGGATGAAACAGGAGGCAAGATCAAGAAGGAACTGGTAGAGAGAGGCTGGAAGAGGTCTGGGGAGATTCCAAGGCATCAGGCACCCTCAGGGCCCTTGGAAGTGCTCTGGACACTAAAAAACTATGAGCCCAATAATGCCATGCACTGACACACCCACACATTTTGAAGGTTGTTGCTGGCATGTCAACACATCCCAGCAAGGACCTTGGTTAAGAAATTGAGTCATTCTCCCTTGCTTCTCAGTGGTCCTTCCCTACCAGCCTCTGGGTAGCCTAGTGTCTGGGGTCCCTAGTGCCTTCTACCCTCTACCTCACCATTACTTGTTTAGTGCTGAGCCAAACATTTTCAATGTCCCAATAGTCTGATCACTTTATAGTATTATTTAAGCAAACTTCTCACAGGTTAGCATCTTAGTCAATTGGGGATACTGTAACAAATTACTACCTGCTGACTGGGTAGTTTAAAAACAAACAAACAAACAAAAAACATTTCATGCTGTTCTGGAGTAAAAGCCTAAGTTCTGGTGCTGGGGTAGTGGGTTCTAGTGAAGACCCTTGCATTGGTCTACATGGGTCTGTGTTCTCTTATATCATCACAAAGTAGAGGCAGAGCTCTGATCTCTTCATCCTGTTGTCCTTCTCATGCCATTTACAAAGATCCCACCCTCATGACCTCCCACCTCCCATTGGTCCCACTGCCAGTACTCTTCACAGATTAAGGCTTGTTCTACTTGGCTGGATATGTTCTTTCTCATTCATTTAGCACCTTCTGAGAGATGGTATCTCTCTGCCTCTCAGGAAGTTAAACTCCAAGCCTAACTGAGAGCTCCACCCCTGGAGCCAGCTTCAGGCTTGCACTGACTGAAGTCTGTCACAAAGGATAATTTACATATTTGGGGTGTTCATTCTTCTAAAAGGTCTCTTTTCTATCCAATCTACTCTTTACCTCTGCCTTCATCTCTCAGACTTGCCCTTGTCTGCAAGGTCTCAGCCTCGAGCTCTGCTTTCTTTCAGGATAATTTAGCACCCTGACCGACAAAGGCAGAGCATGCCATCGCCTCAAACACAATCTTTCCAGGAAGGAAACAGTATAAATGTGTGCTTCTCTCTGCAGGCCCCCAGCACATCATTATCCCCTTGCACAGATGTGGGAAGGACAGAATTGAGAAGCCAAGAACACACATGTGTGCAGGCAAGGGTGGAGCCAGCTTTTCCCTGAAGTTTGGCCTTTGATGAGCTCTGGTTCTTTCCTGCTTAGTCCCATTGCTAGCATGACATCAGGAAAATGCACGGGCCAAAGAAATGAATAAGCAGCAGTTCCATAGCTGGCCCTCAGAAACTCTGTCAGCTATATGTGAATCTAATGTGGCATTGTAACAGTTTGAGATACAAGCATTATCTACAGAAGTCCAATTCCATGACAGCGATAATGAGAAGAAAAGTTAGATTGATGCAGAAGTAAGTAACACTCCAGCAGAGGCTACAAGTATACTCAGCACTTGAAGAATTCAAAGGACATACAACCCATAGTTTAGCATAGCAATGATTATTCATGGCTAACTGCCAACCCCTTCCTTAAAAATTCTTATGTGTAATATAGGGGACTGCTTCTTCAATTACTTCAGCATTATTGAATGGCTATAATAAAACCTCTGTGAACACTGAAGACTATGAGTTGAGTTGCAGGGAAGAAGGAGGGTCCTGAGTCCAGGGTTTCATGTCTCTTATCATTGAGGACAATAGTGTACACAGACATGAGTGCCTAATTTGTTGTATACATCACTGTTACAAAAAGAAGATGCTATAAGAATTTCAAGGAAGATATGCATTTTGCTGGGTTTTTTTCCCACTCTGTGACCATCGCCATCCTGAAACAGACTCTATAATGTTCAATTTTATTTTCTTAGCCTCTAAAAAAGGCAGGAATGGGACTCCTGATGTTGCTAGCTTTGTACACAGTCACAGGGACAGAGAAGAGCAGAGAACAGCTCAGAACCTGTCCTCTAGCCTGATGCTTGTGGAACTTAGCCTGGAACAACTCCCCTGGGAATCTTTTCACTGGGCAGATTCTGATTCTATAGAACCAGAGTAAATTCTGGGGTTCTGCCTTGCTAATGAACCCTAAGGAACACTAGCCACTGGTCCAGGGATCTCATTTAAAGAACAGTCCCATCCTGGTAATACCTCTCCTGCACTCACTTCACTGTGGAACAGTTGAAGTGCAGTGTCCCCATAGTGTCAGCTGGACAAGCCACTAGCTGAGACAGAGAGGGCTTGCAGACAGCCACTGGCCAATTTTCAGGAAGGTAATGGCAGATTTTCATTTCTTCAGTGACTCGCCTGGGCTTTTGGGAATCCTCAGGTGATGGCAGGAGGAAATCCTAGCAAAGGGTAGCCCATACTTTCATGCTTGCACAGCTGCTTTAATGCTAGAGAGGCTGCAGAGAGCATCTCATTATAGTGAATGAAGGGAAATGCAGCCCTTGGTTTAGCATAACAATGAATATTCATGAATGTCCAGCAATCCCTTCCTTCAAGACTCTTAGGCTTGATATAGGACTGCCTCCTTCCCATCAACCAGGATTATCAAGTGGCTATAATTAAAATATACTACAGCTTTTCCTAGCCTGGGACTCAAGTGCAAGTCTGGGCTTCTAGCACCAGCACATTAATAACAGAGCCTGGCTCTGTAGGGTGGGGGGAGTGTTCTGACTGCATCATCCTGTCTGTTTAGGGGTGGCCCTGAAGGGCCAGGACCCTAATAACTGAGTCTAGGTGCCACTACCTCAGGGATTGACAGAGGAGCACACTTTCTCCTTTCTTGAACCTGTTTTTTTATATGCTAAAGAGTATATTAGTGACAACAATGCCTCCAACAGCTATTTCAAGACTAAATGAGACTGTGGATGTGAGAGCAGAGAGAAATTACAAAGAGCAAATCACTCCAATCTGCCATCATTTTTATCACGATCCACCCTCCCCTCTGTACTGGGCACAGTATGAAGGATGCTTCTTCACGGGAATGTGCCTAAATAGACCTGTATGTGGGCACTAAGGAGCTGTGAGGAGGACACCATGAGTTTGAAGGACCACACAGTGCTCTCTATGATACAGTAACAGTTCAGGGCAAGTCCTTCTACCATCTGAAAACACTGCTTTCTTTCGATGTGTAAAATGATATTTAGAGCCCCCCTTCTTTTGCTTTGAGCAGCTGGGGCAATAGAATGAATAAATGCTACCCAAAAGTTCAACAAGCATACAGTAACGGGAGAACTGCTTGGCTACCATGACCCTCTGAGCAGCTTTGTGGTGCATGAAGGGACCCAAGTTTCTCTGGACACACTCCGCTGCAGGATTCTTCACAAGTTTACAGTAGGCTGACATATCATTCATTCTAGGGCACATGATCTTCAATTATCTCATCACTTAAAAAACACTGAGTAGTTGTAATGAGTCAGGTCCAATGCTGAGCTCAAAATAAAAAAGAAGTGAGCTCCAGATGCTCGGGCAGCTTTTGATATAGAGAAGAAGTAGGACAGGCAGGACAGCAGTATGCAGCAGTGATGGGAACAGTATCTAAAAGTAAAGGGGACAGTATGCAGAAGTAAAAGGGAATAGTACCTAATGGTGATAAAGTGATGCTCATATGGTCATGAGACCAAGCTCCATTTCAGTGGAAAAGATACCCAAGTATCATTCTTCCACAAAAGCAAAAGCCTTCTACATTCTCTTTCTTATTATATGCTACAAAGTGAACTTGACCACAGCAAGACAACTTTGACCAATCAGAAGATGTTCCCCTTGAGAGTAGTTGAGAAACAGGCAAAATGGATAAGAACCGAGGGTGATGAAGCTACCTGTTTGTACTGCCTGCCACTGTGGTTGATAATAGAGACATTTTCATCTTGCTGGGACATTGTGTCTGGGGCTTAACTGTGTCCTAACATATTACCTTATATAATTAGCTACAAGCAGTTTGTAATTCTGGTTGATTGATTGGTTCATTCATTCAGCATTCACTAAGCATCTACAAAGTATCAAGCACTCAGCAAAATGCTTTCATATGCATCATGACAGTTAATTTCACAACTATGCTAAATCCAGAAGTCCTTGCTTTCTTCATTATATAGACAAGGAGACAAGGAGCAAAAATATACAGTGACTTGCTGGAGACCACAAAGCTAAGAAAAGGACAAACAAGGACCAAACTGGAAGGCAAGTGCCTGTCTACAAACTTGTATAATTTCTGCTGTATTTATGAAGCACTAGACAAGAGCTGGGGATCTTAAATGATAAGACTTCATCTTCAGCTTAAAAAAATAGTTAAAAACCAAGCAATATGGGAGTATAAAGCAAAATCAAATCCACAGGCACACTCAATTTTGTGATAGCATGACTACCAGCAGTTATTATTTGAGCAGGTGTTTCTGACCTCCTCTGAAGTAAACTGGAGTTTGTTGTATGAAAGCATTCTGAGGCACCTTCAGATGAGTTCTCTGACCTGCTGGAAGAGCCAGCAGCTCAATGGAGCTGAAACTCAACTTCACTGAAACCCAACTTCCCATTGACTCTGTGCTCTAAATGAAAAGTCCTGATACTCCTCCCTCATCCTTCTACATGCCTCAGCTTCTCACACAGATTGGCGTAAAGTCAGTGGCAACTGAAAGAACAGGCATGGAGCAAAAAGAAAGTTCAGCAATGAGAAAGCCCATAATTTAGCATCAGTGACTATGAGAACACCCTACCCAACCAGAAGGACCATAAATTGTAGAATGAGATACACAAATAACAATTGTTTTGTACATGAGAAAGGCCAAGACAATTTTGTTATATAATTCTTGAAATCCACCATGCACTATACTCACATGGAGATTTATGGTAACAAGAGAGTCATGTTGGAGCCTGGCATGTTCTCCTGATTTATGGA
The DNA here is from genome assembly GCA_004025045.1 of Sigmodon hispidus. Taxonomy (NCBI): domain Eukaryota; kingdom Metazoa; phylum Chordata; class Mammalia; order Rodentia; family Cricetidae; genus Sigmodon; species Sigmodon hispidus. Next base: position 190,417 of record PVIH01000028.1, read on the forward strand.
AGACGTACTGAGTTAAAGAAAGGGCCAATGGGTGTTCTTCAGAAAAAGATGAGAGCTGATGGAAAGATATGGGGGAAGTTCACTGCTGACTCTTCTGCTACAGAATTTAGGAAATTGTTCTCTCTAAAGCACAAATTGACTCTGTCAGATAAACACTTCCCTTCCCAGGCTTCCTAATGACATTCAAGTCCCCATTAAAGTCAACATGTGTAACATTCTTCATAATCCCTTCCCATCTGCTCCACTAGGCTTAGCAGATCCTACAGCCATACTCAGTAGACTGGCCTTAACCTTCCCCACACTAAGACTGGCACTGTGGTTCATAGGTTTTTATTGATAGCTTAGGCTTAGATTTTTCTATTCCACTCTCCTAGCTTCCAACCCACGTGTTCTGTATACTTTCCAGAGTCCAGCTCAAATATCAGTTCTAAAACTTGAGCACTGACTAATGTCAGCATTCACAGTCTATTCCCCAATGGTGTTTCACTGGGCACAAATATAAGGATGGTTCTTCTTATGGGTGTGTCCCACACAATGCAATGCTAGAAGATAGAGACTCAAAAAACAGCACACTTAGAAGTACTTCTACATCAATCCAAATCAGAAAACCTAGTAGTAATAACTTCAAATCTTTAGACAAATTGTTTAACTTGATTTCTGCAAATGTAAAATAAATATGATAGCCCCTTGTGAAATTGGTATAGTGATTAAAGTATATTAGATGCCTTTAATCCAATAAATGTTAACTTCCTCCTCCCCTTTATCCATTCTTGTATCTGTGATATATGTTCAGTTTTGTCTACACATGTGCTCAATAAATATCTGATGAATGGAAAATCAATGCCACCTTCTCTTTGGGATTTTTCAGGTGAAGATATTTTAAAGCTAGTATTTATTATTGGCCCTAACTGGATCCTAAGAGAACTCCAAAAGAGAATCTGACTTTTTTCCAAGTCTTGGTGAAATTAAGGCTATTATAATGATGAGTAAATATCTAATGATATATACATGTGTTTCTTGAATCAGTCTTTGATGAAGTATACTCCTTTGAGGTCAGCAGCATATTTCAAAATGTGCAATGTTCTCTGTTTTTGCCCCAGTCATTCATCCATGCATTCACCCCACAACTTATTAATAGCATCTCAATTACACAACCAGGCCACCTCACACACAGCAAGAGCAAGCCTAGACACATAGAGAGACACACACTTCTTTCTTCACCATGCTTCATCACAGGTATCTGCTCATACTCTCCTTGTAAGATAACAAAATCTAAAAACATAATGTGACCTCACAGGCTGCCCATTCCAGCACACTACTGGTGGATTTTAAACTGGCTCCTTGATTATTGACATCTCCAAACCAAATTGTCAGACATCTGAAGACTGGAAAGTTAAGTGTTTAAATAAAACCATTATCTCCTTCTGAAAGTTCTGTCCCTAACCCAAATACATCCATGCAGGGGTCCAAAGTGTAACTATTAGGCATTTTCCAATTGTGTTTTCTCCAAACTGAATGCTTTTTGGTGTGTTATTGTAGGGACACTGTATTCTGTTCCATTGTAAATAATTTTCCTGCCTACTGGTTTAATAAAACCACTGATTGGTTGAAGGCAGACAGGAAGTGTGGGTGGGGCTACCAGCCTAAGGAAACTCTGGGAACATCTTAGAATAGACACAGATGCCACAGAGATTCAATGGAGACAGGACAATGAAACAGCAATAGACACAGAGGAAAGAAGCTGAAGTGCTTGCTGCTCTGAGATAAGGTACCGAGCCACATAGTTGAACAAGATGGGTTAGTTTAAGGGTAAAGAGTTAGCAGGCGGGGACTGGAGAGATGGCTCAGTGGTTAAGAGCACCGTCTGCTCTTCCAAAGGACCCGGGTTCGATTCCCAGCACCCACATGGCAGCTCACAACTGTCTGTAGTTTCAGTTCCAGGCAAACACCAAGACAAATAAATAAATAAAATAAATTAAAAAGTTTAAAAAAAAAAGAGTTAGCAGGCTTTATGCCTGGGCCCCAGGCCAATCAGCATAAAAATAATATAAGCCTGTGTGTGATTATTTGAGGCTAAGCAGGGCTGCGAGTTGGACTGAACCTCTGGGGTAGACTGGAATGTCTGGGCTAGAAACCTATTAATACATGCTATGGTTTGAAGAACTGTTTTACTGAGTCCATGTATATCTTCTTCTTCTCAAGGATTTTCATCTAAAATCTCCCTGATATCCTAGAGAATCCAATGAATCTTTCTTGGAAAATGCATATACAGACCTATACATACACAAACTCTGCCTTCAATAACAAGGGGTTAACATGACCTTTAAAGCCATCCTATCAACCCCTGAAAGTAACCCTATTCTTTACTGGAATTTCTTTAGAGTTATGGATCTTTCCTTGGTCACATTGATTTTACTTCAAGGTCCAGCACATGCTTGGCACTCAAGAGAGGCTCACCAGATCAATAATGAATCGACAGCAGCGTTAGTGAGCACCAGATTTCTTCCAATTGTATAGAACCCACAAACAGGCCTGTAAACTAGAGGTTATCGTTGTACAGTTACATTATATACTCTATTGTACAGGTAAAGAAACTGAGTCTCTGATCACAAAGCAACCAGTAGAAAGCCATAACTGAGGCTCCACTCACCCTGGCTTCATGGAACCATACTGATTCCCAAACAAGGCTGAGCCACAATTCCCTGGCACATGCACAGCCTTTACTTTTCCTCTTAGTGCCTGTATCAGAATGGAGTAATGTACCATGTATGGTTAGGGCATGGTAGGGACGATGATCTGAAGGTGGTATAAACAGATATGTGTGGATCTCACTGTCTTCTGCAAAGTATTATTAACTCTGATGGAAGGTCATGGTTCCCGACCCCTTAGGTCATTTGTTGTAATCCTATATTAGGATTAATAATTTCTGTGTCCTAAGACATTCCCCTCCTGGTTTGTCAGAAAAGTTGATTTAGGGTTTGTCCTATGGCTTTCTGTTGGATCTAGAGAACCAGAGTATGAGCATCAGTAAAAGATGTGGTTAAAGGAGAAGAGAGTATTTCCTAGCTAGTTACTAGGTTCACTGCTACTTTTGAAGGAAGCTACTATCCAGAGTTACTTGTTTTTAAATGATAATGGCCCCTCCTTGCCTTGCCAGGCTTAGGTGTACATTCTAGGTGCCCTCTTATTGGTTTGCCAAACTTTGTACGTATCTTCAGAACCCCCTTAGCTAAACCTTTCCATTTCCTAATCTAAACATACCACTTGCTTCCTCCAAGGATCCTGTATGACACACATGCTTGGCCACTTGTCTGGACTAGCTGAGTAAGTCTGAATTTGTACACAGGAAGAAAAAAATTAAGCATTTGGGAAGTATCTCAGAGACCATCCTCAAGACTTGATTCTCTGGTCATGGCAATGGTGGCCAGGCAAGGCTGGTGATTAACATCCTGTGTTTAAGCATTTGCTATGTGTCTTGGTTTTCATGGATCTCCTCAATACCTCTTACTTTTCTAAAGTAGAAAACATTCATTATCTCCAATAAAAAGAAAAAAAAAGAAAGCATAGAGTTTTCCCAGAACCTCACTGGTATTGAAGTGCTGGAAAATTCACCTCAACATTGCTTGCTTAGAACACATGTATTGATCAGACTAGTCTGTACAGAAATAGCAGCCATGGGCCTAGAGACTCAAGAAATCCCCATAGAACTATGGTCAGCATAGAGCATTCCTGTGGCCCAACACTCAATCAGGATATTTCATTGTCCAACAGCCTCATTCTGAAGAGATATTCCTTTGTTGAGGAACCATTTGTGCATTGTAAGACATTTAGAAACATCCTTTGGTATACTATTTTTAAATGCCCAATACTCCAGGAATGACAACCAAAATATTTCCCAACATTACCAAATGTTTTGTGTAGGGAAAAAAAATTTCCTTGTTGAAAAACACTCATTTTGTTCAATTCCGTAAGTAGTTATCTGACCCATATCCTGTGCCAGGCATGACAGAAGATGCAAAGATGATTTAGTTCAGTTCTTCCCATGCCACAGAAGAGAGGGGTCAATGAAGGCGGCAGAAATATGACAAAGGATGTCTTCTAGAGTGGGGAACTCAATACTGTATATTGCTTTAGGAAATAACTGCGACTGATTGTCATATGAAAGCCTACAAGAAATGTAGCTCAGAGAATTGACTTTATTCTTGATAGTGCCACAGGTCACATTCCAAAGGACAAGTTAGCTATCTCTCTGCTATGTAAAGTCCATATGCAAGATCTTCCACAACCACCTCTCCAGCAGCATCTTGCTTTGTTCTGAGTCTTGTGCTTTGAGCTCAAGAAGCATGGTGCTTGTCACGTATACAACAAGCTCCTGCTTTCTTTGAAGGATCTCTCCTCCATATCTGCCTGTCTTAGGCCTCTCTCCAGCTTCACTAAGCTCACAGAAGCCCCACCTCAATCACACATCAAACAGGGTCTAACCACAAAGTGTTTCATCTGCGTATAGTTCCTACAACACAGATGTGCTTCATCTCTCCGTGGTTTTTGTGTATTATGTTCTGTTTGCCACAATGCTACCCACCTCATCCAATTACCCCTTGTTTCAAAATTCAACATGGACATTACTTTCCTTCCTCATTCCAGAGTCAAATCACCTCTGAAGCACTAGCACCTTCATTATACATCAGCTATTACATAAATTGGATACGGCAGTTGTTAGACTCTCTAATTTGTTCTGTAGAGTCATCTTCCTGAGGGTAAGACACATTTCTATTAGGTGCGTTGCTTGCCAGTGTGAATGTAGTGTGGATTAAGACCTTGGCTAGGCCAAGGATAGAGAAGCTCAGAAACATGCTGCTGTGATAGAGAGCCACAGCGGGTCCCTGCAGACTTGGAAGCTGGCACATTACAATGTAATTTATTAGAGCCTGGCACAAGTTCATTTTTATGGGCAGAACATCTATTTTAATGGGTACATATATAACCACAGTTTTCAATCTGCTTCTTTTCCTCAAGAGAAAATCATGGAAGGAATCATGATAGGAAGAAAATGAGGGTTTGTGATGGGGGGATGTGGGCTAGCATAGGGTAGGATATGTTTTCTCTAGTACTTTCTTAAAATAGACCCAAGAGAAGGAGGCTCCTAATTCACTAAGAAGCATACACTCACCTACAAAATTAGATTAACACAATGGACAAGTTGACTCTAATTTTGTGCCTCATCTATCTTATTCAAATTACCAGTCTGACCAATGTATCAACAGTGAATTATCCAGTTGCTTCAGTTCTGTGAAACTTCCTATTACAAAGCTCTTTACAGAGAAGTTGAACTGTGATGAAAGGAGCAATAAACCTTGGAGCCAGACAGCTTCATGATTACATTCTGAGCGTGGCACTTCTAGCTGCAGAGCTATGAAAGTGACATCACAGACTTTTTACTTCACCATAAGGAAAACGGACAATAGTATCTAATTTGTGGGGCAACTGCAATGAGAAAATGATATAATGCTCATAACCCAAGCACCATCACACCAAGCACTTAGTAGGTGCCCAGTAAACCTCAGTTTATAGCAGCATGCCTTCCCATTGCTGAGCGGGGAAGTGGCAAAGGTAAGGTACTGTTTCAGGTAGGGGTACCAGAAACACCTCTTCATATGGTAGTCCATGGGTATACCTATGACATAATGAACCCAGTCCTCTGAAATGCCAAAAACATGTTAAGGAATATTCTGGTAGGCATCTTCAAACCAGTACATGAAAGATGATGAGCTGTAATCTTACAGAGGACAAAGGAGGCCTCTCTGGTTACAAAATTCACCCCAAGCATGCTCACTGGCTCACTCTATCCATCCATGCTTCTTTCTTCTGGTTCATTTACTTCTTCTTTTACCCTCTATCCACATTCACCAAGTGTTTGACCAATCAGCTAAAAACTATACTACCCAGCTTTCTTTGGTCCAAGCAGGGCTTCAAAAATAAATTTGGATCTGGGAAATGATAGATTGTGTCTCAAAACCAAGTTTTTTGCTCTGTATGTCTTTACTGGGGACTTTATGGGGTATAATGAAGCAGAGTCATGTGTAATCAGAAGGGATGGGGGTGATGATGCATTAAATCATGGAAGGTGGCTTCCTGGTGAACACACATATTCTCTAGATCCAGAAGACCCCACAGCCCCAGCTTTTCATTGTGAGGTCTCTGCTGTTTATCTTGCTTACCACAGAAAAGCCCGTCTCCTTACTAACCATGCTGTGAGGATCCATGTGGAGGGAGCATTGAGTCTGACACATGGCAAGGAAGAGGAGTCTTAGCGTTGCAAATGGAAAGGACCACTCTGACATGAAAAAGGCAAAAAGGTGATAGACAAGCATTCTAGCTTCTTCATAATAAGAAAGATCATGATTCTAAGATGGGTTTTTTTAAAACCCCTCTGCCCCTGTTCTATCAAAATCAAACCAAATTAAAGATAATTCATTAAAATTGCCAGAGAATACACACCCCATCCATCTAATTCAACCCAATATCAGTTCAGTTTAGAGTAAAAGGAGGGCAGGAAAGATTGATCTTGATACCATCTTTATTAAGAGAGGATTATGTTTCTGTTGACTGACCACCTGAACAGATGGGAAAGAAACCTGAATGGCAACTTAACCCTTTGGAAGTGACTCAGCACATACAGACTTGTACCTCCTTTAGTCTGAACAGGTTTTGTGTTCTAGTTCCTTCTCCTGGGGCCACGTAGAACAAATGGAATCCTCTGAAAACCTTGTTTTAAATGGCTCACTCCAGTATGTGATGGTGGCCCCTACCTAATGCAAAGCAAATGACCCTTTTAGTCAGCTCTCTGGTTTATAAACATCTATTTGGATGTATCTATTCAGGAAGAATTTCCACCATGACTTCTTTTTCTAGGACCAACTTCTGAAAAATGAAAGGGGCTAGGTTTTAGGTAAACCGTTAAATCATATAATTTTAAGAGGCATAAATAAACTCATTTAATGTTAGATATTGGGCAACAGGGAACACATTTGGTTATACTTATGCTCCCTTTTAAGGTTTACTGTTTATCATTCACTTTTGTTGGTTTTCTTCATTAAAGCCATGTTAGCCATCCAAAGCAAATAGGTGGTTAGATAGAATACTAACCTGGTCTAAGTGATCCTTAGGGTCCTCTAGTCTTCAAGTTCTATCTCTCTTCTTAGCTGTTACATTTTACAGAACAGACTTTATAGAAACTTGGGGTTTGAGTCCAATGGGAATAGACATGTCTTGTGCTTGGCTGACATCCTCCAGGTAGACCCTTTCCTGACTCCCTTCACACCCTTTACCATTGCTCTGTATCATAGGAATACAACTGTTTAGAAATATATCCAGATTAGTTTGAGAATTCTGACTTCTAGCTTGGATTGGACAAGGAGAGGTACAGGATGAAATAGGCATATAGGAAGAAATAAAGGGTATTGCTCTCTGTACTCCTTATTCCTTATTGGCAGTTCATGGGTTTCTATAGTTAAGACCCTGGATTTTCTGCTGGTCTTCCTATGGCTACATGATGCAGTGGGTTCAGATACCCATCCTTTCTTCTTTCAGGGCAAAGAACAGAAATAACTGCCCACTGATGGTAATCTGTGGGTATCTGACAACCCTTTATATCTGTTCTTAACCCTTCCCACATGTCTTTAAATAGTTCTTTCTCTAAAGCATCCTTCAGAGTAGACCATCTGTTCCCTCCCAGGACCCTAATTAATTCACTACCAGTCCTGTTCTTGGTATTCTTCCAAAGGGGGTGAGTGAGTCCATATTAAAAGGTCCAGATGCTTTAGTCTCAAAAACATAGTTTAGGGCTAAGTATGGTATGGTACATGTCTGTAATCCCAGCATCTACCATCTGAAAGACAATCATGAGTTTGAGACCAGTACAGACTGCACAGTAAGACGCTCTCAAAAAAAGAAAAGAGGGGAGTGGATGATTAGATGGCACAGCAGGTAAAGATGCTTGCCAACAAACCTAGAGGTCTGAGTCCAATCTTTGGAACACATATAGATGTAGAAAAATAAATCAACTCTACAAATGACCTGCACATGTGTACCCACCAATCTACTTACTACATACATACAATAATAAATATTCTTTAAAACAGGGAATATATATGCATTTATGTGTGCATATATATGTATATATGAATGATGCAGTGTTAATTAGATCTCTGTATTGGTTATCTATTTTTGTTCTTTTCAATACATTTTCCCCCATGAATAAAGAACAACCCCTTCTTTATCCAATTTGAGAAAGTGTCAATTAAATACTACCATCCACTGGTCATAAAATGGACATATAATCCATGCCAATACAATTCTATTGTGAATTTTTGCAGTAGAACTTGGTAGAGAAACTCCATTCCTCCTAGGTGATGGCTACTAGAAATGGGTAGACCTGGAACCAGTTAAATGGAATTGCAGAAAAGACTGTTTGGGGCCAAGCATCTCTGTTTAAGGATCTGCTTCTTCTTATCCTGAAAACCCAGCTACAGAATGATCTCTCTGCAGTCTGACTTTTGTTGACCTTTTCTCTTGTAGCTCTTTGTGTATAGTTCTTTCCCAGTTAATGCATCCCTAGTAGGGATAAAATTCAGAGTTAATCTTACTCTGACTGACTGGACACAGGGACTTAGATCTATGGTGAAGTGCCTACTAGATGTTTGCTTGTGTCTTAACAACTGTTTTGACATCTGTAGCTCGTTTTATCACTAGGAGAGTTTTAGGTGATGACTATGACAGAGAGTCCTTTCTTCTTAGTCAATAGTACTCTGGAATTTATATGGGTAACAGTCCCAAAGATAAAGCCATGCTCCACTTTGGTTGGGAACATGCCAAAGCTTTTCTTAGAGTGACATGGTGCCTGTGTTCACACAACTTCTTCCTGGATTGATCTTGGATTATACCTACACCTCATTTTCCACTGCCTTCTCTACCTAAAAATCTCATTCAAGCTTTCTATCTTGAGATGTATAGAATGAAGCTCCTGCCTTCACGTTGTACTCTGATGCTCGAATAGTTCTCCATCCTGCCGATGGACCAAGTACCTTAATGTCCATTGTTACTTTCCTCCACAGGATTTAGCCTTCTTGTTAACCTCAGCCACTTTAAGAACTGTTCCTGTTCATAGTCCATGCACCTGCCTTAGTGTGACCTTGACTCCAGACTCAGAAGATTGGGTATCTGAAGAGAATTGGGTTTTACTAATTTTGTCAAATGTTCTTTAAAATAGGTGTCAGTAAAGAGAAAAACGAAGATCAGAGAAAGGTCCGTCTATGCAGAAAATGGTGACTATGTTCTAATTGTAGGATTGGTTTTTTACCCATGTCTTATAGCCAATGGCAATGGGAGTGGAGTGGTATTTTATAAAGTCTCACTTTCAGTAAGGAGGGAAATTCTTAAGGGGAAAAATGCAGAAGTTAAAACAATACGATGTGCTTTTAACAACTGAGACAAAAGACTGAAATAGAGGATACAGCCGAAATTAGTTCCCGAGCAACTCTGATGAGAAAATTATCCGACAGCAAATTACACGCTGTGTTTCACCATGAGCTTCACTGAAACTTAAGGCATTGGGTTAACCAAAATGAGACTGAAGGGGCCAGGGGCTAGAAGCTATGCAGGAAGATGAAGGAAAAAGAAAGGCAATTAATAATTTCTCAGTATCAGCCATATGAATCCCATCTTGAAATAGCCATGAAGTGAATTCACCTTTAGTTCTATCTACTCAGGAGACAGAGGTAGGCTAACACTTTAGTCAAAGTGTTTTATGCAGTATCAGGAATTGATCCCAATGCTATAATATAGCTACTTATGTGTTTCACCACTGAGCAATATTCCTAGTTGAACCCAGAAGTTTGAAACCCCCTTAATCAACACATCAGAATTATCTATGCATAAGATCTGGTAGAAGTTAGGAGCACACTTTGGTGCAGAAGCTCATGTTCCAAGGGTAAAACAGACTTTCTGATATTTAGTTGAGCAGTATTTATGAGGAAAGGGGTCACTTGTGATAGAGGAAGGGAAAACAACCAGTCTGATTGCCACAAGTTAAATGTATTATTTCAAGAGAACACTTTGGATCAACTGTTGGATATGACTGTTGGGCTCCAGCAAACTGGCGGCACATTCAATTGACAATAGCTCAGGAGTTACTGATTACAAAGATGTTGACAAGGGAATAGAGCCCTAAGAAATGGTCATAGGCAGCTTGGTACCCACAATGGTGGAAGTAAAGAGAGAGGAGGGAACCTGAATGAGAATGAGTCTACTGACATCTGGAACAAAGCCAGCCCAAGGTGACCTCACAGGGAGGAAGCCAGGCAAAGAATATTTCCTTCTTACTCTGCTTCCTTGGAGCTTCATCCAGAAAGCCTTGAGACAAAGGGAGGGACAGTGAATCTAGATTCCTGGAGAGAACCAGGTAGTGTAAAGTTGGGAGTGAACGCAGTTGAATGAAGCCAGGAAGCATCATCCTAAGGTGTACAGATAAGTTCTGAAGTATGAATGAGACTGCAGCATATTTATTTTCCAGGGACTCTATATAGGAAGCAGGTTAGTTTCTTGTGAAGTTTGACCAAAAACATAGGCAGCCACAAAAGTATGTGCAACATACCAGGCTGATTACTCATCTGGCTAAGAGAAACTCTACAGCAATGAAGCCAACATGTTAATACCCTGTTAAGCAATGTGTAGCATAGTTATTCTTCTCTTGGTAAGAGTTTGGTAAGATTATGGGGTAGACATGGTGTAGAATTTAGTTAGACAAAGGATTCAACTGAGAATGTTCAATTAGAAAAACCATGAGCCTGTCAGACACTTGTTTTCTTTATTATTTAATGGATGTGCTTAGTTTGCTTATGGTATAAGTAAAATCAAATGCAGCCCAGTGAATTAAGAAATAAAGAATATGAAGTAGAGAGCATAGGTGAATTTAAGTTTGGGGAACTCTGCAATTAGACTTGCATTCCTGGAAAGGATTACCCAGCAAAAATGCATCTAGAAGGAACTGTACTAGGATGCAGGACACGGATACAGACATGCATAGATAGAATATGAAAGATGATGACAATATACAGATCAAAACCTGGGCCAAGTCCTTCCTCATGAGTTTTAGAAGACATCAACCCTGCCAGTTTCTTGATCTCACACTCTAGGCCTCTAGACCCATGAGAGAATGCACTTACTTGTACTGTTTCAGCCACCCAGGTGGTAGTACTCTGTGATAATATCCTTAGAAAATAAATATATATTCCAAACCCCTCTTTTATCCATAGACATCAAAAAGGGGGAAAAACAAACAAACAAAAACAAGGTCACTTGCTTGTGTTGGGAAAATGTAATGCTGTGGTCACCAGGTCATTCCGTGTATACCTTCACACAGGCATATCTTTTTACTCACTGATATGTCACCAGTGTTTGTATCAGTGCATCTTTATCTGTGAGCAGATGCAGGAAAGGTAGTGAAGAATCCTAGTGCAAAAACCCAGGCAAAAAGGGTTAACAGTATGGACCGGCTGACAGCTTAGATGTTCTGTGTGAAAAAGGGGGAGGCGTTAAACCGGGCTCCATAGCTACAGCAAGAATGAAACTGTCTTCCTTAATGTGGAGAATGCAGATGGAGCTCTATCTTGTTGGGGGTGAGAGGAGAAACGAAGAGTTTAGTTTTGAACATATTGACTTTGACATATATACTAGATCTCCGAGTGGATATGTTAAGTAGGCTGTAAGATATAGAAATGTCTAATTCGGCGTAGAAATCCAGGCAGTACATACCAATTTGAGTATTGTCAACACGTAGATAGTATTTAAAGACAGAAGGGATAAGCCCTCCTAAAGCAATGAGTATACACAAAAAGTCAGAATCCTGGAGCACTCCAGAATCCAGTTTCAGAAATGAGGAATAAACAGTAAAAGAAAGGAACTGAAGAGGGCTCTCTGAAATAGAAAAAAACAACTGATGATATTGCAACATGGAAGCCAGAGAAAAAGAGAGAGAGAAGCTGACAGTTTCCAAACACAAAAGAATTAAGATTGTGCAATTTTGTGGCCTAAAATTCATAAACCAATTTTTCTTAATTTAGTTGGAGATTTGTTCATAATTACTTATCATACTAAGAAGGCTTATGACTACTGCATCTAATGCTCTTTGTTATGACAAACCTTGTGAGTTGTTGGAACGCTTACTTCAATATGACTTATTTTCCATTGTGATGCTTTTATTCTCTTAATGATTTTAATCATAGTTACAATACTTTGGGCAAGTTAGTAGGAAGAATGCTAATGAACTGATTCATTGAGTAAGTGCTACTTTATGGTATGCTAAACACTGATGAAAAGGTGTAGACAAAGCACTGAGTGATTCTGAAACAGAGGCCTGTCCCTAGGAGCTTTCCAGCCACCAGTGTGCTGGGATCCAGGGAATGGGTAGTTATCTCAGCATGACATTTGTCAACATTAACAGGTCACATTGATCTCTTCCGTTTTTGATGTCTTTAGGATGAAAAATAAGTTTGGAATATGTATTTATTTCCTAAGGATGTTATCACAAAGTGCTACCATCTGGATGTCTGAAATAATACAAGTATATTTTCTCATGGTTCCAGAGGCTGGAAATATGACTTCAAGAGCCTGGTAAAAAGCTCAGCTACAACCTAGGCCCATAACTGGACCCTGGGTAGGCCCACCCTAACATCTACCCCATCTAGGACCTATGGGAGCTCATGAATGGACTGGTCCTGTGTGAACCCACAGGATCTCCATGATTCCTCAGGGCAACCACAGGATATCCCAGAGAAGTTCCAGTGAGGATCCAGTGAGGATGGTGTACCAGAAACCAGAAGCCTTGAACCAGTGACTCATTACCAGGAACATTTGCTAGAAAGGATGATTGAACAAGAGAGCATACCATATGACACACTGAGGCCCCCAATGCCACCAGGACTAATGAAGAGATATGGGAAGGAAAGAAGAAGAAGCAAAGAGTTTTTGTTTTATTTTATTTTGAGGAGGGTTGGTTTGTTTTGTTCTTGTTTTTGTTTGTTTGCTTTGTTTTGTCTTGATTTTTAAAATTTTTTGTATGTGGGGGCAATGCAGGGATGGGGAGAATATGGTAGGACTGGAAGGTGAGAAGTTGGAAACTTCTAAAGAAACCATAAAGAAGTTAAATTTTCAAAAAGAAGGAGGAGGTGAAGGAAATGAAGAAGATAAAGAAGAGGAGGAGGAAGAGGAGGTGGGGGAAGGGGAGGAAGAGAGGGAGGAGGAGGGAGAGGAGAAGGAGAGGGAGGAGGGAGAGGAGGAGGAGGAGGAGGAGGAGGAAGAGGAGCAGCTGCCAGCAGAGTTAGTTTCTCTAAGACTCAGCAGAGAAGAACCTGCCTCAGGCTTTGGCCTACACAGTATCATCATCTTCCATTTTCTTTCTATCCATGTCTGTCACTGTTTCCAAATGTGCCCTTAACATAAGGATATGGATCATATTGGACCACAATTCATAGTAAAAACTTTATTTTAATTTGATTATATTAATACAATATATGAGATATATGAAGACTGTGTAAAGAAGAAGGTCACAATCTGAGACACTCAGAGTGTACTGTCTATTATTTATTTGTGGGGTAGGATACAAGTCTCAGCTTAACCAAATACCGATCCTTGGGCTAGCAGTAGAGATGGCTGTGGGAATTCTGACTCTAGCAGGCAGGAAGTGATGCTGAGGCCAAGTGGTTATTTCTTTTTTATGGTAAATGCATTTTATTTTATTTTTGTGTGTCTTTTTTATTATTATGAATAAAGTCGCATTTTCTATCCATGTATGTCCTTGTTCAAGGTCCCTTCTCCCTCCCACCCCCTCCAGTCACACTCTCTTCTCCACATCTTCCCATCTCCTCCCCAGCAAGGGCAGGAGGTCCCAAGGTCCCAAGATCCCAATATGGCTTAGTTCAGCATCCACTCCTAAAGTGCTGAAACTGCCTCTTACTAACTTTGGTTAGATCCCTTCTCCTCTATGAACTCCCAAACTGACTGGGAAGTGGAGGAGAAGAATAATAACCATTTTATAGGGCCTGAAAGGGTTAATGATAGCAAAATATAGTTCCAGCATATTCTAAAACTAATATATGGCAACTATCATTATAATATGGATCTTAAATGCTTATAAAAAGAGTTTGTGTACAAAACTTGGCAAGGGAACTCTAATACTCTAGAAAAACCAACAGTTCAATTTCTAAATGTTTTAAGATTCCCAAGATCTTTTCACACCCAACCCCCTTTGATAAATACTTTGATAAATAAATCTTATAGCTAAGGAGAGCGAAGCACTGGAGATGGCCATGAAGTCAGAGGAGCATTTGTCAGGTATCCTTGAAAGGTTTCCTCTTTCTCTGTCTCTCTCTGTCTCTGTCTGTCTCTCTCTGTCTCTGTCTCTCTGTCTCTGTCTCTCTGTCTCTGTCTCTCTGTCTCTGTCTCTCTGTCTCTCTCTGTCTCTCTCTGTCTCTCTCTGTCTCTGTCTCTCTCTGTCTCTCTCTCTGTCTCTCTCTCTGTCTCTCTCTCTGTCTCTCTGTCTCTCTCTCTCTCTCTCTCTCTCTCTCGTCATTCTGAGGTTTTTAAGTCCACATACTGAACATACTACAAAATAAACAACCCTGATGAGGAGCTGTCCAGAGGAATTTAGACCATCTTTGCACTCCTTACTGAATAATTAAGACCCTCAGCCCACCCAGGCTTGAATTGGTTTCCTAAATGCCTTCATGCTCTGGAAGCTGGGGAGCTTGGCTCCATGGGGACCTTTTTGTTTCTTTTTAAACCCAAAGCAATGGACTTGAAAATCTAAATCCATAAAGCTAACAAAGACCTTATTAATTGTGGTTTCCTGATAAACAGTTTCCCCACACACACTCTTTTCCTCCCTCTCTCTAGGCAACCCTTGCATAAAAATATCCATTCGCCAACTGTTCACCACCTGTTCCTCCTCTTGCTGGCATACCTTGCGAAGCATCCATAGATGCCAGAGCGAGTGTTTGCTGCAGCACTCCACACTGCCCGGGCTTGCCGCCACCAGGTCTTGCCACAGGGTAGGCATGTGGAAAGAAGGGGATTGTCTGGCAGAGGAAGTCTGGGATAAGATCAGGAAGGTAGTGGCTGTATCAAGGCTTTAGGGTCATTGAAACTTAGCTTTCAATTGAAGCTCTGTCTTGTTTTTTGCTGTGCATCTTTGCTCAGTATATTTTGCTCTCTGATCTGGAATGTTCTGCCACATAAAAGACAGGTAAGCACTTTCACTCAAATGAACTCCTGTGTGAGTTGGCTTCAGTAGGGTGCACAGCACATTGCCCAAATCAGGACACCTAACTTTATGCTGTCTTAAATGAGCTCATAGTTCAAAAAGAAAAACAGTCATAATGAGAGAAAATCATCACTGCAAATTATGAAGAATTACAGGACTGTAAAAGACACGGAATATTCAGAATCTACTTTCAGCTTTTGGAAATATATGTGACAGTATATATATAAGGATAGGCACTCACTTCACAAAAGAAAACTCAAGTATATTATTCCTGTCTTGTAATTTTGACAGTGTGTTAACTAGCTATGACCTCTCTCCTCATTCCACTCTACCTTCTCTCCTTTCTGGTAATCACTTTTCTAGTCTCTGTCCACTAGTTAACATTAGAGACAATAGCCATGGTAACTGCCCTGATTTGATCATTACGTGTATAGATACATTCCATTATATATCATAAATATATACAAGTTAAAACTTTAAAGAACATTAACATGGAATAGTATCCAGTGACTTAGATAGAGAAAGAGATGGATGTGATAGATTTCAGATAGGGAAATCTTTGGAGACTGGCTAAGAGGCATCAGTTTAGACAAGGTCTACCTTGTGATATATGGGCAATTTATTTCTTGCCTTATTCCATATCTTTCTCAAGAGTAGCCTGGGACCTCAGACTAAATGAAGAGACCCCAGGCTTGGCCACTGGCAGCTTCCAGGGATTCAGATGTGCAAACAGCATTGGTCTCAGAGAGTACAATTTCAACATAGATGCACTGGCAAAATTCAAAGTAAAAAAAAGTGTATGTGAATGTATGTGTGTATAACCTATGCACATGTATATACAATATCCACGTTTGTATATTTTGATGTTTGTAGAGAAATCCCTCTGCATATGTAGGTTCTGTATTCACATATTCAATCATCTATGATTTTATATAGACTTTATCCTGCTATTTTCCCTAAATTTAATTAATATAATTACTTTTTACCTAGAATTGACATTGCATTAAGCACTATATGTAATGTAGAGAAAATCAAAGGGATCTGGGAGATAGATAGACACATACATGGTTCTGCATATGCTCCAATATAAAAAAAACTTGACCATCTGAAGATTTTAGTATTTGAAGGTGCCCTAGAACCAACTTCCATAGATACAAAGAGCAATTATGTACACAAATCAGCACATCAAATTTTCTCTATCTTCCTTTGTTTCATAGTCCAGAAAGAGAAGAAAATTCACAAAAAAGAAATTCATCATTAAATATCCTCTTGTGTATATAAGAATTTTTGCAAAATGTTATGGAACATCTTAATTCTGAATTTTACAGACACCTGTGACTTCCTGTTCTGACTCATCAATTCCCAGCATCCTCTCTGAACAAAGGATTTCCTTACTTCTCACCACACTGAGACGCTGAGAACCTAAGTATTTTTGAATTCCTTCTTCAAACCTTCACAGATCTTCAGATTCATCAAAGCTGATATGAAAGTGAGCATATCAGAGGTCCATTACAAACACCACTAAGACAGACAAGATGTGCTTATTATTAAAGTTGAGTTCACAGGTCAAGAGAGTTCATAAGATTTGAGTTTGAATTTATATAGTGATAAGCTCAGTCTTCTGTGTCCTCTCAGAAAGTGGCTGGGGAATTTAGGGGTTAAATTAATGTATTTATTTGTGCATTGATCACAATTTAAGTTGGGCTATGCCTTAAATAGATGACTGTGAACCACTTACTCTTGAGTAGGATCTTCATAGCATCTGCCTACAATTCTGTGGTGAGCAACAAATGTGTTCATGGAAGATGGGCATCATCGCACCAGCCTAGACTCTGATGATTCCTAATAGATGTTAACATTATGTCATGACTATTTTGACTTTTCAGGAGCATAGTGTATGTTTCAGAGACATTTTCATCAAACATAATATTATCCAGCCATGTGTTTCAATGAGTAAAAACAAGCAGACATCTGATAGGCTCTTTTCTGTGATCACTTTTCCAAAAAAAAAAAAAAAAACACTTTCTCTCCTGGGTAATGTTTGATCCAATACCAATATCCATGCCCTCTGTATACAACTCTTTGTGAAAGAACTGCTTGGGTGCCCATTTTTACTAAGAATCCAGTGCTGGACCTGTGGATCCTCACAGATGTCATCATGGCATTTGACCTTTCTCATGAAGGTTTGCCTCACCTGAAATATGAACAATTCATTTATGAATCCTCTGAGTGCCATCTCAGGATTCCCCAAGCCCCAGATAACAACACATGAGAAGGCTGAAAGAATTTAGAACCAGAGGACAGGAAAAACTTCATGAAATGCTGCCCTCCAGACATAACATTGCCGATGGATAATGCGCTAGCTCAGGGCCTCCAGCTTTTCAACATAGATAGAGGAGGAATCCATAGACCACATCTCTTCCTGGGAAAATAATGGCTTGGTAAGTGATGGAGGAGAGATTTTCTTTTCTTTTTTTTTTTTTCATGGTGCAACCATTAGAATTAGGTGAGAAGAAACAGGAGTTCCCTGGGAAAGGCAAAAGAATATGTAGGAAGGTAGTGGGGTGAACATATCACAATGCATCGTACAAGTGTACAAAATTGAAAAAGAAGGAAAAAACTCTATGAATCTATTCTTATTGATGTTCCCCAATTTCATTGTGTATTTCTCTATGTTTGTCTGGTTTTTAATGCATGTTAGATAACCCCTTCTTGGCTATCTTTCTCTCTTGCACCCTTTGCCTGTCCTTTTTCCATGTCCTTCAAAATAAAGTTCACGATGACAGTGTTCATTCATGAAACCACAAAGATTATTGGATCACCAAATAGTGTTTGGGAGCTGGACATAAAGTGACAGTGACACAAATGAAGCCCTTGACTTTAGAGGTCTGAGAGTCTAAGAACCACATAAATAGTGATGTGATTATCACAAACAGCTAACACTAAACATGGGGCATACAGGAAAACATCCAGGTGTCATGAGCACACACTCTAGGAGACTTGGTCATGCTGAAAAGGCCCAAAAGTCTTCTAGAAAGAGCTGCCATGAAGCCACCTGGATGCCCATCTCTGTGATGACTATGGGTTGCAGTGTGAACATCACCAAGCAGCCTCATTCTCATTTCTCTCCTACATATTTTTTAACTTCTTGAAGGCTGAAATCTTATTCCCAGGCTCTGTTCTAAACTCAGCACTTAGTAGATACTCAACTATTAGTTAATAAATGACTTTTATTCTCATCCAGAGAAGACACATCTTTCAGGAACCTGCAAGCTCTAACATACTCTCTTCACTTCATCCAACATCAATCTTAAACATTCTAGAGATGGTCCTTCCATCCTCATTGCTGCACACTCTCTGCTTCTCCCTTGGATGATCTTGTGGGAAGAGGTGCTGCAGCTCTGCATTACCCCAGGGCAGTGTTCAGCCTGACCTCCAAACTCCTATTGCATTACATGTGATATATGTGTGTAATGAATGTCGCACACTTTGGCAGCACTTCTATGCACCATGTCATTATAAGCCATATTGACAGCAAACAAGTCACGTGCTCTCCCTGTGAACACTGCAGGAAAAAAAGTGAACATGTAACTTTGTTGTTGTTGGTGAATTTTTCCCCAAGTCACACTGGACAGCACTCACTTTTCATTAGAAATACCATGCCGATAGTAAAATCACATGTCCACAACACACAAAGAAGAAGAGCCAACAAGCTGTTTGGGTCTTCTGAGAAAGAGGGAGCAATGGCATGAACTTTGTTGTGGGGGGAGTGGAGGGGGCCACGGATGAAAGAGATAAGTTCTGGGCTCCGCTGCCTCAGAGAATTGGTACTCCTTTTCTCTGAAGGGTCTTCTGGTGTCCCTGTGCTCCTAAAAAATTTATTTCATTGTGAGACTAATTGTTTCATTTGTTTGCTTATTAAATTGTCTATTTCTCCATTCATTTATCCAACAACATGCTTCTAATCACTGCATATTCTTCCCTGAATGAACTGAGGCGAGGATTTATAATGTTAAAATACAGTGAGATTGTGTGATAGGCATCTGCTACACATTTAATTTTTGCAGAAACCCTTTGAGACCAGCTATTGATTCTGTTTCATATCTTTAATAACTGTGTATGTGAAAGCTAAAATGACTTGCTTACAGTTACCAAGAAAATGATCCAGATTTGAATCTATAATCATCGTGTTACATGAAGTAAACAGGTAACTATTTACTGTGTCTATGGTGCCATGCACTGCCTATGTTGTAAAGTAGATTCTTGTGAAGCTGTAATTGTCTTATCCATGACTTCTCCCTAGACTGAAAGCACTGCTCTCTTCCTCAAAAGTCAAACACCCTTCTTAGGTTAACTCTATTTTCCTTAGGTCCTCATCTGAAAAATCATGATGATAGTTCTGGGTTGGAGCTATAGGTTAAAGGTAATGTTTGTCTAGCATGTGAAAACCCTACCTTCAACCCTTAGCATAAGAAAGTAAATGATAAAGAAATAATAGAAAATATTTCAGAACTGGTAAGGATATATAAAATAGCTATGTAAGACAATGGACTCTTGAACATAGTAAACTTGTGATGAAGGATGATTGTTATTTCTGCCATAATGACTAAATGACATCAATGGGAGAATGTGATACCCACAGTGTGGAAGTTCCTGAATCTTTCCATCCACCAGCACATGTTAAGAACCTGCAAACCCTTCCCAGCTGTGTGCCCTGTGGATTGAGAATGCACAAGGGAGGAATTCTAGTCTTATTCAAAGGGCGTTCAAAATCTTTAGAGGAGGGGGGATTTAAGGAACAAATGCAATGAAGCAGATTAAATACAAGTGAAAAATGAACCATTACACAGAAGCTGACTGTGGGCTGATGATGTGCATTGAGGCAAATTTCTTCATCTTTCTGAGATTGTCTTCATCTTTGAATAGAAGGAGGAGATAAAAATCTGATAAATTCTTATTATAACTTGATGAGCTAATATAAATAAAAAAGAATTGGCACCTTGCCTAGCTCACAAATGATCTTTAATAATTGCTTATTTGATGCATAACTCTATTAATATAATAGAAGCAGCACAGAGAGCACAGTAGTCTTAGATGGAGTAGGGAGCAAGGAAGGAGCTCTACTGTTTGCTATAACTTATTTTGATCATTTATTTTCAGGAGGTTGTGATAAATTAAATATGGATAACCTTCACAAGTTCTTTCTGGAATCAGGGTTAAGTTTGTTTGTTTTTTTTTTTTTTTTTGACCATGAGAATGTAGGAGAATTGATGTTTTCTGAGTTTTTGGAGACTTGACCCCAAGAAATGGGATGTCACATCTTGTCTCAATGTGTAAAGAAGACAATGTTGCCTTTATAAGAAAAAAAGGGGGCTGTGGGTTCAGCAAGTAACACAATATCAAGGGAACAAGGTGGAGAGCAATGGAGAAAGACCCCTAACAATATCTTCTGCCCTTCACATGGCATGTACATTCACATATGCATACACATGTATCCCATACAACATGCATATATACCACACACATTATATATATATGTATCCCATACAATACATGATATGCATATATGTGTGTGTATACAATATATATGGTATCACATACAACCCACTTATGTACTCAACATCCCCCCCCACACACACACACACAAACACATCTGGAGTCTTTTCATCTTGTTTTAGAGTCAATTTGCCTTTTGTATTGATTAGCGAAAATAAATATCCTTTTATTAAGCTCCTTGATCACACTACTGTGCACTTAAAACTGTTTTTAAGGAGGGAAATCTCACATTACATGTCATCACCACGATCAAATAAAACTTAAAAGTGTGTTAAGGTATGGTGGGCATGTAGCTATGCACACATCCAAGAGTGAAAAACACTTCTAGACCTTCAGTGGCTTAGGAGAGCCAATTGCTCAATCCAGAGGTACAAATTGCAGTATCTTGTGAGAATAACTGGACTCTGGAGCTGTCCTTGGTGCTGATCACACTGCGTGGGCTGCCGCTGGTTAAGTCATCATACCCCCAGGGCCAGGTCTGAAGCCTTTTCTCCTAAGTAGTCACTTGATTGCACTGGTGCTTCATACTAAAAATGGGGCTTGCATTGTCAAGCAACAAACAATCCAGTGGACTCATAATGTCACCTTTGAACTGTACCTCCTATCACCTGCCATAGATAGGGTCTACTTCTCAGACAGGGAGGAAGACTTAGAAAATCTGAGAAAACTGTAACCTCAGTATACCTGAGCTGGATGCATATTATATTTTTATATGGCTCAAAAAGATGTGTTAAGATTCCCAAAGGCCTCAAAACCTTGAAAGCCTCACTGAAGTATAAAGCCAGAAGATACCTAGGTTGGATTCAGACCTAGGAGTAAAGTCATATCCAAGTTTCTAGAAACAAACTGGGCTACCAGATACAGTACCTTGAGGTAAACATTGTTCTGCATTTTGATGATAATTGTGCCTATGATACAGGTTTTAGTGAGCAATAAAGTACATTTAAATGAGTTAATATATATGAAATGCTTAGGCTTGACTCAGCTCGTAGTAAGTGCTCAGTAAATGTACGGCATTTTGATGAAAATGACAAATGTTCATTGTAATCCTGCTGACATGGATGTGGTTTTAATCTTGGGTGTAACTCTAGCTGGGAAATCTTCCCATTTCAGAGTCTTCCTAAATAAAACAGAGACAAGTGCATCTGGTAATTAAAATGGAAAACAACAGGAAAACAACACACCAGACATGTAGTAAATAAATACATAACATCAATATATTTTATTCTCCCCTGGAGCTCCCTGCTTTTCTACAACTTGGCAGATGTGAGAATATCATCTGAAGGAGCATGCAGGCCCATGGCAGGGGTGCAAAAAAGGCATGTGTGCATGTGGAGAGACACATGCATGTGCATGAACATGTGTATCTTTCATGACATAAAAGTCATTTAATGAAATGATGCTTGAATCACAGAAACTGTTCCAGGGCCTCCTGTGCCCTCTTTGTCACCAAGGATCCTCTCAGGCCACTGCTTGTTGACTTGCCATTAAGGAGCTTTTGAGATAGATTAAAACAATAGCATCAACAGAGGTATAATTTTCTTCCATCTCTCTTTAATTAGCTGTGAACCACGGGGCTTTCCAAGTCGCAACAGAATCTAGGGAGGCAAAGGGAGCTGAAACCTACCATTTGAGGTCTCCGGATAAAAAGTACTTGCTAAACACCATTCTGAGAACTGAATAAAAGATGCCGCCAGCCATCCTTTTCATTTCTCTCACAAAACAAACCACTGTCTGCCAGCCCATAGCCAATTCCAGCCTAGAAAATTAGCATGGCTGCTCCGAGGCTAGGAGTCAGGAAGTAGGAATTTTAGAAATGCAGTGAAGCATAGATGCATAAGTCAGGAAGCTTGTCTGTCACAAGATTTCTGGGTCCTTTGCATCTCTACCTTTCTAACCCCTGGTTTTCTTATCTGTAAAAAAACTGGAGGAATTAAAATACAGCTACTATTTGCCAAAGCACTTCACAGTAGTGCTGCAACATGGTATTATATGTTCATTTTTCAATGAGAATACAAAGTATATAGAAAGTTGGATTTCTTTCTAAATCCATTTAGAAATAATGGACTGTGCTCAGCTATGGGTCTGGTTCTTTTCCAATTGCTCTGCTGTATCACTGAACCCATCTTTAAAAGGCTCTTTCCTACTCCATTCTTGGGTATAATTTTCATACTTCTTTATTGTTGCTGGATCAGAGAAACAGGGATGGCCTGTCCATATTCTTAAATGCCTTAGCATCATTCTTGTTTAACGCAAAATAACTGAAGCAAAGATTGAGTATTCTGGCTATCAAATTGCTATACTTATTATATATGTGGATATCTGCTTTTCAAAACATCAACAAAACTAATTGAAGAATTTAATAGTTATCAGCTTGTCCCTAGAAGGACCATGAACTTTTTATAGGGTTCAAGATTTTGTGTAGCCAACAGGCATTTTCTGTAAATTGAAAAAAATACAACTTCTAATACATAACTAGTATTTTTCAAATGTACATGGATAGCTTCATAAATGTCTATGCATACATGATTCTTTGTGTAGTATTTATGCATACTTAACACTCACTTTAATTCAAAAAATGATACTAGATGACACATTGTAAATTTTAGTCATCATATATTTTCACAAATGAGAGATACCGAAGTATAAACAATATCACATATCACAAAACTTTCTGATATTAAAAAGGAGTCCTCAGACTAACAGAAGTGAAAAAATGGCTTCTTACATACACAGTTATAAAATACCAAAATATATTTTGCCTTTTGGTTCTCAGTGTAACATTCTGAAAGTCAGGTTCCAACTTTCTGCCCGTTGAGGCCCTGACTGGGCCAGATAGACAATATTTTTACTCTGCATCAGTTTTGGGCTTTCAGGCTTGCTGCAGGTAAAGTATTTGTGTGCCCACCATTGACCTGTTGAATTCCCAACTGACACTGTAATGTATTCAGAGGTGTATCCGCAGCATTTTAGGTTATAAGGTTCTGAGAGCTCCAAGAGTGACAAGGGTAAGTAGGATAAGGAAACTCTAGGGAAGTCCTTTGGCACTTCCGCCATGTGAGGGCACTACAAGGAGAAGGCAGAAGAAGCCCTTCCCCACACACCAGTAAGTATGGGATTCCTGAGAAACATAAGACTGTCAAATTCAAATATTATATTCCTGAAATACCCTTTTCTATTTGCAAGATTCTGAGAACTCAAGAGGGACAAGGAAAGTCGTTTGAGCCTGGAACATTCAGACAGTAGATGTTTAGAGAGCAATCAGCTCCCTCTATCTACCAGGAGCCTGAACAAACTAAGTATCTAGACATGCTTCCTGTCCATTTGCTAAGCTGGCTATCCTTTGGAATGTTGGCCATACATACACAGAGCAGGCCAAGCTAATAACACCATGGTGATGTAGTCTAACCTTCAAAGCTGCTTTCCTGTAGAAACATGGTGTAATAAAGGAGCACTGTGAAGAGAATTGTTCTAGGTCCAGTATATTACTGGGCCTTCAGAGAAGCTCTGAAGACAATTGCCTCACTAGCCAGGAAGTGGGGGAGGATGGGCAGATGGGCACACTGTTCATAAAACAGGTCACCTCCACTGGGCTTTCTCAGTGCTGTAGATATATCCCTGTCCCACTCTTCAGTGGCCAAGCGTCAGCAGCCTTAGAACTGTGGAGGTGGGCACTGCTGGGACTTTCAATAGGGCGATTCTATGGGAGGTGTCATTAGCTCAGGCTGGGGTTTCTTGACTTTGCAGAGCAGTGGTATGAGGACAGCAAAGTGTCATCTGTCACCACTTAACCGTCACTCTTTGGTAAGTGTTTTCTAGCCTCCATGTTAGATTCTTCCTTGTTTATAACTCTTAGTTATTTGTCTCACAAATCCTTTCTGAGAATTTTCTTGGTCTCATAGCAACCTACTTTACTGTCCACCTCTGCTGGGTTATGGATGATGCACTTGACCTTAGCTACCAAGAACTGTCAGAAATAAATCTATATGGCTTATAGTTTATTGAGGTGGCCTGGATGAGCTATGATTGAAGTTAGAGTAAAAAATAATAATAAAAGAAAAATAGATCCCAACTAGAGGTGAGGGGATTTTGCTTCCAAAATATTCAAAACAGATATGAACAGAGACCATCACAACTGCCCCTATGCCCTTTCAAGAAAGGGTTACTGGAAAGCATGATTTCCCAAAAATCCCTGTAAGAAAGTAGACTAGGGAAAAAAAACCCATGTCCTTCACTGACTTTTCCAGGGTTTCTTGCTGAGACATTGTCAAGTTACAATCCAGTCTGAGAACTCAAGCATGGAGAAAGAAAACCTCTACAGCTCTTGAAGATAATGACCATTGTTGAAGACCTGCAACCTCAGGAGACAGCATTAGCTAAAATCAATAGATTATTCAGAATCCTTATGCACAAGAAATAATCAAAGTCAAATAGCCAAAGAATAGACAAAGTCAAAGCCCATAGTCACCCAAGTTCAATCTCATCCTATAGCCACCAACAGTTGCATTTGCAATTCTTTCTCCGACAACAATCTGTTACAACAGCATTTATAGAAATATACCAGGCAGTTTTCAAATTACCTGTCAATGAGTCCTATCAAAGAGACATAGGTTCCTTTATGAAAGCACACTTTCTTGTATGATATAAGAAAAATGTTATTGACCACATAGATTGGTCTCTAAAAATATTATTTAAAAGTCCTCAGTACTTTGTCTAACATCGTGGCTCAATAATCAAACAACATCCTCATGGTAGAGAACCAGGAAATCAAGAACTATCCTTATTGCAGATGAGAAATAAAGAAAAGCAGGCACTTAGAGAGGAGGTAGAAAGGGCAAAGGTCACAACAGAGACCTCTGGCTTTTTCAGTGTGTGTGTTTTAATGTATTTTGCTATCAACCTGTGGCTTCCCCTCAGTGTGGATAAGCATTTTCTATTTTCTACCATCTCTTTTACCCTATTTCCAGTCCCTTCCGCAAAGTACACAGTAGGCAGTCAGCAGTGTTTCTATACTGCCTCTGTTGAAGGTCAGCTGTTTGTTCCCATTTCACCAGGCCTGAATTTAATGGCTTTCCACTGACAATAAAGACTCCCAGATCTAGAGTGAAGACTAATTACACAGAATAAGTGGTGTCCTCACTCCTTCTGGGAGTCAAGAGGCCTAGATTCCAGACCTCAGAATCCCACTTACAAACTTGATGACGTCAGCTAAGTAGTTAACTATTAGACTCTTGGATTAATTTCTCTTCCAAACATGAAAAGCATTGTCCCATCTCTGCCCCAGGCATGCGGGAGGAATTATAAGGCAAAAATAGGTCCGAAATATCAAAGCACTTTACAAGTTGGAGACAGTGCATTTTGACAGAAGTAAATAGTTATTTTTATATTAGGGTACACAAATAAAATTTCTTCAAGAGCCACATAACTTAGGAGGCAGGCCATTTTAGTAAAATTGTGAGGAGTGGTGCTAGAATCAACAGTAGAATATAAAGGCATTATGTTTTATCTTTTTAATAAAAGATAACCAGTTGGCCAAAGCACATCTATATAGCAAACTGTGTAAGGAATACCATCTTGTGGGCCTTAGTTCTACCACAATACTTCCCAAACTGTGAGCTGTGGATTCCTAACTTCAAAGAATCATGAATGTATACATACCATTAACATCATCTATCACTTGGAAGCCCTGCCAAGAATGTGCCTATAACAATGTCTTCAAGTATAAGTGGATGCCACTGAGATTTATATCATGTACCTTCATTCATAAAAAAAAAAAATTGCATTACCTTTTTTCAGTGTGTCATTCTCAATAAATGCACACTAATCACATTCAACTTAATCTCACAGCAACCAAGGGAGGAAGCATCAGTTTTAACTTTAAAAGAGATTCCATAAGCTTAGATGTTAAGAAAAACCCTAAGTACTTTCAAAGTTAAAATAGACTGCCTAAAGGCTATAAGTAAGTACAAGTTATATCAGCAAAGGATTTTTCTTGTAATGGTTCCCAGATATGATCTGGATGTGGCAGAAAAGAAGAAAAACTCATGTTGTTTATAAACACATGCTGAACATCAAATAAGTGAATGGCAAGTGGGGAAGAGAAATAATAGAACAGGTGGATTTTGTGGAAGTCAGGCAAAGAGGGCTCTGTGTTCACAGGTTTCCAAAGATAGCCACATACACATGTGCTGCCAGGTGAACATACACACACACACACACACACACACACACACACACACACACACACAACTATACTCTTCATTATTCCCCGAATGGCATAAGCTCCATTTTGCACAGGACTAAGTTCCTGTAAGTAGCAATGATGCCTTTCTTGGAATAGGAGGTAGACATGACTAAGGAGTTTAAGATGGTAAAAGATCTCCTCAATTATCCATGTGGGGTTCCCATGCAATCCAGGTGCCCTAAAAGAGGAGGAAGAAATAGGAAGAGATAACACAGAGATTTTCACACATCCAGGAAGATAGTTTGAAGACCAAGCAGTAAGAGATTGACAGGAGATGTTCTTGATGGTTAGTTAGAGCAGCATGGCTACAAGCTAGGCAAGGTAAGAACCACTAGAAGCTGACAGGTAAAGAGTGGGTTCTCCCCTAGTATTCAGAGAGGGAACGTCCCAGGCAGCATCATGGATTAAGATCAGTGACACTGATTTCAGATTTCTCAGCCAGGGCCCAAGCCCTCTAGCCTTCTCCTTTGTGTTCAGGCCTGTGGTGTTTACTGTTCCCCAGGTTTCACTCCAGGTTTTCATTCATACAGATACTCTACTTC
The DNA here is from genome assembly GCA_004025045.1 of Sigmodon hispidus. Taxonomy (NCBI): domain Eukaryota; kingdom Metazoa; phylum Chordata; class Mammalia; order Rodentia; family Cricetidae; genus Sigmodon; species Sigmodon hispidus. The sequence continues at coordinate 218,075 of PVIH01000028.1, forward strand.
AGTGTAGAGGCTGTTTCCTCAAGAGTGCTTCCCTGACCAAGCCAAGTTCACATCAACCATGCTCCATTTCAACATCCTACTTCATTATTCCTTTTTGCAACACTTAGTATAATTTTAAAATCTCTCAAGCATGTATTAATTTGTTTTTATTCACATGAAAGTGTTTCTGGATCTTGTTCATCGGGGTGTCCCTGGAGTCCACACAGTGACGGCATATGGTAGGCACTAGATGGGTTCTTACCAAATTAATCAATGACTCTCAACTTGGACTGAGAACCTGGCTTATATGTGAAGATCTTTAAAAAGACCAACTCCTCGGCACAAAGCAGATATTTCAGGCTCAATTTTTATACTACATATACCCACAACCCCAAGCATAGATCTTTCATGTACATCTTCCATGACACTTTTTATATTTATTTCATATTAGGTAAATGTACCATGTATACTAATGTTCTATATACTGCCATATATGTGTTTGTGTGTGTGTGTGTGTATAAAAAAATTACTAAGACAAAACTATCATCTCCTGCATGCTGCCTTTGTGCTATGTAGTGCAAGTGTGTATAAACTGTGTATCTGCTCTAATAAATCTATATGGTTGTGTCCTTCTGAATTTATAGGTTTAAATCTCAACCATCAATTTGATGTCTTTAAGGTGGTAGAATACTTGTGTAATTAATCAAGTCATAAGGTTGGAGCCCTAATATATATGATTAGTGATCTTATAAGAACGCTGGAGAGCTCTCCCTACAATGTGGAAACACAGTGATAAAATTCCTGTTATCAAAACCAGAAAGTGCCCCTTACTAAGAGGCAGGTATTCTAACATCTATGATATTGTTTTAGCATCCTGCATATGCTAATTCATTATAGATGCCCAAACTGTCTTAGCCATATCATTTTAGTTAAAGATGCTAGACATAATAAGAGAGCAATGTAGAGAGCTTAGAGATAGGAAGCCAGGAAACTGTCGGATTCCACATTGACTGGGCATATTTAAACTGAAATAAGGAACATATTATTTTTTTTCCTAAAGGTCAGAAGTTATTTACATTAGAAGAAGAGAATGAAAAAGAGAGGGAAAATACTTGATGCCAAGGGACATAAATTTTAGAAATATAGCAACTAGAGTCTTTGTATAGGCATCTATAAATTATTTGGTTTATTTGTTCATTCAGCAGAAGCCTGACTTCTTATCATGTCTCATGTCAGTACCTGTGCTAAATGTAGCCAATAACATGATCATAGATCTGTGACCCTGGAATCTCCAATTGAAGGCTGGAAATGTATTATTACAGAATGGTGTACATGATTGTGATGCATAGCCAGGGATGAGGACCATTAGTAGAGATGAGCTCTCAGGATCAGTTTGCAGAGAAAACAGTAAAAGGGACTGAAGAAATAAAGACCATGCTGCCCATCTTCTGATACGACCACAAAGTGCTTGAGACAAGCCTGAGGATTTCCAAGGCAATTGTTGATTCACTCCTATCTTCTGATTTCAGCCTGTAAGAATCCTGGAATCTCCTGCACCATCACCATCATGGACTCTTGTAGTCCACTTAGGACATTGTCTACCAAATGTTTGCTTTGTTCAAATTGGTGCGAGCTGAGCTACTTTCTTGAGAGGTCAAATCTAAGAGCATAGCACCTTCTATATGAGATCCTGACAAGCATGAGCCAGGAGCTTCAGACCATGTGCACAGTGTCGACAGAGTCCCAGCGAGCCTGCAGCTATACTGGTATTTTATTCCCCAGAACTGCACTCTAGAAATGGAGCAGGCCTATTCTCTGTCAGTCCACCTTATGTAGGAGAATGCTGCATACCGTTCACCAACTCCTGCAAAGCCAGCCCAAGAATAAAGGGCTCACCTCTCCTGTCTCCTTCATTTGAGGGACAATCTTGCCTGAGGCACAAGCAAAGCTCCAAATTGATTTAATTTGAAATTTCAAAGTCCCGGATCCAGCTCTGTTCGACCACCATCTGCTTTTCCAGTGTGCAATGACACTGAGCCTGTTTTTATTGTGTTTGCTCAACCAAGTCCACCAGTAAAATATTACTGATTTCCCCAGCGCCTGGGTGGTCTGTGAGCTTGGTGTGATATCTGAACATTCACCAAGCCCATCAAAATTATAAGGAAAATAATTTGTCTCTTAAGTGGTAGGGGAGGAGGGATCTGGATTCATAACAGGGGCATATCACTAAGTGACACTTTCAGCTTTCTCTGCACAGAAAAGTAAAGAAGTAAATTGCTTCTGGGCCCAACATACATACACATTCTCTGTAGATAAAACTTCCCGGCCAAGCAAGAAAATAAGTAATCTGTGAAGACAGAAATGGGTGCCATCCCCAGTATCTCTCTGGCTTGATCCAAATATGCAATTTAACATTACCTGTGACTGGGCTCTTCCTTTTTCTCATGCTGACCCCACCCTTTGCATTCTCATGACCACTACAGCAGTTCAGACCCTGCCTGGTAACCTAGAGTGTCACCATTTGCTATATCATGCAAAACTTTCCTGAAATATCTTTATCACTCCTTTCTCAATCACCAGAGATGGTGTTTATAACTCTTGATATAATTTTAGCAGCCACTTGTTTCAAACTCTCTCCTGATGCTCTGTAGCTAAGGTCTACACTATTTTGTATAGGTTACCACCCCACAAACTAGTATGCTGTAGCCCATCCAACCATCACTCTCTTGGGGCAACTCATGCCCTCCTATCTGCTAGTGCCTGTACAGGAAAGAATATCTATAAAACATCCCATATAATATCTGGTCAGCAGCAAGGTCCCAGAAAAAGGTAGTGTTCTCTGTCACTATTGCTATGTTCATTTCAAAAATAAATTATGCCCAGATCACCTTAACTGATCATGGTCTTCATCAAAGATGTTCACATTCTTTAAAGAAAAGAGAACATCAACTTTATCCTTTTCTTCACACAAGGGTCAAGGAAATATGGGCCACAGCATCAGTGTCATGGATAAGAGGCCACTTAGCAAAGTGGTTGGCAGTCTGAAGCTAGGACAGCCTACACCGGAATTCTGGCTCTGCAGTTTATGTGCTGTATGTGTGGTTGTCTGCTGGCTCATGTACAGTGAAAAAATAACAGTACCTAATAAAAGTTGTAGGCGAGATTGAAAGATTCAGTACTCAGGGTGTACTAAGAATAGAGTTTGGCACATAGTAAGCAATCAATTATCAACAGAAAAATTATATATATACATATATATTGCTTTTAGACATCTATATATAAATGTGTATATATATACATACATATGAAAGCATGCACATATGTATGTGTATATATCACGTTTGTGCATTCTTAAAAGTATTGCAAAATCTCACTACATTGCTTGGCTCAGGCCATTGCCTTCCTGTAATTGCCTTCATCTGTAATTGTCCAGCTGCAGAAAGTTGGCTTTCTTCTTTGAGGCTCATCTGAAAAGTCTCATACCAGCATGACTTTCTGGATATCAGAGAGGACTGGGTCTTGGGCCCTTGGCATACTTGGTTTCAAATTGCTGCCTTACTTTCTATGTTGAATTAAATATTCTTATTAACACAACTGTGTCTTTTTTGTCTCATGTATGTGTGAAAACAGGGATAAAATTGTTCCTCTTGCAGAGTTTCTGAGCTGTTCTTAATGTATTTTATTCATCTCAATTCTTCCCTTTGACCTTAAAGACAGGTAGAAATGATTTAATTCTACCTTTGAGCTTCTGTTCTCCACTTATAAACTTGAACTAGTACTAGGAATCAGGACTTGTTCTTCTCTAGATTAAATCACATATATACAGGCACACAAGTAAGACATACATATAGATATATAGGGCACAGCAAGATAAGGTTGACCATGCTGACTAGTCCTCTATCCATATTAAGAGCTAGCTCAAACATTCCAATCATATCAAGTGCCTTTTCTCAGAGCATGAGTGGAAGCAGCAGCGGATTAAAGCCTTTCCTCTATAAATCAAGTTTAAACTCTCTGGAATGACAGCTGTGATTCCCAAAGTCATGTCTGACTGTACCTCAGCAGCCTCAAGTCAGGTTAACCACCTGAAGATTCTGTCAGCCTTCACAGATCCCACTGGGCATGGAAAAAGCCATAACTTTTAATCTTTATCTTCTAATCTTTATTTCTAATGGAATGCTGTTCAATTATCTCATTCATGGTACTTCTAACAACTAAATCCATGTGCGTGCGCTCTCTCTCTCTCTCTGTCTTTCTCTCTCTCCTCTCTGTCCTCTCTCTCTCTCATAAATCATTTTTCACACTTCAAACAAATAAACAAATGCAACAAGGAGTCTGATGTCCAAATTGTTAATTAATAAGTGTCAGAAAGGGGTCTCAAAGCCATGTCTTCGGAGTATAAATAATTCTCCTTGCTCTTTCTTTCATCCCAAGCTAGTTCTCTACACTCTCAAGCCACTCCTATACCCCATAACTAAGAGATTAGATATTCTCAGAACCCAGTTCTTCCCTTCTCCTTTTTTCTCTGGCCAATGAATGATACAGGAAACATTTTCAAATACCTCAGGCAGAAACAAGTGGGTGGGACTTTGTGAAAGCAATTCGGTACTTACAGATGTGTCTGTAAAATATTTGTTTAGTCATCCTTTTCCACAAATGTATTTTAGAAATGACTATAGAAAACTATATTTATATGCATAAAGATTTGTATTTATGTGTATTATATAAATAGAGTTACATGTATGCATAATTTGACAGGGAAGGACAGCCTAACTGTCTAAGAAGAAGGACATGGGAGAAATAGAAACCTTTGATTCCAAAGACAGAGAACAAATATATCAACTGTGCTGATATATTTTATATTTAATAAAATCAGCCTGGAATATCGGAGAACAGATCTACCCGCCGTCAAGCCACAAGGGTCAGAGAGCGTCAACTCATACTTTGAGTACCAGCATGGGAAGTAGTGGTGACCTATACTTTTAATCCCATAACTCCAGAGAAATCTTTCTGTGTTTCTGTGAGTTCAAGGCCGACTACCAAACAACAGTGGTTCACATGTTTAATCCTTACTCTAGGATTATGGTGCAGAGTTGAATCCAGAAGTGAAACAACTGAGCGAAGAAGATATTAAAGACACACGTAGGCAGACAGAGATTTATTCTGTAGAAGAAACAAGGAATTAGGCTGGGAAATCTGGAAGGTAGCTTTTACCCTGAGAAGTTGGCTAGGTGAGAATTGGCTATGGTATGTTTTCTGTCTCTGATATTCCAGCCATTTCCTCAATATCTGGCTTTGAGTTTTCATTTAATAACAGCTAGAATTCATGTTTCCAAATATTACTTCAATTTCTTTGGGTTTTTTGTTTTTTGATTGTTTTATTTTGTTTTGGTTTTGGTTTTTTGGGGGGTTTTATTTTGTTTTGGTTTTGGTTTTTATGGGGGTTTTGTTTGTTTTGGTTAGGTTTGGCTCTGTTTTTTTTTTGTTTTTTGATTGTTTTATTTTGTTTTGGTTTTGGTTTTTTGGGGGGTTTTGGTTTGGTTTGGTTTGGTTTTGGTTTTTTAGATAGGGTTTCTCTGAATAGCCCAAGCTGCCCTCACTTTGTAGACCTGGCTAGCCTGACCTCTGTCTCCCAAGTGCTGAGATCAAAGGCATGTACCAGCATGCCTGGCTCACTTCCATTTCTTAATAGTAATGTTCTTAAGTGCATCTTTAGTGCATTGCTGTGTCATCTATACAGAAATAATATAACCCCTTTCTGCGGGTTTCCATGGGTGTTAGATGAGCTTGCATGGGAAAATAATTTAACTTGAAACTGATGCATTACGAAGCTCTTAATAAATGTAAGCAAGACATGTAAAGAGAGATGTGGGCAAAGGAAGAGAAGGAGGCGGGGAAAAATAGGAGGAAGAAGAAGGGATTATTCTATCATGTCTTTGCATATGACAGAGTGGAATGGGACTTAGTGATGTATCAAGAAAGATGAGGAGGAAGGTAGGGTCGGGGGAGGGGAGGAAAATGAGGGGGAGGAAGGAAATGGGAGAAGGAGGAGGAGCAAGAGAGAATAATTGGAACAGACAGCCACTGGCTAGAACATTATGCAGTTATTAAGTATTATCTTTACAGAGTCTGAATTAATAATGTGGAAAATGAATTAATGATCAGCAAAAGAGCAGATTTAAAATTGTGTACACAGTGATAATACAATGGAATAAAACACAAAAGCATGCTGGAAGAAGATGCAACCGGAGTTGGACCACTGTGACAAGGCTGTGCACACACTGCAGAGAGCGTAACTTTATTTTCCTGGATAAGATGTGTTTATTCCTACTTAAGCACGATTGTGGACATCTGCATGAAATGGCAAAGGCATGAGAACATCAGAATTTTCTGTCATGTCTCTTTCACGTGAGATCAGCACTGGAAAAAAAAGCCTTCCTGATTAAACCGGCCTCTTTCCCATTTCTGCTTATACATAGAGACAATGAATGTCATGGGTTTTAGGGAAGTAAAATAAAGGCTACATTATCAAAAATGACTGAGGTGCTGTCTAGTGAGTCAAAGAGCCATTAGCTTTTTATAGAGAATTATGAGCAACTTTAGGTCAACCACCACGGATTTGTTTGTCCCTAACACAAGGCTGGGTACAGCTTCTGCCACTAGTTCTTGGCAGTTCTTCATTGCACCTCTGAGGGGAATGTCTCTTATATTCAATTAAAACCCATTTAAAGGTAACTAGAATATATAACAGTCTCTCCTGTGACATGAAGTCACTTTCTGGCAACCTTCACCTCCTGCCCCTGAGCTATGGACAATGGTGATTGCTTTGTTCTTCCTACCAGGGAAAAATGTCAACTTCTGAGGAAGAGCACATGTTTGATTCTATGCATGACTGAGATATGCTTTCATACAGGCAGCCTATTTGTGTTAAATTTCACTTTTCTACTTATCTATCTAGTCCCAATAAGAAGAAAGCTACCATGTGCCAAGCTTGTGGTATTCAAAAAGAAAATGCCATCTAGAATCTATTTTAGGAAAAGTAAGGTAAAGACATCCATGTGTGAATTCCTTCAATGGTCACCTTGTCTAGTATGCCAGAGACAGCACAAGTAGCTGTAGAATCAAACAATCCTGACCCATCTCCGTTCCATCTGAGATACTCGGCCTCCAAGTGTAGCACTAGGCTAATGTCAGGGTTCCAGCTGAGTTATACACATCACCCCTAAGTCCGATGGCTGACTATGTAAGCAATGCTAATGTCAGTACATCCCTTGGGGTGCAGGGTCTCTCAGAACTCCCCTTCAAAGGATAAGGAATGTGTAGATCACTTTTTCCCATGCTGTCCTCAAGTGAGCAAAACTCTATCACAGCGAAGGGAGATGGCTTCTCCTTTCCATGGACTTCAGGTACTGGTTATTGATTGGAGTTTCTGTTTCATGACTTCAACTCTGGTACTTCACCCCTCAAAGAAGATGAGGGACTTAGGATGAAATACGATTCTCTTCTAATCTTCAGGTTGTTGCACAAACACCTCAAAAATCACTCCTTGAGTCTTCAGAGCTGGCTATGGAGTATTATGACTCTGTTTTTTTTTCAGAGTAAATAAGAGTCTAAGAGTAGGAAGAACAGCCTGAGGTCATGGAACTATGTGGAAGTAGAGCAGGCTTACAGCCAGATATGTTTGAATCCAAGTTCTCATATACCCTGGAGCCAACTGGCCATTCTTGTTATTTAGTTAGGTCATTGGTCTCTCCTCCTTTGGAAGGTAGGAGAACGATCAGCCTTTAAAATAATAGAGTCTCCTGATCATTTGGTTTTTGTGGTTCCTTATATCAAGGAACAAAGTCAATCTGGGTGTTGGTGGCACGGGCCTTTAATCCCAGCACTTGGGAGGCAGAAGCAGGTGGATCTCTGTGAGTTCAAGCCTAGCCTGATCTACAGAGGAATTTTCAGGACAGGCTCCAAAACTACACAGAGAAATCCTATCAAAACACTAAAGAAAGAAAGAAAAAAAGAAAGAAAGAAAGAGAGAGAGAGAGGTAGAGAGAGAGGGAGGGAGGGGAGGAGGGAGGGGTGGGAGAAGGAGGGGAGTAAGAAAGGAAGGAAGGAAAGAAAGACAAGGTCATAAGAATTTAGAACTCAAAAGAGCCCTGGCCTTTAACATGTTAAGTAAAACAGACATTCAATGTTTAGCAGCTTGTTTTGCCTCCACAGAAAGCTTGTAGTGGGGTAAGAACCAGAGATACTCTCTTTCTAAACATAGGGGCAAGATCCTTACTTAGTGCTTCCTTGAAAGATTCATAGGTGAGATGGAATATAGTCAAAAGATGCTGGGCATTGAGTGATGGGAATCCAGGAAGCCAATGAATTCAGTGGGCAGAGCAGGGAAGACAAAAGCCTGAATACTCAACTACAAAAGTGTAGACTCTGGTAAACAACTTCCTCAGGGAAGTCAGGGCACACTGAGTGTCCCAGACAGAATACTATTGCACAAATACTACTTGATCTTATAATAAAAACTAGGAGCCAGATACTGGGGAAAAGCTGAAAGATCAGAGAGACAGAGGAACAAGCCACAGCCACTTCTTACCTAGCCAACTCCTCAGGCCTGTCTATGGGAATCTGAATCCTCAAACTGAATGCTTTTGAGTCTTCAGGTGAAAGGAAAAGGGGTGTGGGCAGAAAGCTGAATTCCTGCCTCCTCTTACCTTATCTTTCTTAGTTCAACTTTCCCAGTGCTAAGATTAAAGGCATGTGTGTTTCTCAAGTACTAGGTACAGGGGCAGGGGATCACAAATGCTGGGATTAAATGTGTATGTCACCACTCCCTGACCTTTGTGACTAAATCTGTGGTTGACTCTATCCCCTGATTTTCAGGTAAACTTTATTAGATGCACAATATACCACCACAGGATATAGCTAATTTTGTTTTATCAAAATAAGAGTTGCTTGACTAAGGAACACCTCCAGGCCCTCCTGTACACCCACTGTTCCTCTGGAGGTATATTGCCCCATGTCAGGAACTGACAGCTAGCCAGGCACCCACATGGACACATGTCTCTTTTACCTTACAGAAGCTTTTTAGTTTCATAATCCTCAAAGCAATTCTTAATCAAATTCAAAGCAATGAGTTTATCTACAGAAGCCAAGATCTGTTTATAGAAGCGTGCAAGAACACCCCCCAAAAATGTTATTTGTATAACATTTTCTTTTTGTGTAAAACACATATATGCTCACATGCACAGTCCCGCGCACACACATTTACTATGACAAATGGATGCAACATCTCAAGAGTGAAATGTTGTGCTGTGAGTTACAAAGCAAAGCAAAGCATCCCTGCTCCAGTAAGTGCTTATAAATTGGTGCAAACAATATCAAGAAATGGGAGCTCACCCTGGTAACATGACAACTGTAAGGTTTCAAGACCCCAGATTGCTCTTAAAAAGGAAAACAAGGCAAAGGACTAAATCTAGTGCTTCTACTGGATCTCCAGGGTGGCCTCATATTTCTGATTAATATTTCTTCCTAATTGTTGTCAGGATGCTAAGTGTGCTAAATGCAAAACTCACTGCTCACCATGCTGCTCTGATGGGAGAAGAGAAAGATGCTCTCGAAGGAAGAGTGCCCACTTCATTGTGATGCTGAGGAATGCCACAATTAAAAATATAATTTTTGGAAGATGTCGGCATCCTCATTACTCATAGGACTTCCAGCAAATTAAGCAGTAGGTGAATCAGCTCATTTAATGAGATCTAGAGTTGGAGGCAAGGTACTTTTGCCTTGAGAAATGCATTTTTGCATTTGAGAAACACATTTCCCCATTCCATGTTAATGATTGCAGTACCTCACCATGCTGTTAGCTCAACAGGTTCTGGAGGAGCATGAAGGTCAGTTACTTAAAAAGCTCTGCAAGTCAGTTAAATCACATTTCTCTGCCTTTCTATCCTCTTGATTTTTCTCCCCCCACCCCAAATTGAATTATCCAACATAGAAAGCCCATAATTCAATCAAGGGGCTTAGGAAACTATGTATTTCAGGGCAGAGTTAAAGAAGACAGAGTGGAAATTTGAAAGAAAACTTACTTTAGTATCATAATAATAACTCTCTAATTCTTTGTTTCTGCATATATAATATGGAAATAATGACACTCCTATGATAAACATGCTTACTTTGCAATATTCTATTTCTTGAGGATGAGAAATATACGATATTAGTCTCTGTATCCTAGAACCTACTACATTGCCTAGATTCTTAATATATTAAATAGGACTTATTAATTTCAAAGGCATAGGTGAATAAATTGATGATACGAAGACTCAAAGAGAAACAAATAGAGCCTATAGGGTGCTTCTTAACACACTGTGGATTCTCAGAGAAAAAAATCAATGGCTATATTAGCCAACTTAGGATCTGAGTTTGAAGCTGGGAACACAAAAAAACTCTGTCCACTATCCAAATGAAGAGAAGGTAAAAAGAAGCACACCCAGTGTTCTTTGTGAGGTTGGTAACAGGCCTAGAATCTAGATACTCAGCATGCTGAGGAAGAATAACAAGAGGTCTATCAGCTTTTCTCATTTCTCAGCATGTTTATCCTGACCATTATGTAAGGTTAGGTAAGTCCTGATATCCTTTCTTTGCCTACTTAGAGAAACTGAAGGTTGAAAAGTTAAACTGGGTTGTTTAAACCAACACACCATTGATCCTATCTACCCCTAGCCATTCACAGTCCTCCCATACCCCCTCCCACTGTCTGTCAAAGGGCCATGTGTGTGCCACTGTTTAACCATCTCTCTTGCTGGAAAATGGAGTTCATAGAGGTGAGACATCAGGCTGTACAGGGCTACTATTACAATCCTGGGACAAACAACAGCCATCTTGCTACCTTCATCTGTACCCTGCTTACAAAACACCATTTCAGCTGAGTTTGCTGATCCAACATCTCTTCATGTATGGATGGGGTTTCAATACCTGAGTATTGAACCATTACATACTATTTTATATGTGTATCTCTGTTCTAATTTTATGTGTCTTCTGGGAGGGACTAGAGGATGTAGTCCAGAGAAGACTAGGGAATGTGGGTTCTACCTATGCAGCTATAAGAAAGATATTATCTCTGGTGGATAAAGATTTCCCAGTGTAGCCTTTTGTGAGAGGGAATACACATACTCTAATAAGTAACTGCTCACCTGTGTTCCATAAGAAAATCCAATAAACTCATTGATTCATCCCAGAGTAAACTGTGATGTAATTGTTTCTCAGTTTGTCCTCGCAAGAGGAGTAGATGTCGATTATGTCTCCAAAGAGGAGATTTTAGTAACACATCACCAAAATGGAGGTCCTCAGTTTACAACAGAACAGGAGCTTCATCTTCTTGACCTTGTTAAAGTGACATCTTCCAAAGCCATTGTGATGGTTGGAATGAAGGCTCAGAAGCTTAAATGTTTAGTCCCTAGTTGGTGGAACTGTTTGGGAAGGATAAAGGGGTGTGGCCTTGTTATAGGAGGTATGACATTATTGGAGGAGGTGCGTCACTGGAAGTAGGCTTTGGGGTTCTGAAAAGCCACATCATTCTCAGTTCTCAGCTCTCTCTCTCTCTCTCCCTCCCTCCCTCCTTCCCTCCCTCCCTCCCTCCCCCCCTCTCTCCTTTGTGCTTGTGGATAAGATGTAAACTCTCAGTTTCTCTTCCAGTACCATACCTCCTACTGCCATGCTCCTCACTATGATGACCATTGGCTCTAACCCTCTGAAACAATGAGTCCTCAAATTAAATATTTTCTAAGTTGCTTTGGTCAATGTGCTATGTCATAGCAATGATAAAGTAATGAACATGACCTTGTTCTGAGGTGGACCCCAAAGCCACGTCCTTTCTTTGGTTCCCCACGAGAAACTTCTAATTTCTCAGAACTTCACAGCTATCATTACCTTTTGGGTTGTGGTAAATTATGGTTGGTTGAGTTTATAGTATATTTACTCAACCATTCAAATCATTCAAATGTTTTAGTGCATTTGAGATCCAAGTTTTAAAGGGTTATTTGGGCTGTTTAGCTCATAAATTACAGAGTTAAGATTGTACAACCAATTTTCTCACCATAAGTATCTGAGATCATTCTGGATAGCTCTGATTGTTTTAAATTTATTTTTTTTTTAAAAAAATGGTTAAGAATTGTCTTTCTGGTTCATTCATCTCTTGATCATGATTCTGTCTCCAAAAGTATCCAGATTCATTCAGTCCTATATGGGCTACTTTCACATAAAGGGAACTGCAGATTCCTGCACAGTATTTACTGCCAGGTCACAAAGATGGATAGGGCTCTCTGATTTTGCAGAATGCTAACTCATAATGATACATACTGTTCTTTCTCTTTTCACCTGACACATTTCCCTAACATGATCTTAGCCAGCTCACCACAATGTCTGGTGAGGAGGTGGTGTTGATATCTAGAGATGAAGAAACTGAAGTTCAAGGGGGCCATGTCTATTATTCAAGGGCAGAAGATCAGCCAAATAGAAAAGCTAAGGACCCTAGGGATCAAGTTGAGGTTTGTCTAAAGTAAGACACAGGCTCTTTCTACTGTGATATAAAACCTCTCTGGCCATAGGTCATACCTACTAAAGTGTGATGAGCATCATAAGTGAGGCTCAAGCCAAAGCCAGAGATGCTTAGCTCAGAAAAAAACTGATACTTTTTTCCATCCCATCTTCAGAAAGCTTCACTAATTACCATTTATATAAGATCCCTGCCTGGCTGCCTTTGCTGGTGCTCAGAGAGAAGGTTTGATTTGCTGATGGAGGAGTTAGGGGAAGAAATGGAGAGTGTTGTGAAGTACCCCCTTCAAAGCAGGAGTTGTTGCTGTTCATAAAAGACACACACACACACACACACACACACATGCTAAGGTTACGAATGGGGAAGGAAAACTTAACAGCAAAGATGAATATACTTGGGATGTGATCACATGTCTACAGTATCCGGTGGGGAGGATTCACCATCTTGTCCATGTGAGCTGCAAGTAAGGAGCTCAAGGAGGAGAGAACCAACATTCCAGTTGTCATGCTGAGTGGGGTTCAGATGAGTACTTCCAAATCCAGGTTGACCAGGAGAGCCAGGGAAGAACTTGACCCATCTGAAAGGGGTCATGACAAGTTACAGGGTGTTCACTGCAAACATCCTGGTAGAAAGTAAGCAAAGCTGCCTCTATCCAACAAGAATTGGGAGACGAAACCCTTGAAGTTAGAGAACATGAAGCAGTATGCCCCGAGCAGAAAAGGCAGGCCATCCGTAAGCATGGATCTTACTCTGCAGCTGTGTTCCTTTGCGCAAGCCTCTCACCTCCTTAATCTACATTTCTTCCCGTATAAATCTGGGCTTCTGTACTATTCCTTTTTGTTTGTTTGTTTCAGTCATGATGACAGTGAAGAAAACAACTTAAAATAGTCAAGGTTCACTTTTGCTCATGGTTTCAGAGGTTTTAGTCAAGGACATTTGTCTCCATTGTTTCTAGACTGTGATGAGACAAATACCCTATAATAAAGGATGGTGGGTATAGAGCTGTTCTCCTCCCAGTGGTCAGGAAGCATTAGAGAAGGCGGGTCTGAGGAGAAGATACATCTTTTAAAACTGTATCCCAGTGATTGACTTTCTCTAACCAAGTACTGCTTCCCCATTGCCCCCTCTGTTATGAATAAATTAATGCATTGATATATGTTCTCATGATCCAATCATGTCATAATAGTACCACCATCTGGGAACCAACCTTTCAAGTCCTGAGCCTTTTGAGGGATGCTTGATACCCAAGCCCTAATGGAATCTTAGTTTGGGAACCTGAAGATTACAAAATACATGTACAAGAAACTTGAGTCCCTGTATCCTGAGAGCATCCCCTCATATTTAGCTGGGAAACAAGCCTTGGTACATAGACTCATTCTCCTTACAAGGTCTTCCTGGCCTCTAGTGATGTATAATCTCCTGGTCTTTCACTTCCTGTGACTTGAAGGCACAGAGCACTGTTGAAGTTCACAAATCCACTGGGTAGAAATTGGTAAGTAGAGTTGCCAGGGGTCCAGGGAACTAGAGCTATTGAGGTGAGGACTTGAGGCACACAGTGTTGCATACACTTCCATGAGCTTAAGAACCAAAGTATCCAGAGCTTCCTCACAAAGTTAAGGAAACATCAGTGCCAGGCTTCAGACTAACCATGATTTTGGCTTCTGCTGATAGAGGAAACATGCCTGGAACCTAAGCCAGACCATGATAGCTTTAACCTTTCTGTCTCCATGCTTCTCATAAGTCCAGTTTCTGAGAATATATTCACAGAGTTCTTCTGAAGTCCCCAAACCTCTTCTCTGTAAGGACAAAATAGACTTGGGAGACAGGCACACCAGGCACTCAGTAGTTACATGAGTCTGGCATCAGTTTCCGTTTCTCCAGGCATGAGTATTTTTACCTCCAAGCAGACTAAGGAGTCCGTGGGTAGGTAATTCAGTGACTAGAACCAAGTCAAATAGATAGTCCCTTTCCTGACAGCTCCCTACCCTGAGAATATTCTGGAAGGGGCAAAAAATATGGTAGCAACATCCAATCATGTCTTATCCTTATGACCTGTAGGAAGTTCATTCTAACTAACAACAAAATACAAGTGGCATAGAGACGAAATGAGCACAAATTGTTGAACTGACTTTTCTTTTGACTAGAACAACTGCAGACACACTGTCCAGGTCCTGCAGACAGCAGATAGTGAGGCCTTTCTTTCCAGGCAGCTGTTATGAATCACAGAATGGTTGTCCTCTGGCACTGCTAGGATGCGCCCATCTCTGAAATTCTCTTTATTTCTTGGAACAAAAAGGTTTTGTGGGAAACACTAATGACAAGTATGTATTTGGAAGCAGATCCTCATTTTTATTGTGGGAAGAAAAACATTAAGATGTCAAACTTGGAGCTGTTACATGAGCATCTGCAGCCGATTGTGGGGCACTGGGGACTGGAGGCTCAGAGAGGTAATTGCCACAAACAAGACATGACTGGACATTGATTTATTCAGCCGCTTGGCTTGGATTCTACTTTGAGCTTCTTCAATTGGCTATTCCTCTTTGCTGTTCCTTCCCGGGAACATGACCCCAGCTCATTTAGATGGAAATATGCTCATCCATTACCTCATTAATTTTGGAGACTCTACATTATCTTTTATACCTCCCCCACCCAGCTTCCTTCCCCCTCAAAGCACAAAGTATTGTTGGGGCTGAGACAAATGATGTACCATTTCTCCATAATGTGCCAGGACCTACATGTGTCACTTGGCAACCCTGACAGTCATAATTCAGTCAAGAATGGTTGTCAGGCACTCTGGGAAGCCATCAGGAAGAGATTCAAAAGCGGGGAAATCAAGACCAGGGCTACCTACAGTGAGATGTTTAGGTGGAAAAAGTGTCTCACCTACCCCTCTCTCTAGTTGATGGCTAAAAGTCAAAGTAAAGTGGTATTCTAGTTACTCAAAATAATAATGATGATACAATAACTACACTTATCAAGCTCTTCCTAGATACGTATGTCATCTCATTTGTCTTGATGACAAGCCAGCATGGTAGACTTTTAGAAGATCAGTTACTTGATAAGGACCACACAGCTGGCAAATGGCAGAAAAGAGATTTTTAACTCATGTCACATTTCAGATCTCATGTTCCTCACTATCAAAATCTAACTTTATTTAATTTCAGCCCAAATAGCACCCTTAATCTATTAGGTCCATTCTCAGTTCAACTCTGAATCTCTTAACATACATGCATTGTTTTTTTTTTTTTTTTTTTTTTTTTCCTTATTAGAGGCCTGTGAAGAAGGCGCCTGGAGAATCCTTAATAAATGAGAACTGAGTTCAAAGGGATTAGTCAACACACTGAATGGTACCCAGTTTTAAAGAGTGAGGAAGGACTAGATACAAATCTTTCTGAGACTAATATGCATGATCTGCCCACAAGACCTTTTCACAGATGTCCAGACTGATGACGTTGAGCAGAAGTGGAAAAGAAGACAGCAGATGACATGAAAACCAAGGGGGACATTCATAGTCTTGGAGTCCCATATCACCAGACTCATAGGAGAACCCAAACTGTCCCAAAGGATCTAGATTCCAGCAATAAAATCTACAAGGACCGCCAGTGATATCCATATGAAGACCTGTTCTTCATAGTGGCCACACATAGGGAATAAGGCACACAGATAGATACCTAGGGCATATTTGTGGTTTGGGGGCACAAGCAACCAGAACACACTTTCTGGGTTCCTTGCTGGTAGCAGGTAGGAGGGGAGCAGAGAACCAGTTTTGATAGTTAGGGTGGCCTAGAATGTGTCCTGCATGGTGCTACATTAAAGTAGAGAAGGAGGTCGCCTAACACAGTGCATGGCGTATACAAAAAAAATGACAGTACATGAAATCATTGTATTCATATGCAGATCTGTTGACCAGAAAGTAAAAAAAGAAAACCTATAGAGACTGAGCCTATTAATAAAACCTTCTTGTACCTCAGAGAAACTTTCAATCACTCTTCTTGTTGACAACCAGTTATGTTTCTAGTAAGCTAATGACTGAAGCATGTTCTTGTGGTTACCATTGCCACCTCATCTTCAGGGATTCTCCCAGTAGCCATTTCTCCCTTGAAAAGAATGTGGGTGGTCTTCAGAAGGAGTGGTTCAGCAGGACTACATACTTGATAAAAAGTGATGGTGTAAAAGGAGGGGAGAGTGGGCAGACACTGGCAAGAACTTGACCTCTCTGTGCACTGCATGAACCTTAGGAGAGAATTTAAAGAGACTTTGGGGGGGGGGGTTCAACTTCTTTTTAAAATATTTTATTTAAAAGGTTTTGGTTTTTGTTGTTGTTTTGTTTTGTTTTTTTACAGACCTGCTCACCTCCCACCTTCTCCTTACCCCATCCCACCCCATCCATTCCTCAGAGATGGTAAGGTCTCCCATGAGGAGTCAACAAAGTCTGGGATATCAACTTAAGGCAGGAACCAGCCCTTCTGCCCTGTGTCAAGGCAGAGCAAGGCATCCCTCTATAAAGAAACTAAATAATATTGGAACATAGTGTTCCCAAACATGACCGTGCCCACCAGGACCAAACCTGCTGAGCTGTCTTTGCCACTAGTACATGGCAGTGAACTCCCTGGACTACTCTAGCTTGGACCACACTCCACTGAGCTGCATTTCCCCAGCTGAGACCCATCCCTCCCTTGATTTTTTCTCCCACTGAACTACTTTACTTCTTTAGTTTTCGACCCCAGTTCCTGCCTTGTCTGAATCCAATAAAGAGTTTAGCATTTTTTTTCTTAAAAAAAAAAAAGAATGGGTTCCAAAAAGCCAGTTCATGCACTAGGGATAAATCCTGGTCACACTGCCAGTGGCCCCACAAACTGCCCATTCTTTTAAGTGCAATAGGAAGTTACTAGAAACTTTTGGGAAGAGAAGTGGTGAGCAGACTTAAGTTCTTAGAAGACCATTAGGTGATAGTGAAGGGAATGAGGAGGATGTCCACTTGGACTCCTGGGACACACTGGTCCGGGGAGGTCAAGGTGGTGGCAATGAATGTGGAATCAAAGAGACAGAGAAAATAACCAATTCCAGACAGCAGTGGTTCTACCTGACAGAGTGGGTTAAAGAAATGAGGGACATGAGAAGGTCCATAAGCACATTTTAGTGGGTGAGATCTAATTCCTGTGAGTAGGAACTCAGAAATATATGTCAGCAAATTGTCAGCAGATTCCTGTGAGGCACATGTATGGGAACAGGCAAAAAGCTGCTGGAAGTCCAAATCTGAAGAGCCAAGCGATGTTCTAGATTGGAGACTTGTATCAAGTTTCCTCAAATTCACTTCATAAATCTCTCTCTTTGGTGACAACTAGAAAGTCTAGTCCCACGAAGGAACTACAGTTTAGAAAGCCTTCACAGTCTCCCACTAACCCAAATGAAAAATGAGAAATGATGCTGCAGCAGAGCCAAACCTACCAGGTTCACTGCCATATGCTTTTAGAACAACCTAAGGGGCTTCTAACAAACAGACTCTCATCAGGACCATGGACTTTTCTAGTCTCTGAGAACCAAGTAAGGCCATGAGCGTGCACTGCAGGATTGCTGTGTCCTGAGTCCTGTCTTCTATGATCCCAGGTCTTGTTTCTCTGATGCTTCTGTCACGGTCATGCTCACATCTGATAGATGCTATTTCCAACTGTTGGAATAAATGCTTTTCGTCATTTCCCTACAGCACTTTGCTTAGAATTTGACTTGTCATCACCTAAGTAACTTTGAAAGCTGGGTTCGTACTAGAGTTCTGTTTCCTTTTATGGACAACTGAGCACCCCCACTACAAAGTCCCATTTAATTCAGGCCAACAAGAACTCACCAGACCCCACCAGTGAGTCTCGATCTAGATGGGAGGTGAGACCCACATCAAGGCTGTGCGCATGCTCTCCATCGGGCTTTACCTTGGCTTCGTAGTTCTTACTGAGTTGTGCTGTCTTTTCTATACCTATGGTGTCTGGTAGATTACTGCTTCCATGCCGTTGCCTTTCTAGTAGCTGGGATTTCGCTTGGCACATTACTGTTTCTCCATCAGAAGTTTTCAAGCGGCTAGACAGGAACTTTGAGCTGAGCAAGTGCTACAGGGCCCAAATGAAAGTGCTCAGAACAGGCCTTTTCTGAACATTCCAGCCTGCATGTCAATCATGAGTACACCACTTGTGTCCTAGGTTTTGACATTCTGCCTTTGAATCAGAGAAAAAGCAGGACCCACAATCTCTGGACTACAGCGATGTCCTGGGATTTGTACCAATTACAAATTCCTTTAAAGGGGCATCCTAGGAGGAGGTGTCCCAGGGAGTGCAAACCTAGATAGAATGTGATTTGTGCTCACTTTTTGCCCTCTGTAGAACAAGACCTGGACATCCTGTTAACTTTACAATAGTGCAACCCACTGAATTTCCTATGAAAGTTGTCAACTCTGCTGAGATCCTTTTGGGGGTGTCTCGCCATATTTTCAGATTATGCTTTCTCTGCCAGACTGGCTTGATTCTGTCAAGCTGGCCCCCTGCCCCTATGATGTATTCCTCTTTGGTGAGGAAAATTAAGCTCCCCATCTATAACCCTAGCACCCTTAGTAAGAAAAAAAGTGTCACCAGGTACCACAGTGCACCAGGAACTTTATGTTGTCACATTAATTAAATCACCACACTGCTATGAAAATCTCAGATGCTTTATAATGACAACTCAAAACCTGTAGCTTCCAGGGAGTGAAGGAAGATACCCAAGGTCACAGAGCCAGAACTAGAATTCTGAAAGCCTAAACATCTCCATCTACTATTGACATGAGCATTGTGGACCAAAATACATTCTTTAGTGCTTTATAAAAGTCGCTCCAGTAGCTCCCAGAATATATAGCCCAGGGTTAACTTACTGTTGGATATTTGGGAGAGGACTAGAAATCTCTGACCACTCTGACAGATAACTTAATTTATCATTTTATTTTTAAAAGGCTACAACAATTACACAACTCCTGGCCATGTCATGGAAAGAGGGACCCACTGGGTCTTTCCAGTGAGCAGATAACATATTTAAATGCAGTCCATCAGTCAGTAATCTGCTGCCGCCCATCCTAGGAGAGCTGGTTTATTGAACACTGTAATTGCCTGGATGCTGTTATTCATTTCTGTAGCTGTTGCTATTAATTAAATATTTTTGTCGGAAGCTCCCCGTGACATTTCTTGCTGCATTCTTGAATATCTGATAAGATACCCAGTCAGTACACTGGTGCTCGCTGCATTTGGCTGATAGTCTTGTCCTAATTTCTAACCCTCAAAATGTTAAAGAAATGACACAGTTTTAGTGGAATGAGGGCTCCCATTGTTACAGGATGGGGTGGGGGCAGAGGGGGTGCAAGAGTCTTAGTGAAATAGATGCAAATGTCATGTTTCAGAGCTCATACAGTGGCTGAAGCTGAAAATTGGACCAGACCATTATTCCTAGGCTTAGCTCATTTCATAGGTCAAAGAAAGCCTAGTTACAATGGTTCTAAAATTTCATCCCCAGGGAAAGGAAGCATAAACTCATTCTTCCAAGTGGATTTGTCAAATGTTTCTTGGAAGGCCTATAAGGTACCCACCAAGTTCTGGAGACACAGAAGTTAGGTAATAAGAGTAAGATAAATAAAATAAGATGGTCTGGAAAGATACCCCAGCAGCTGAGAGTGTTTTCTTCCCTTGCAGAGGATATTCAAGTTTGGTTTCCAGGACCTATGTCAAGTCAGGCTGCTTCCTGTCACTCTTAGTGCCAACTCTGGGTCACCTGATGTACCTTCCTGGTTTCTTCTGGCACCTGCTCTCAGATACCTATATCCCTACACACATACATATAAATGGAAGTATTTTTCTAAATTAAAAAGTCTCTGAAAAATGGTCAGAGTCTGGAGAAACACATACAAGTTTAAACAGTAGACAGCATTCCAGGTTGAGAGTTAGAGCAGTACATCTGAGGATGCAGGCTCTCCACCTAGTGAGCATGGAAGAAAAAGGCCCAGGTCAAGTACCGCAGCAGACATAGAACCTAGTGTTCCCACAGAGGAAGGAGTGAGCTATAGAACTCTGTAATACCAGAACCAATGGAAGAACACCCCATGGAGGTCCTCCATTAACCCACAGGACACACATAGACACCTGAAGAAGAAATCTGAGGCCAGAGACCTCAAATAGAGGTAGGACAGGACTATCAGCCAAAAAAAAGTAGAGGACAGACAAAGGACAGGGATGACATTTGTCCTCCACCCTGAGTCCTTTCCTCATGATAAGGGGTGGAGCTTGTAAGGAAGAAAAGCAAGACAAGACTGAAGATGTGGTGCTATGATGTTGAGACAGTGAGACTTAGGGCACAGGGAGAAATTCTATGGAATTCAGATACATGGGAATCACCCAGAGGGTGGAGATTGAGGCTTCATTCCTTCCCAGGTCCATGGCCTTCCCTAGAATCTCCTGAACTAACAGGAGATTGTGTACTGACTGGTCATCTCCTTTGGGATAGGGTTAGCAGCCAAGTCTGCCCAGACACCCGCCTTCCCAGACTGTGTACCATTTGGCTGGCAGAATAGAGTCTAGATGGAGGGTATTTAAGAACATGGAGCAATGGCATAGAGGGAAGGGGCATATGTAACATCAGTATCAGATATGAGAACAAGTAAAATATGCCTCGAGAATCTTAGGTGTGATAACAGCTTTAAGAGTGATGGAATGCTTGTGCAGAGAGGCTTAGAGCTGAACTAATTAAGGATGCAACTTAGGTAATAAAGGTTTGTGATAGCTGACTTTTTAGCAGACTACAACTGAGTTAGACAGATGGGCGGACCAGTGACATGAGGCAAAAATACGCTCAGTGCCACTAGGACTAAGTGCTGATATCACAGGTCAACAGGACGGTCTTGCTCCTGCTTTCCTGGTGACCTCATTTTCCTGGGCCTCATTTTCTCCTGCAAATGGAAGGTAGGAATAATCTTCACTGCTCCCCTGAATCCATGATCTCAGATGAGCTACTTCTGCGCAGCTATAGCTCTTGAAGGCAGCGACTCTCTGACACTAGTGAGGGTTATACATGTAAATATAACAAAGTGAGGGAGCAGAGTACAAAGTTAAGGTTCTCATGGCAACCAGAATCCACAGCTGCCTCGTATTGTTAAAGGGCCTTCTCCTGACAGGCTGATGAATAATCCCAAACTCTCCCTATTGGACAGGAATTGTCAGGGACTCTTTTGCGGGGGTTGGGGGGTGGTTAGGGAGGAACAGCAAGGCAAGACTAGCCAACCATTTTAATGAGATATTTTTAATGAATGCAAAAGAAATTTGGCAATACTTTCAATGAAGGTGCCCAAATAAAAAATGCATTTATATTTAATGAGACATATTTATTATTTATGCAATAATAAATGCCAGTTGGTTATTAATAAAATATTGCTCAGTCATTAATCCTCAGTAAATACAGATAGAGTAATTAGTATTAAAGTGGCAACTATTTTGTAATGAGAAAGTCATTTTCTCAATGTTAATGGATTATTCAAACAAACCTTATAACTTGAAGGTATCAAGAAGAATACACTCTAGGGACAGGTTGAGAAGTGATAATATAACCTTGAAGACTTTGAAAGTTTAAAATTTTGAAAAATGAGACCTTGAAAATATAGTCCAGAACCTCAAGTGTCTTAAGAGAGAGAGACAGAGACAGAGACAGAGACAGAGACAGAGAAATTCCACAGACCATATGAGCCTGAAGCCAGGACAGATTTTAGGATTCTCCCCTTGCAAGGTCATGAGGTTTCTTTGCTTCCTAGTTCTCCCATTTGAAAAATGAGAGTAATCATGTCTCCCTTCCAGCATCCTGGTAAGGATTAAATGGATTATATATTTTTCAAAGGCCTGTAGGATAGATCTTTGACAAATGACAAGTCAGGCTCAAGTCCATTAAGATGACCTGTCTTGTAACTGTCACAAAAGGAACCGGCTAGCCCGTTTCTTGGGGTGCCCAAATGTGGAAAACTGAACTTGGCTTCTCAGAATTATGTCTTTTGCTCTGAGTATCTGCATTGATCCTCTGTGCTTTGCCTAAGCTGTTTGCATAGATGTCAAGCTAACTGACAGTACAGTGTGTCAGTGGGGACAGAGCTAACACAGAGAAGTAGAAATGTGTAAATGGGAGGCGAACGCTGGCTTCTGCTCCTGGCTTTGCAGACACTGACTGACGGAGGCCCCCTTTCTCCCTGCTCCACCATCTCACCACACACATCAGCAGAATAATTCCTGCAAGTCTTCCAGACTCACCTGTATTTTATGACTCCTCCTTCTTCCTGCATTCCCCCCCTTTCTTACAGCTTTGCTTCCCAGCATATTTTCAGTTGTAGAGAGCTGGGGGGTGATAAGGATAATTATGAACAGGACAAGCCAGGTGTAGAGCAGTATCCCTTCCTAGCTACCAACAGGTTGAGGGAAGGATGTGGGGAGAGCCAGCCTTGGGGCTGCAGTAAGAAAGGCACTTTTATCCTACAGTTATAAACATCTGTCTGCAAAGCACTAACCAGCTCCATATAGCCCTTGCCGAGTATACTGGTGCTTCCAAGAGATGACATACAACCCAACAAACTGTAAGTACATTGTGGGTATCAGGAGTCATGATGCTGACTGGGAGGAATTTCCCCCAGAACCTGACAAAGGGACAATTCACTGCATTGAATATGAACTATGCAATAAGAGAAACAGGGCAATGTCGTGGGAAAAGCCTGTCTCAGGGGCTAGAGATACAGTTGAGTTGGTACCTGCCTGGCTTATTCCAGGCTCTGGGTTTGATTGTCAGCAGCACATAAACTGGGTGTGGTGGCACCTCCCTGTAATCCCTTACTCTGGGCGAGTAGAGGTAGGAGGATTGGAAGTTCAGGATCATACTCATCTACTTAGTAAGATAGAGGCCAGAAGAAAGAATGAAAGTCAGAGGAGACTGGAAAACCTCCTTCAACCAGTGTGTGTGTGTATGTGTGTGTGTGTGTGTGTGTGCGCGCGCGCACGTGCGCGCGCACGTTAAGATGTCTCTATCCAGCAATTTTAGAAATGCAGATACCACTAGAGGCTGGTGACTTAGCCGTATGTTCTAAAGCTAAGTTACCTAAGAGGATGTAAGAGATAATGACAATAAGTATACGAAGGTGCAAGACAGCACAAGCCCTGGAGCCAGGCTAGGCTAGGCTCAACTGTGTCTTCTGGTATTTCTCAGTCTGTGTACAAAGTTCAAGTTTACAGCCAGAAGAACATAAGCATCACCTTCTCTAACTGGATATTTAGGCATTTCAAAGTAGATCATTCATCCAACCCACTTGCAAAAGTGCCTGAAATAGACTAAGTGACCAATCAATAGCCAGGAATATCAACCCAACATTTTACCACTTGACTCAAACCTCTTTTGAGAAACACTGGACAGCATGATTCACACCAAAGACCCTTCACACCAGAGGCCAAGCGTCACTGTGAATGTTAAATAAAACACAGATCTGAGTTTGAACTGTCCTTTACCCTTGTCTGTTACATGCCTGCCTCAGCTTTGTGAATCTGCCCTAACCACAGTCCAGTCCTCTTATCCATTAAAAACACAACCAACAAAAGAGGGGAGGGGAGCCCTCAATCAGTGCCCATCCAGGAAGGGTGAGATTGAGACAGCTGTTGGCATAAACCTAGTCAAAGAGGGTTTGTTTGGATTTGCTAGGTTTTTGTTTGGACTGCAGGGTTTCTGTTCACCTGTTTGTGGATATCCAAGGGAAGAATAGGATATTCAGGGTGTTCCCTCCCTATTCAACCAGATTTGTTTACAATTGGCAGAAGTCTGGAATTACAAAAACTTTTTAGAAAAATTTCCATCTAATTTTTTCATTTTTCACAGGTGTGAAAAATGTGGTGGACATGTGCAGGAGTATTGTCTCTCTGGGTTCCCATAATAACATAGCAGAGACTGGGTAGTCTAAGTATCAGAAAGTGGTGTCTGAGAACAGAAGCTCCACATAGACATACCAGAGAAATTAATCTGAGTTCTGAAGGATGGGATCAGGCTGGGTCCATGACCTCATTTCACCTCAGTCACCTCTTAAGACCCGACCTCTAAATACAGTCACACTGGTAGTAATGTTTGAACATAGGAATTGGGTGTGGGGGATGGTCACAATTCAGTTTATAACTAGGAGGCAAACTGGCTTCTTCATCTATTTTACAGAATTATCTAAGACCAGAACCCAGAACTTGGCAGGCTGTTGGCAGTAGCTGGCTGGCTATTTCACTAACATGTTTTAAATGCTTAATGGAGAAAATTCTGTAGTAATTCTTTTACCCTATATTTATTGAGAAAAAGTAATTTATGCTATACTTACTTTTTTTTTTTTTTTTTTTTTTTTTTTTAGTGAGTGGCAGTCATATGCATGTCTTTATGACTAAGCTTAGGGATTTCAAAGAGACCCATTGCCCTGAAAAAGGAAACTAGAGTCTAAGAAAGCATTAGATAAAATCCTGGAATTCTAGATGTGGGTGTTTATCTGTCTTGGATCTGTGAGTCACAAAGGACAAAGGTACAATCTCGGGACTACCATGACCAGCTACATGTTACAGAGCAATTTATCCAACCTCTCTCTTGGCTGCAGTTTCTTAATATGACAAATGCAAAGAAGACTTTCTAGGGCACTTTATGGGGAAATGCAGAAGCATGAATTATCTAGCACCTTGCCTGGCTTTGAGCCATCTGTGGTGTAGGGAATGCTTTTTTGTTTCAGCTGGGAGAGGTTGGGGGAAGGGATTAGGTAACCATACCCACAGCTACTCTCTCTTCTTGGACATTAGTAACAGAGTTTGCACTTGGTCTTATTAACAAGTGCATGTATGGGTTATCAATTTCAGATCTCCAGAATCTCAGGTATGGTGCCAGCTTCCGTCATTTATCTTCTGTTACTGCAGGGGACTGATCCCACTGAGAGAGATTTATTAATAAGCACAGACAGTTTGTTGCTAAAAAGCCATTGAACCTCTTCTTAAAAAATGGGAACATTTGCGTGCTGCTGTGAATATATCCAGACACATTTTTAATCCCTGACTTGCTGTCACAGACCAGCCTTCCTTTAGGAGAACTTTCTTTATGAACTAGCATTTATGTATCACCTACATGGACCAGGGTCCTATGCTCCATTTCTTAGGTACATTATTTCTCCTAATTTACAGGATTAAAAGGAAAGAGATGTCTGAGGAGCCCTATATTTTGGTGAAGACACTGAAGACAAGCCAATGAGAGGCAGGATAGTGGTTCTGAAAACATAGCGTTGATTGACAGCTACAGTATGCCCAAGAGCTTATAGGAAAACAATCCTGTTTTCAGGCCACAGCAAGACCTACTGCCTCCAAAGCCCCAGGGCTGGCATCTAGAGCTTGGTGTTTAAATTAGCTACACAGGTGAATTAGCCTATGCATTTGAATATTTGTAAGATTTGTCTGTGATCTCATAGCTAAGAGAAGGTGGGGTGGGGAACCATAGCCAAAATCTAACTACACAACAGCAAATTTTTCAACCAGCAGTGACTGGACAACGCCTCACCCCTCTGCACACACTTGGTGATGACTTGAACACATGTTTGGTGATCACCACAAAGAAGAGGAAGAGGAATTATTTCCTGGATTGAGGGCACTGATAAAATTCTACAATATTCATGGCAGACTCTGCAATAAATAAATATAAAGCCGCAAGTCAGTATGCTGAAGTTACAGCTTTGTGATGCCAGATGAAAAGCCATGTAAGGTTGGAGGAGAGGAAGAGAGAGAGAAACAAAAGACACAAAAGGAGGGAAGAAAAACTATTGGGAGGGACGGAGGGAGGGACGGAGGGAGGGAGGGAGGGAGGGAGGGAGGGGACTGGAGGAAGAAGCCCACATAAATGAGCAAAAGGGTGAAGAAATGGGAGGGAGAGGAGAGAAGGGGGATGAATGACTGATTTGGAAAGGATGAGCAGGAAGCCAGGAGACTGATGATGGAAATGGCCATTTTAACATCCTTGTGCTGGAGCCCGGGAGCAACAAAGAACGGAAGCACAAGCAATAAGTCTTCAGAATTTCACACTTAGCGGGACTTTTGGACATGAAATGTACTTACAAAATAATGTGGCATTTCAAAAGCATGTTGTCCTCTGATAAGCCAGGGTCTGGAACCAGAAAAAAAAAAAAATATGTGTACAGACAATTACCAGACTGTAACAGCCCGATGAATGTGATTTGTAAGTTGCGGCCGTTGTATTTATTTCAGCATATTAACATATAGACATTTGTCACCTTAACCAAAAGCCCGTATGATCCCCTCCCCCAGCAAGGGCTCAGGCTGCCTGTCCCCTCCACCCGCAGGCCTGCGTCTCCGTCTTTCCTCCCTCCCTCCCTCCTTTCCCCTCCACCCTCGGTGTTTTCATCCTGTTTCTGTCTCCTGCCAACCTCTCACCTCATCCTTTTCTGTTCCCTCCCCTCCATCTTTCCTTTGTTCCCCTCTCACCCCCTCTCTCCAATTTCACATTTTCTCCTGATTTACTTTTTCCTAAAGCTTTCCTTTTCCTTTCCCTTTATGCCCCCCCACTGCCACCTTTGACTCCTTTCTTTCTTCGCCATCTTCTCAGCCTTCCCCTTCCCTCGCTCTCTCAATGCCCCCACCACGCCACCCCATTTTGACTCTGGAAGACTGAATAATGCCTGCTGCTGCTGATGTTTTCTAGCTCATCCTCTTATGTCCCCTCAGCAGGGATGAGGACAATGTTTCTGAGAAGGAGCTGTGCCACTTTAGGGGCTGGATAGGACTCAAATGGAGAGGATTAAAAAGCAAAGAAGGGATGCTTTTGCTAAGGATACACATCCTGGTCCCGGATCTGATGGCAACCAGCAGAACAAGGACTCCGGTCTCTGATACCTAGAACCTATAAATGTTGCCCTAGGAGAAAAATGGATCTTTGCAGATACAATCACTGTAAAGACTCTGAGAGGGAGAACCATATGGAATTACCCTGGTGCACCTTAAATACAGGCAGGATGTCCTTATAGAAGGGTTGTTGCATTTGATATAGACAGGAGGCAATAAGGAGGAAGAGGCAGATTCTGGTACATTCAGCTAATGTAACCAGAAGCCCAAGAGTGCTGGTAGCTGGGAAGGATGAGATTCCCTTCCATACATGCAAGCAAGAGTATGACTCTGCCCGAAACTTGATTTTTGTCCAACACCAACCATCTGTATTGATCTTCCAAACTCACAAATATGTATCTTCTATCAGTAGTCATTAGTGAAATTTCTATTTTTTATTTTAGAAAATCAATGACTCTTCACATCCCATGCAATGTTCGATCCATCCACCAGCCTTAACTTTTCTTCCCTAATCTACTGGGATGCAGAAGGGACCTCTAGGCTTTAGCACAGGGATCCCTGTCTGCAATGCTATTGTACCTGTAATCATGATCTACAAAGCAGGGATGGCAGCTTCTCATGAGTTACCCAGGACAAAGAGACCACAGTTGGGATGTGAGTCATAAGCAGATACATAAGGGGTCCACTCTATGCCAATGAAACCAATATGTGTGCACTAAGACTAGAGAGCAAGTATATTACAAACAATAAAAAATATATATAAGAAAAGAACAAGAAGAAATACAAACCCAAATAGACCTTTGATTTCTAGCTCAGCTACTTATTATTTTAAATTTGAATGAGTTTTATTTTTAACTATGTGCATATGGGTATGTCTGTGTATGGGTATGCACACTTGAGTGTGGGTATCCACAGAGGTCAAAAGAGGTCATCAGCTGGAGCTGGAGTTACAGACAGCTATAAGCAGCCAGACCTGGATCCGATCCTGGGACCTGAGTTCCAGTTCTCTGCAAGAGCAGAGTAACAGCTGAGTCATAGCTCCAGACCTGGGCTGTATTCTGTTGTTTTTATTTGGGGTTTTGAGAGTTTTTCTATGTAGCCCTAGCTGTTCTGGGATTCCCTATGTAGACTAGCCTGGCCTCAAACTCAGAGATCCAGTTTGGCTATCTCCAGGATTGAAAGTGAGCGCTACCACACTGGCTTGTGAGTTATTATTGTTTTTTAAGCTTCCTTTTCTTCTATGCACTATGGGAACAGAGCTGCCAGTTATAAAGGTTTACCATTGTGCGATTAATATTTCGAGACCTGTTTATAACATTTAACACATAGCATGACGTAGGTCTATATTGTTAACACAGAAAACCAAAGTTGGGCTGCTTTGATCAACTGTATCTTCATAGCATAATTACTTCATTTTTTTAGGGCCTTAAGTGCCCTGTTCTTTCATGATCAGGTCACTGTAAGGACTATAACAGTGGCTGGCCCAGTGACCAGAGCATAGTAACGACTCAGAATATGTCTTTTTTTTTTTTTTTTTTCATCAGGCAAGTAGGGACAATGTGCTCCTCTCTCTCTGTGTCTCTGCTTCACTGACAAAAGAAATGTAAAAGCAGCCGCCTGATTCTGATAGCTTCTCTCTCCTGACATTTTTTTTAATAGATGGCCCTTGGTTTTATGGCAATCCAACTATGTTATTTAAGACTTACATTGTATAAGAAAGAAAGTTCATTTTATCAGTCAATTTTACATTAAGCAAAGACCTGAGGGCTTCTTTCAAACTACTTTCCTCTAAAATCCAATTCAAATGAGGACATTATCATTACCCCAAGTGGCAGGCATCCTTTTCCTATCTTGACTCCACCTACACAGACCTAGACACCCCAGCTTTTGTGTCCCAGCTTCAGCATGCAGGCCGCCTCTCCTGTACCCTGGTGCCCTGTCAGTGTCTTCGGTTGAGATTGAAAGTCCATCGGGTCATTGCTTTTTGACTGGCATCTGTGGATGCTCTCTGCAGAGCATGGCCACATGGGAAATGTTGCTGGCCATCACTGTCAGATGGCTGCTCTAAGTACCTGTGGGTCTTGAAGTTTATAAACAGAAAGAAGAGGCTGGTGCAGCATCTTTCAGCTGCTTCCCAGCTTTGCTTTGCTCTGGTCAAAGTCTAGACAGAATCCAGCTCAGTTTTAGGCTCTCTGCTTTCCTTAGCCTCCACCAGCTGAAAGATGAGAGGTGGGGTCCAATACAAGGGAATTGGATTCCCGGTCACTTTTTCTATAGCTCTGCTCTCATGCCAGAGCAAGAGACCTTCAGGTTCACTCTTCTGAAAACTTTTCTTACACATAGAAATTTATTTCTCACAGCTCCTGCCCCAGGTCAGCAGTAATTTGCATTGTTAAATGTAGCTTAGGCCTATGGTAAAGAAACACATGGACATTTTCCAACTCTAGATATTAAACTCTGTTTCCCCAGTTAAGGTCACACAGATAGCTAACAGCAGAGTTAGGGTTCAGAAGGTATTTCCTCTGCTTAGCAGGCCAAGAATGGTCAGAGCAGATACATGTGGAAGCCATAGGCTGATGCTGCTTGTGGAGGCCATAGGCTGATGCTGCATGTGGAAGCCAGAGGATGATGCTGCATGTGAAAGCCATAGGCTGATGCTGCATGTGGAGGCCATAGGCTGATGCTGCATGTGGAAGCTACAGGCTGATGCTGCATATGGAGGCCATAAACTAATGATGCATGTGGAGGCCAGAGACTGATGTTGCATATGGAGGCCATAGGCTGATGATGCATGTGGAGGTCAGAGGCTGCCGCTCAGCTAAGCACATTGTTCAGTAAGCTCTTAGGATCTGCCTGTCTCTGTCCTTGGGACTTTGGTGATAGCTGCCTGCTGCCATGCTCAGCTTTTTACATGGGTGCCAGGGATTCAAACAAACCCAGATTCTCATGAGTATATGGCAATCATTTTAACCACTGAGACATCTTCGCTGTCACCAATATTTTTATTAGCATGGTTAAGTTTCCAACAATCACATGGTATAGATCACAACCATCTCAGCCATTGATAAGCATTGGATACAAGGAACTGACCCTATTGTCCTGATGAGGAAACTAAGTTTGTTTAATTGATTTACCTGGCATGGACATCTTCAAATGCTTGCCTGTTTTGTTTTTAATTTCATTTCTCTATGTTTTGAATAACACATTTGCCAGTATCAATTTTAGAAGTCAGTGATTTTTTTAAAGCAAAATTTCCCAGCTTTGTAATTAATCATTACTATAAGCCTTTCCCCCCCTCAAAAAAAGTGATCCCTTGTACTTTTGCCCTTTTAACCAGCTAAGGATAAAGCAGCTTTGGGAGGACTGAAGCCAAAAGCATGATGGAGGAGCAGACATTCCTTGTGATACCCTGGGCAAAGTCTATGCCTGGGGCACTTGGCCAGGGCTGAGGACAGAATTCCAAGCACTCAAGGCTTCATCCATCAGTAGTAAATCCTCAGCACCAGTGCCTGGGCCCACGAGTGTCTGTCAATCAGCAAGTACTATGTTGACACTGCTGCTTCTTCAATGTATTGAGAAGGAAAGAGATGGGAAGAGGATGGTCAATCTCAGAAGAAAGTTGGCACCTTGTACCACACAGCCCCTCACTAACCGCTCTTACTATGGACCTCTCACTGCAGAGGCAATAATGAGACTGGCACTCCCATGGTGAGCGTGAGAGCCTGAGGTAATAAAGGGACCCAGGACATCTGTGGGGTCTAGCTTCTGACAACAAAGCTGCCTTCCTTCCTGCCCTCCTGTTTTTCTTCCTTCCTTCCTTCCTTCTTTTTTTTTTTTTTCTTTTTGGCATAGGAGAATAAATTCAGGGCCGAAGGCTGAGTAAATACTCTACCGCTGTGTTCCATTCCCAGCCCTCCCGTTCATTCATTTTATGTCTATGATGAAACAGAATCTCACTAACTTTCCCAGGCTAACCTTAAACCCAGGTAGCCTTTCTTCCTGCCATCCCCGCTCCCAGCCTAAAGAGTGGCTGGGATCAGTTCCAAGCAATACACCACCCTGCTTTTCTTTTCTAACTTTTATTTAATTTTTATTTTGCTTTTATTTAATTTTTTTTAACATATCCACCACTGTTTCCCCTCCCTTCCCTCTTTTGAGTCCTCCTACAGTCTCCCCACCCCATCCCCCTATCCATTCCTCAGAGGGTAAGGACTCCCAGGGTGAGTCAATGTGGTCTGCTATATCCAGCTGAGGTGGGACCAAGCCCCACTCCAGCACCAAGGGAGCTCACTACCTCTGAAAGGTCAGTTTGGGAACTTACATGGAACTGAACTAGGCCCTTCAAATGTTGATGACAGCTGAATGGTGTAGGGAGTTTGTGAGACCACTGGCAGTGGACCACAATTTATTCCTGGTGCATGAACTGGCTTCTTGGAGCCCATTCTTTACAGAGGAACACCTTGCTCACCTTGCTTGTCTTGATCTTGCCACACTTATTACTATGTGTTAACTGGAAGGCCATGAGGAAGTCCAGAGGTCAGCTCCCAGGATTCAAGTGACAGGAGACTCCTTACCTATGCAGGGAATCCTGCCTTCCAAGAAGGACATGCTGACTAGCTGATCTCCGCAGCAGGCATCTCCTGCCTTCCCTCCCTGGGGAATGCCTGGGGAAGGTGAAACAGTGAATCCTGAAAGGGAACAGTGAATAGATGCTCCTGCGAATTGTTATGCAAATGCAACACAAATTGGAGTCTTAAATCTGGCCCTAATGATGCCATCCGGCTTTGTCTTCAGCTTCCCTGACACCCATGCAGAGATACACTTTACAGATGTTACTTTATTATGTACACCAATCACTCAGGCTGTGTCTCCACGAGGTGGGCTGTTAGCAGCCCTGGCAATGACTGACAGCACTAGCCCTGTGAAGATGTG
Source organism: Sigmodon hispidus (assembly GCA_004025045.1). Lineage (NCBI taxonomy): Eukaryota > Metazoa > Chordata > Mammalia > Rodentia > Cricetidae > Sigmodon > Sigmodon hispidus. Next base: position 250,412 of record PVIH01000028.1, read on the forward strand.
TGATTTTTAAGCCCAGGGCAGCCCAAATTCTAAGTGTCCTTTTATCAGAGCATAGGCAACAGCTAATCAAATGATAGGCAAATGCAAAAACAAGGCAGATCCCACAACGAGGCTGATTAAAAGCTTACTTGAAATTTGGAAAATAATAATTTTAAAAAATGATAACATTTTTTAAAAGCCTTCGAGATGCACAAGAAAGAAACCAATTTCATTCCAGCCAATCCTTCATCCCCAGAAGGATTAGAAGGAAGGCTTTGCTTTATGCTAAATGTGAAGACGGCTTTACAGCTAAAACATATATTGTCCTGTTAATTATTCTTTCAAGCTTAAACGTGCACTTTATTAATCTTTTTTCCTTACTTAACAACCATAAATGTAGAACACATTTGGTATATGAACAACAGAACTCTCTGGGGGTACAGCATATTGGCTATATTTTTAGAGCTGCTGCCCAAAGGTGGGTGATGTGGATAGAATTCAGAGATGAAGGTCACCAGGTCCTATATGGGGTCATCCTTACAGCAGATCACCTATTGTTATCATAGTACAAGATATTGAAAACAGAGAGCCATGCAAATGAACAGGGCTGGCTGAGGGCTGTACTTGAAAGACAGTTGGTTGATAATGTTCTCTTGAGTTGGGGGGCACAGCTCAGTCAGGAAAGTTCCTTCCACAAGTGTGAGGACCTGAGTTCAGTCCCCAGCATCCATGTAAAAAGCTGAATTTAGCAGTGCTTACTTTTAATGCCAGCACTAAGGAGGCAGAGACAGGTAGATCCCGGAGCTCTCAGTGAGAGACCGTCTCAAAAGAAAAGACAGACAGCACTTGAGCAACAATGCCTGAAGGTGACCATCAGCCTCCACACACGCATGTGCACCCTATACATACACAAACACACACACACACACACACACACACACACACATACACACACACACACACACACACACACACACACACACACACACTTGTGCCACATGCTTATCCTCTGCTAAGGAAAAATCCAGAATGTGGACATTGTTGTTGTATGAGGTTTCAGGCCTGGACTTTCTAGCCTAGCCCTGAGGTTCTGACCTGCTGTCCCATAGTCCTGCAGTCCCACAGAAACACACAGATGCTTGTATTAATTTTTTCCTGATCAGCCTATGGCTCTGGCATATTGCTAGCTAGCTCTTGCTCTTAAACTAACCCATGATCCTTATCTTGTTCAGCCATGTGGCTCAGTACCTTTCTCAGAGCAGCACAGTTGTCCTTTGCATCTGCTGGCTTCTCTGGAGACTCTGTGGCATCTCTGCTCTGTTCTTTCTGTTCCAAGAGTTTTCTTAGTCTGGTAGCCCGGCTCACACTTCCTGTCTGCCTTTGGCCAACCATCATTTTTATTAATTAGTAGATGGGACAATTATTTACAATGTAACAACATAATCCCACTATAGGTCACTTCTTACCACAGACACAAAGTGGGAGAAGAAGAGGTTTGCAGGCCATATTGCAACCTTTCATGCATCTGTCTACCTACTTATTAACTCACAAGTGAACACATACCATCACCTAATCACCTCCTTTGTGTCAGGTATTGTATATGGGGTGGAGGTATGGGCCATATGGAAAAGTAATTTTTCAGGAGAGGGAAACAGAGAAAAAGAGCTCCCCCCATTATGGGGTACTATCAGTCACACACTACGCAGTGAGATCTCACTAACTCTTCTATATCAAAGGTCAGGTCATCTCTATTTGTAGATAAGAACTGAGATGCCTATTTCAGTAACTTGAACAAGACACATCAGTTGCTGATAGGAAGTGGAGCTGGAATTTCAGAACTATTATCAGGTTCAGCATCTTCAAAATGCCAAGTGCTTAGGTTATATCAATCAGGTAAATACTTGTAGAACAAGGAGTAAGTAAAATTTGGCTAAATAATGAGGGTTCAATATAGTGAGAAAAGAGGAAGTGGGGAAAAGAAAATTCCATTGGCTCAGGTCTGGAGGGGGAGGTGATTGAGTGAAGAATTTCTCTCTCCCCAGACCCCACCCCCTGGAAGCCTACCAAACAGTAGCCCCTCCCCTAGGACTGCCCTCAGTTCCAGACCCCTACCCCTAAGGAAGCCAGCCAAATGTCAGCCTCTCCCTGGGGCTGCTCAAGACCACACCTGCAAGTTACTTAAGGCCAGGTAGCCATATCTGCCATGTGATTCCTCACTTGCTTTCCAGAGGTCACCCAGGATTGCTTTGCTTTGTACCCATTAAACCTGGGCTTTTTCTAATTTGGTCTGATTTGGATTATTGGACTGACTGAGAGGCTTAATGAGATGCAAAATTCCTATCATAGGGTACATGGTGATCAACCTCTGCTAGGACATTCAGGGGACCCAGAACAGCAGAGACAAGGCTAAAGAGTCTGGAAAGCAGAAGTTCAGGAGCTTGGGATGTGAAGAAGATAGTCACGCAGGAGGCAGGAAGAGGATGTAGGATTGAACTATAGAACTTCTCTTACCACATGGTGTGTTAATTATTTTAAAAAGTCAAAGAAAATTAACTGTATTGTTCACCTGCATAATATGGTAAAATATTCAGTATTATGCCAATCTGAGATTCCAATATTGTTGAAATATTGTTCACCTGCATAATATGGTAAAATATTCAGTATTATGCCAATCTGAGATTCCAATATTGTTGAAACATGTGCCTTTACTAAAGATATTCAAGTTTCAGTTTGTGAGGTCCAAAGATCTGAGTTCAAGTTCACTCCTAATTCTTCTGCTCACTAGCACTCTGACTACCATAATTCCTAATATTCATGCCAGGTTACTGATTTACTTTGTTTTGAAAGACTTATTACCATATGAGTTGATCATGTTAAGCATAGTGTATCAATTACATAGCTGAGCAATTAATGTGAACAGTAACGAACACCCCCACACATTTATTTGTATATGTTCCAAAAAATGATGCTTAGAAATGCATATAAAAATTCTCTTTTCTACCTCATACATGTAGGTACATTTTTCCTCTTTGTAGACATGGACACTGAAATCAGGAGAATTTGATCAGCTAAATTCAGATCAGCTCCATAAAGATGAGAACATGGCTGATTTAAATATTTGGTCCACTCATTAACTCTTGCTTCACAGCAGCCATTTAGCTTGGCATTGCTCAATCTCCAGCAATGGAATCCTTCCTTCAGAAGCATCCACTCAAACTGGACAATGCTCATGCTTCACTTTTGCTGCAGATGTGCATGGCTAGCAGCAAACTGAAGCAAGCACACTAAGCAGGAACGCTTTGCTAAGACCATGTATCATGAGGAATTCCTGTTGCTTGTAACATGTATGTTATTTTATAAAATCCATAATATTGATAGAATACACAGTATTTATACAGTATTGTGTTGTGAGGAAGATGATACAGTAAGCATGATGATATTTAATTTTATTATATCTGATTTCAGGGTCTTTATATTCTATTTCATCATCAAGTATTATAAAAAAGAACTTTTTAAACATTCCTAAATTCTTTTAATGCAATAATTTCTGTACACATCTCTACTTATCACTACAGTGACATTAAAGCCCTGACAGAAATGATCATGTTTTACTTGATCCTGGTCCCACTGTAATACTTCTCATAGTGCATGATACTTCCAAGAAACTCAACATTAAGTGAAATAACTACCTTTTATGTGGTAATATTTATCACAGTAACTGCCAACTTTGGGTTGACTTGGGTTTTTCAAGCCTTAGCTTCTAGCACACCTCTCCAAAATTGCTATTATCATTCCCTACCCCCTGCTCCTTTTCTGAGGCAGAGTTTCTCTGTGTAACAGTTGTGTCTATCTGGGAACGGGCTCTGTAGACCAGGCTAGCCTCAAACTCACAGAGATCTGCCTCTACCTCTCCAGTGCTGGAATTAAAAGCATGAGCCTCCACCACTATTGTCTTCCTTTTTTCAGGGAAGGGGACAGACAGAAAATAGAAATGAATTTGTTCAGCTTACAAAGGAGTAGACCTAGACTTGATTCCATCCTAGGCAGTCAGGCAAGTATGTACCCCCAACACGGGCTCATCTAATAACTCTTACTCAGAGCATGTGAACGGCTATACAAAACCCCTATCATGGCCATACTCTCCTTCAATTCTCACAGCAACCCTAAGATTGGTAGGATTAGTCCTACCTTAGAAATGAAAACACTGAGGCTCCAGGCCACACACTTGATGGGAAAGCAGCTGCATTCTTTTATTACAGAAAGAAACATTCTGCTTTGCCTTCATTCAGGGAAAAGTACACATAGCTGACAAAATTCCAAGAATTCTCAGAGCAATTAGACTCTCCTGCTCCAAATACAACAGAACCTTCTTCAGAGTGCTGCACATGCTTGGAAGAGCGCACACATAAAAGTGTAATTTGAACACTTGTGTCTTTTACCCCCTTGTTGCAAAAGAAGAAGAATGTTTATGCACCAAAAAAAATCTAGCTGCATTTCCCAGCTTAATTAGTTTGTCAAGTGCCTGCAATATGATTTCCATGTTAATTTCCCTATATCCCATTTCAGTTCCTTTATATTCCACTTCAATTATTTGCTTAAAAATTGAGAGAGGCACAATGACTATGTTTAAACTCCACTTGACTCAACTAACATTTACTGATGCTCCAACTTGTACTAGCCCTGCAGGGTTCACAGAAACACAATACATATGCTACTCTCTCCCCATGTCTATTGCAGATATCACTAATCTATCAGCTACTCCCTCCCCATTCCACAGTCTCTGAGAAACAGAAATCTCAAATATTTCTCAACATAGCCTTTCCAAGCAATCAATTCCAAGAAATTAATACTAACATGAGGGTGGGGAGAAGTACTTGTAACCTCAGTATGATTTAAAAAAAAAATAATCATTCCTTATTTAATCATCAGAAGGTATTGATAGCATCATTTTTAGTTTTAAAAAATTTTTATAAAAATGAATTCTTACCAAGTAATTATATATATATGTGTGTGTGTGTGTGTGTGTGTGTGTGTGTGTGTGTATGTATTTCTAATTGACTGCTCAATGATTTATCTAAAAAGAATGTGAATGTACAGAGATCATGAGCTACATAGATACCATACAGACAGTGTCTGTTGCCAGAGAGCTTGTAGCCTGGTCTATGGAGGGGCAATGATTTATAGTGTGGTCTGATATCACAGATCCAGAACATGAAGAAGAACAATACAGATCTTTGAACCCATTCAGACGTAACCAGGATAACTGACTAGAGCAGTTGAAACAAATCAACCTTAACCCAGCAGAGATTTCTTCCTCCATCAGAATGTGAAGAGGGTCAGGAGGCTTCTTACCCAGGAACTTAAGCTGCATCCCTCCCCCATCTCCATCACCCCTCAGCCTCGCCAGAAATCTCTTCTAGATCCACTCATCTGAGATTCCGTAGGGACTGGATGATTGTACCTCTCCTCCAAATTCATGTGCTGATACCCAACATCCAATTTGGTACTTTGAGATGGACTCTTAGGAAGAAAATTAGGCCATGAGGATGTGGCTTTCATGACCGGAATTTGTGGCCTTGTAAGAAGAGACATGAGGCCTTGCTTTCACTCTGGACTGTCTTCCACATAAGGAACCTTGACCTTCCTAGATCCTGTAACCATAGGAAATGAATGTCATGAACTTTACCCCTTCTATAGCAGTCTGCTAGTGAAGCCTGCACAAAGGTATCTTTTAACAAGCAAGAAAAGGACATTTGGGAGACTGTAGAAAGCTCAGAAACCAGACCTAAAATGACTACAGTTATCCAGTATCAGCCTGACCTGGATGTAGGCTGAAGCTGATGCTTCACTGTCTCCTTCCTCAGGATATGAAAGAACTTCACTTGTCAACTTGCTTAAGAGACAGTGGCCAACAGAATTCCTCTGAGTTACCCCTAAGGGGAGAGACCTTCAAACTACTTCATACTGTGCTTTGAAAAATAAACTGTGCTATGCGAAGCCACTGGGACTTCAAGATTATTTGTTACAGTAGCCTTTGTTAAATTACCCTGTGTAATTGAGATCCTATTTGTTTTTCTCAAACACAGAGGTAGCACACCCCTGCTGTGAGGGCCAAATAATAAATGAGCAGGAACTCTCCCAAGTGAACTCATGTGGCAGAGTTGCCATTATTCATTTCACCTTAGAAAAGCAGTGGGGACCTTAAGCATGGAGAGAGTAAAGAATCCAGTCCATGGTAGGAGGCCAGACAGGTGACATAGGCTCATGCTATCCTGAGCCACATATACTAAAGGCTCCTTTGGGCTTTCTCCTTTTACAGTAACTACACTACTCACAGGTATTGACTCATTAACTGACTAGAGATCATGCCCAGCAAAGAGTCTGGCAGACAGTAGTGCCAGGCATGGTTTGGCCGAGACTCCTCTCTACAGCATCTGGATGGTTGTCTCCATGCCAGAGCTACCTTGCTCTGCCCCACTGTCACTTGCTTTCCTTGAGTGACATTAATACTAATTAGTGGTATGCTAAAATGAACTCATGGCTAATGAATCTATGCATACTACTTTTCAGTGCCTCATCTGATGGCATTCTAGCTTAGAGTCATTTATGGTGGGCATCTTCGTACTGCAGAAACAGACACATTGTTTGGCTCTTCTCCTTTCCACATGTCCTTACCCTTTTTTGAAAAGGATGTCTAGGTGTGAACATCAACTCATTTATCACTGGTAATAACACAATTAATAATCACAGCTATCATATCTGACATATGCTGTTAGACTATGTTTTTATACACTATAAACATTTGTTTAATAAAATGCTGATTGGCCAGAAGGCAAGCAGGAAGTATAGGCAGGGCTACTATATGAGGAGAACTCTGGAAAGAAGAAGAGCAGACACAGAGGAAATAAAAATGCTGCATTTAGAAAAGGTACCAAGCCACGTGGCTAAACATGGATAAGAATCATGGGTTAGTTTAAGAGTTAGCAAGTAATAAGGCTGAGCCATATGCCAAGCAGTTTATAATTAATATAAGCCTTTGTGTGACTATTTGGGACTAAATGGCTGTGGGACCAGCCAGGCAGAACAGAGAAACTTTAACTATAGACATGGTCATGGGGATGATGTGCCAAGCCTCTAAACTTAACATATACCAAGTATGCATTATTCCTCTAGTCCTATGTCATCCTCAAGTGCTGCATTATTTCTGCTCCAAACTAGTAAATAAAGCTGAGAGAGGCCAAGGAACATGTTTTGGGCCAATGTCCAGGTAACTGGGTGGGGGGAAGGCACTCTGAAATAAGCTATCTGACCCAAGGCTTGTATTTATTTCTAGCCTGTAAAAAAGTAAAAGATGTAATATGAAGTTTCTGGCCTGGGCTTTCTGGCCTAGCCCTGAGGTTCTGGCCCACAGACCCACAGTCCCACAGTTCTACAGACCTGCAAACCTGCAGTTCCATAGAAACACACAGATGAGTATATTAATTTTATCCTAATCAGCCTATGGCTCTGGCATATTGCTAACTAGCTCTTGCTCTGAAACTAACCCATTATCCTTATCTTGTTCAGCCATGCGGCTCAGTACCTTTCTCAGAGCAGCATAGTTGTCCTTTGCATCTGCTGGCTTCTCTGGTGACTCTTTTTCTGCGCCACTCTTCCTGGTCACAGAGTTTTCTTAGTCTGGTAGCCCCATCCACACTTTCTGTCTGCCTTTAGCCAATCAACATCTTTATTGAACCAGTAGGCGGGACAATTACTGACAATGGAACGGAGCTCACTTTCAATTTCAGATTCTTGAGGGTCATTGTGCGTTTTGTGGGCAGAGTAAGGGAAAACATAACAAAATACTTACAAGAAGCCTCTCTTTGTGTGGGTTTATGCCATTGAGTAAAACATCAAATGCTGTGGTGTTTATCCACTGAGACCCCTCCATAGGTGACTAAGCAGTCATGGATAGGCTATTTTATATCTCAGAAGGCTGACTGTATAGACTTGGGACTATTAGACGAAACAGAGATAACAGGTTCAGACATGGTCTCTGAGTCTGCATTCTTCCCGACCTACACCACCTAGATTCAGAATTGCAAAGATCTTACTGCAAGTATATCTTTCCTCATATCCCTCTCTCTCTCCTCCTCCTCCTCCTCCTCTTTCTCTCTCTATTTCTCCTCCCCCTTTATATCTCTCTGGGAGTCTCTTTCTCTTTCTTCCTCCTCTTCCTTCTCCTCTCTCTGTCTCTCTCTATTTCTCATCCTTCTTTCTGTCTCTCTGTGCCTCTGTATGTGTGTATATGTGTGTGTGTGTCTGTCTGTCTGTCTGTCTGTCTGTTTATCTGTCTCTCTTTCCAGTAAGTCTGCTGGCAGTGAATTTAAATGTCTATCATCCCAACCACCCCAGGGCTTCAGGGTAGAGCATGGTGGTGCCAAGCACTCAGAGGACATTACATGAACAGCTATATATTGGGGGCCTATGTGGCTAAATATATGACTGAATGGATAATGGTCACATAACTGAATTAGGAAGTGATGTAACAGGAAGGCTGACAGTGTTGGGCCTGGCCCCCAAGAGAGAAGAGACATCAAAGAATGCAGGTACAGAGACACGGTATCAGTGGTCTCCAGAGAGTAACCTGAATCCCTTCATTGTCTAGCTTGTATAAAACCTCTCCTGGTCTCCTGTAATGAGCCTTTGGGGTCTGATACTTTCTAATCAACAGAGCTACCTACAAGCTTCTTTTGTATCTCATGCAAGAAAAGCCTAGGTCAAACAAGAGGTGACAGGAGCAGCTCCCTGTTTATATATGTGGCTTTAGCTCTGCCAATCTGGACAATGTCAAATGGAGCCCATAGGCCCAAGATGAGGACATGTGTGTGCTGGCTACAATGGTCCCGCATGTCCCTTGGGCCTACAAAGCAACCATCTTCTCTTCAAAACATTCAAGCATCATGTCTGGCCTCTTCGTTTGCTACATCCCAATGTCTCACCTTTGCCTCTACTTCCCCTTTGCTCATACACTCTTATACTTGGAAAATTTTTTACCTTCTCTTTCAATCTGCACCCCAGATCTGACACATGGTTCTGTTTCTTGGAACTGACTATGGCTTTCCTAGTTGGTCACAATTTATGTTTTTGATGATATTGATTTTGACCTTCACTCTATAAATATTTTGTCTAGTTTATCCAGCTGCCAAGACTCCCCCTGTTCATCATGTCTATGCAAGAGCCCATTCTGCACGGCTGCTGGCCACAGTGTTCTCATGGACATTGGGCCAGTCATGAGGAGTGTGCTTACACATACTCATTTAGGTAGCCCCAAAATGATTAATATGTTTCAGGGACCATGTCCTCTAAGCTGAACATTAGAATCATATGAATGCTTTTAAAAAGTCTGATGGCTAGGTCTTAGGGAGGTCATTCTAATGCATGGCCAGACTTGAGCTTTATAGGTTCAAAGCCAGTCTATTAATACTGTCTCCTTTGCATGGGCATGGGACTGAGACTGAAGCTCACAGTAAAAGATACACAGTGGGTACTGTAATGAGGAGGAAATCAGAAAAAAGATGGGACCTTACTCTGCATTAGTGTGTAGAATTCCCAGATATAAGAGAGATCTGTTTGCTGTTGTCATCTTGCAACAATGAATGGACACAAACAGTGAGGTGGAAAAAGGGTCAGGGTACTGAGGATGGTGGAGCTGAGGGAGACAGGTACCCAGCTATTCCCTCTTAGAGACAAGGAATCAGGTTTCATTGTGAACTAGGAAAGCTTGTTAGTGTTTAAATCAGGTGCCGGAATAGGCTTTGTTCTTCTGCTAATAAAGGGTTATATTTTAGTCTTTACTAATCATATGACTTTTGAAACACTACTCTGAACTTAGAACACAAAATAGCTTATATATTAAAATATATAAATTATTTGGGCATAGTTAAATTCTACTAAAATGTGATTTACAAGAAAAAGGTTATGCCAGGCATGGGGGTGCATGCCTTTAATCCTAGCATTTAGAAGGCAGAGGCAGGCAGATCTCTGTTATTTCAAGGCTGATCTGGTCTATATAGTGAGTTCCAGGATAGTCAGAGTTATATAGTGAGATGCTGACTCAATACCTCTCCCCTCCAAAAAAAAAAAAAAAGAGAGAGAGAGAAGAAGAAGAAGAGGAGGAGGAGGAGGAGAAGTCATCAGGGAGAGAGGGAGGAAGGAAGGAAGAAAGGAAGGAAAAGGGTTATGAGCTAGAGCTAGTGAGGTGTGGTTTTAAGTTGGTGACCTGTGGTTTGAGTTATCCGGGGTCAGTATGATTGTCACCTGCAATCCATAGCCACTTAATTGATACAGAGAAAATCAGCATGCCTGACCTCCTTTCTACAGAACATCCTATGCACAATTGTTCTATCTGTTATAAAATCTTCCTTCAAAAACTTTCAGAAATGACCTCATCTTCCTTCCTTGGTCTGTCACCCTTGTTTAGTAAATGATGGCCTCTCTGTAGACTGCTCACAATGTATTTACTGCCATTTGCCAACCAACTACCTCAGTATAAAATAGTTCTCCATCATCTATCTAAAACTATCAACTATGGATGGATGCAGGGCCAGAAAGAAGTGAGAACACAGCAATGAACAAGGTAGACACAGCTCCTGTCTGCACTAAGCTTAACACAGGATAATGAATGCTTAATGAGCAATAAAAAGAATGGCCAGAATTTAGACCTCCTGCACACCAGTCTCTATGCTGAGCACTCTGTAGGAGAGTTGGATCTTCAAGACATACTTCAGTCCAGGTATTAGTATTTCCTCTTATTCACAGGTCATGAAGGTAAGGCTATAGAAGGGTGAATCACCTGCCCAAGGTCACAGTATCATATCAGTGCTGGCACCAGTAGAGTAGAAGGCAGATTTGTTCCCTCACTATTCTGTGTCTGCCTCTCCCAGCCCCCTGCTTGTGCATCCTTGTATGCAGCTGGCCTTCTGAGCCATACTGTCACTTTGAGCACTTCTGATCAAGGATACCCAGAATGACACCTGGATCTCACTTTGGCAGAAAGCCCATGACAAATGTCTCATCAGCACAAGGGCTGTGCAATTAGGCACAGACTATTAAAACACCCATGTTGGAAACCCATTACTCTGCCCCTGCCAAGTAGCACTGCCACCTGTGCCAAAGCAGGGCCAGATCTCAGAGACTGATGGGAGCCTTGGTGCAGTGAGGCCTCAGAACACTGCCCCACCCCAAAGGCTGTGTATGCCCTGGTACGTATGTGTCATGCAGAGCTGGCACCCTGGCTGCCATTACTCCATTTGCCTCTCACTTTGCAAACTTAAAGGCAGAACAAGTCCTACAAATGAATAGATTTGAGCTCAGACTTTGCTCTTGCTGGGGAAATCTCCAGCCTCCCATGGCCTCTGCAACCTCATCACCAAACTGTAGTTTTGCTATCTGCTATCCACGTTAGAGGGGTTTAAAGAAGCCTGCAGAGGGCCCTGAGCCTCTCAGTGAGGCCTCCTCTGCTGTGGCTATCTTAATGACAGGTTTGAAACTAGTGACTTGTGTACTCTGGTGGTCCCGTTAGTGGGGCTGGTGGGGGAAGGCAAGTTCAGGGACTCCTGATTTCACAGAGTAAGGCTAGCCCAGAGATAGAACTCAAACCTTGGCATTAAGCTTTACCCTACTTTCTAGATCCAAGCCCCCATTCCAATGGTCAATAAACAGGCTTTGCCATTGTCACAGCCAATCTCCTGTCCAGTGGCTCCGTGGCTTGCTTAGTCAGCAGCACCAAGGGATGGAATAGACTCATGCTCTTACTATCTGTCTTCTCCCCTTTGTCTCAACCAGCTCTTAAAATAATGGTCAAAGAACTATTTACCACTGTGCCTGGCACTTTAAGGCCCATTATATTATAACACATTATTGTCATTCTCATATATCAAAACCAAGCTCAGAAGAATGCCTAAAATTAAGTGCATACTTAGACTGATCATAGTATCCATGCTTTTGCCTTTATTTACTGGGCTTCTGTACCTTAATGCAATCCTGAAGTCCTTCTCTTTGCCTCGGTTTCTGCTGTCTATCTCCTTCTCTGCCTTCCTCCCATTTTCCTCTTTCCCTTCTCTTTCTCCTTCTAGTATTTGTTCATTAGGTGAATTATGCTCCACCTGCCAGCATCTCTGTACATTATCTATCCAAATATCCACAGGTCTTAGAGATCTGTGTATTTCTAAACCCTGGGCCTGGTTGCCTAGTAACAAACTCTATCTTCCCAGAAACTCCACACAGCCCTCCACTCCCTCCCCAAGAGTGGATAGTGGTCTTGATCACCTTTTTTGACTTTTAAGTATGTCTGCTTTTACTGATAAATTCAACATAGAATCATTGGCTTATAGACCATGGGACTCCAAATGTGCATTTGCCTGGATGCTGAGGTCTTATATACAAGTGGTCAAGAGAGACTTGTGAAGTTTCAATATAATTTCCCCTTGAAGTATTGAATTATTGGGCTGTAAGTCAAAATAAGACCATTGTCCCTTAACATGTTTTTGTTCGGCATTTTGTCACAGCAAAATGGCAAGGAACTAAGACAAAGGCCTTGCTGTAATTGTGTTGTCTCCATAGACCCATCTCTCTCGGAGCATGCATCGTTTGAGAGGCAGGTTGGCTAACTCTCACCATTGAACACTTGATTGCCTACCATTTTATCCAATTCCATCTAAGCTTGGGGTCTATCTTTGAGCTGCTTCATAGCCAGCACCCTCTTCCAACACTCACTAGTTAGTATTGTGTTACCTTATGGACCCCAGCTCTCTCTTCTCTCAGCTTTCAGTTCTGTAAAGTCAAGAATTGTAGATCCCACAGACCCTACTAGCTTGCATCAAAGACAGTGGATATGTTTAGGAAAGAAAAATCAGAGAGGAGAATTGCAAATGATAGAAGAAATAGAGAGATCAAGGAAAGACTAAGAGACAATGATGAAGAAGGAGAATGAGGGGAAGAAAGGAGGAAGACAAGGAAAGGTCATGAGAAAATCTACTAGGACTGGTGTTAGGAGGGGCCAGAGATGAGCAGGGCAGAGTATCTATGCTAATGGGATTTGTTGTCCACTGGGAAGAAAGTAAATGATCAAGCTCGTTTGCAGACTAAACAGGCAATGCTGTGAGCTAAATCAGCCACAAATTCCAGGTTAGACACTGTCTCTACTTAGGAGGTAGCTGGTTTTCAGTCTAGTTGACAGCAGCATTGACAGTACCCTCTTCTGAATTTAGGGACAGCAACGGGATTGGAAGAGATCCCATGGCTTGAAAGGACAGAGTCTGGTTTCTGACTGTCTTAGCCAGAAAGGCTGAAAATATTGATGTGCACTGTGGACAGTACACCTGGCACAGGGAGATTCTGAAATATTTACAGGATGAAGAGATAAAAGCATAACAAATGACTAAGGGACATGGGACCTAAGCTCTAACACCTTGCAAGCATATGACATGATTGCTGAGTGGCTAAATGAATGAGCAGAATGGGGTAGTTCTGATATTGACCCTTTAACTGGCACATACTATATGCATCCACCGGTAAATGTAGAAGAATGACTGAATTCAGCAAGGTTTTATCTCAAACTACCATTACCACTGCCCATTCTCTTCCTGGGTCTAGAATCACATATATGGAAACAACTTTCTAACATTCTTACTGAGTACATCTTCATTGTACTCAGAACTTTAAGACCTAAGATGGCCTGGGGTTGACTGAACACAGGGTCATCAGTTCTTCCACTATAGCTGCTTGTTGCATTAGTAGATGCAGACATGATTTAGAATCTGAGCCAATGCATCTTTGCAAATATGCTAGTATTCTTTTTGATAGACATCAGGCTCTATTTAAATTATCACTAATCACTTTTGGGAAGGCAATCAAATAGTATTAGCTGCTTCTGTAATGACACTTCTAGTTTTCTTCTTTTTTTGGATTTTTCTGTTTTATTTATTTATACAATAAAGTCTTTTTTATCCATGTATCCCCTTGCTCCCCCTCCCTTCCCTCCTTCCAGTCCCTCCTAGTCAGTCTTCAGCCTCTCCCTCCCCAGCTCCCCAACTTCTCCCCCAAAAGGGCAAGAGGTCCCAAGGTGGGTCAGCTCAGCATGGCACATCCACTCCAGGCAAGTCTGATTCCCTCATCCCAATATCAAGACTGGGTTAGGTATTCCTCTGGAGGGAATGGGCTCCAAGATGCCAGCCCATGCACAGAAACACAGTTTGATTCCACCCCTTGAGGGTCCACATACTGCCCATGTCAATCAACAGTTGCCTACACTTGGAGGGCCTAGTTTCTTGTCCTGATGGTTCCCCAGAGGCTGTTCTTGACTGAGTGAGCTCCCCAGAGCTCCAGCCAGCCATCACTGTGGGAATTTTTTTCGTAATCCCTATCCCCTTGCACATACAGACTCTCCTCCCCTGCTCTCAGCTGGATCAAGAGCTCAGTCCAGTGCTCAGCCATGTATCACTTCTGGTTTTCTAACTCACTCTGACATTCCTTCCTCTTTGAGACCCTTTCTACTCTTCTCTGAGAAATCCCAAATCCTGCTGTGCTGTGGCAACCAGGTCAGTAAGATACCTAACAAGTGATGATGTACAAAGGAAAAAAGTACCAGTTGTATCAGTAATAATTTGGACACATATACATGCTGCAGGAACATTATTGTGTCATAAATGCTATTCTCTGGGGAGGCAACAACATAAAGTTGTTCAGTGTTCAGTTTCAGCCATACCACAAACAGTGTGACCTAGCCGTGTGACCTAGAGCTACTCACACAATCTCCCTGGGCCTCAGTTTCTTCATCTATAAAATGAAAAGCCCAGGTATGGGTATGACTATTTCTAAGATGACTCCCGGCTCTAATATTCCAAGATAATAAAATGTCTCAGGTCATTCCAATGGCCAAAAAATGAATGGTGACTCAGACTGCTGTGGCAATTCATATTTTATTTATTTTTAAATTACAGAAAAGTTCCTTTGGCCAGCTATGAAGGCCCTATTCGCCACTGGAACAAATGTCCATAATTTTACAGCTATAACATTAGGCATTAAATTTAGAAAATAGAAAGGGAATAAAATGGTGCTTTTGTGTTTATAGCTTTATTAATAGCTTCTACCTCATCAATAATATGGTACATTTGTCAACCCCAGAAGGCAAGGAAATATTAGCCCAGGAAGAGGAACATAAATTAACATCTATTGGTTACCTACTATAAATTATCATTCACTAAGCCAGAGACATCTTATGCTGTTTCTTTATAATATGCACATATGTCTATGTGTATATATATGTGTATGTGTGTGTGTGTGTGTGTGTGTGTGTGTGTGCACAAAAGAAGAGCATGGGGGTAGGTAATATTGTCTATATTTTGTAAACCAGAAATCTAAAACCCAAGATGATATGACTTGTCCAATATCATATAACTAGTAAGGTCAATTTGATCCCAGGCATAGCTTATACTCAGTCCACTTTTTTCTTCCTGTATCACTTCCATATATTCTGAATGTTCTTGCTAAGTCAAGTGCTCTATACCAGCAGAACTAAGAATCTGGGAAACCTTTGCTCATGCGTTACAATTGTGTTACTTGGTCTTCTTGTGAGGCCTCTAACAGTGGGAACAAGGTCTGTCTCTGATTCTGTTACCTGCTTCTAGGACCCTTTCCCCCTACTGGGCTGTCTTGTCCAGCCTTAATAGGAGGTTCCTATTCTTACTGCAACTTGATATGATATGGCTGGCTAATCTTCATGGGAGGCCTGCCCTTTTTTGAAGATAAATGGAGGAGCAAAGGGAAGGGGAGACAGAAAAAAAGAGAAGGGAAATTGAAATTGCTATATAAAATAAATAGACAGACAGACACATACATACATACATACATACATACATACATATATACAAACAAGCAAACATACAAAAAATAGATTCTGGACACTGTAGGCAGACCCACTGTCCTAGGAGTAAAACCCGAATCATTATACTTGAGTGACTACTATAGTCAATGCCAATCTTAAAGGTCATGATTCTTTTATCTTAAATTCAAGTTGATATCCCAAAAAGCTGCTAAATCTTACCTTTTTTTTCCTTTTTAACATTTTCTCTGTTACTTTTCCTCTAAGAACAAACTTTCTCAAATTTGAGGAAAGTTCTTCACCAGCCCTAATAATACTACCTTGATGTCCCACTGAAGCCATAGACCTTAGTCTACTCAGAAGGTAGCCTGAAGCAGGTGGAATTTGATTCCGTGGCACAGGACATGTCTACCACAGTCTAGGCAGCAAAAACACGAGCTAGGCTACATAACAAGGAGCCTAAATCATATCTTCAGGGAAATGCTTAACTACCACTTCTACAGGAAGTCATGGCCATTCATGCCTAAAATAACTTTCTTCTGCTTTTCCAGCAGCCATTAACTCTAGGATTCCTGCAAGGAGCTTGAATACATTTTAGCTTCTTCACTAGACCATAAGGAAAGAACAGAGATATCTCATAAGAATGTAATGGAATGTTCAATAAGGACAGCAGCCTTGGCAGCCGTGGCAGCAGCAGCATTTAGTCAAGACAAACACAGCTATTTCTCCAACAAATGGACTTCAAGTGGAACCACAACTTTAGTGAAAATTTCTTCATCAGGAAAGAATGAAGTATACACAAACGCTCTTCTCTCTCCTTTGCAGGGCTGATCCTAGTGAGAAACTGAACAAAATAAGCCTCCTGAGAAAGACAAACAGAAAAATTAGCATCTAGTAGCATCCAAATGATATTTACCAATGAAATCAAGTGTGGAGATGAGAACAAAAACTTAGATAACTACCCTGAGCTCAAGTCCAGGGCTTTGAGGATTATAAGAAACACTAGCTTAAACCCAGAGTGTAGGAGGAAGACACTAGATCAGAGGATCAGAAAATGAGACATCCAGTTCAACTGAGGTGATGTGATTCCAGCTGAGACTTGCATTATTCACAGAAGCAGTAAAAGAGCTGGAACCAAAAAGCAGGTGGTTCAGTCCTTTCTCTTCTTAAGAAGTAAATCTGTCCAAGAATGTGAGCAGGATGACTTCCTGGGGTAGAAGAACTCACCATGGTTAAGAATCTCCAGTGTCCATGGGAAGAGTCTTCAACTCTTCTGTGTTAGCCAAGCATCTTATCCAAAGTCCTGGCTGCCTCAAGGACTGCCTGCCCTTTGTGCTCCCAGAAGCATCCCTCAAAGCTCCTCTAAGACATTAAGTGCCAAACAGTCATATGAAGAGATCCAAGCCGAGTGACAATTGATGGCTAAGAATCTCCTCCTTGGGATGCAGAATATGAATGAAAGGCAATTTCTTGAAGGTACTAGAGAGGCTCAGGAAGCCAAGTGCAAGCTTTTCTGATGGGCCCCACGGGACAGAAAACAAACCATTCCACCAAATGTTTAGAGGGTAGAGCTGTATTTAAGTGCTCTACTTATCTCGAGGGACTTTATTCAATTTCTTCCTCACAGTGACCTTTAGCAGAGGACAATGGTCTCAAGCCTTGTGCAGTGTACCAAAAGGCACAACTCATGACAGATCTGAAATATACTTAATTCTTCATTTTTTGCCATTTCCTTAGAATAAGAAAAATTATATTGGAAGAAAAATTCTTATTCACTCTATATTATGGTGTTTAAGCATACAGTAATAAGATACCTGGGATTTGCTTTAAAATACTTGAGTCATGACGTACTCCCCAAAGAAGCAAATTAGGCAAAATAAAATTGGTAAAATGTAAGTGTGTTTATGATTTTAACTATTCTTTCTACTGTAATGTAAGATTCAAATTTCTCATAGTAAATGTTAAGAATCCATAATGGTTCTGAAAATAGATATCTTTAGTGAAGTCATCTCTTCCTACTCTGAGACTGAAGCTCCATGACATTCTTTCTCTTTCTTAGATAATAGGCAGTTGTCTAGGTTTTGTTTTGTTTTTAAGTTACAAACTCAATTTCCACTCAGGAATGAGAAGATCCAATCCTAATAAAACAAAGTCTAACCATGATTAAGTGTTGCTCTTCCATATCTGGGTTCTGGCCACTTTAGAGAAAGAAAATGCACAGCAGGACAGGTAGCGGGCTCCCATTTCTTTCTCTCATTTTCCTGTGTCCTGAGTGAAATACTGTTTCACATTCTCTTGCCTCCCTGTCCTCTCCCTGCTTTAGACTGTGAGGAGGCCATGGGAAAGGAAGAGAGGCAAGAGAGGCCCTGCTTGCATTCAGCGTCTAGCAAGTCTGTCAGGGCCTCTGGGTATTTTATAGCTCTAAGGCGGTCTCTTGGTCAAGAGGGTAAATGTGATGGCTTCAGAGCAATGTGGCTAAAGAAAACCTAACACAGACCCTAAATGTGAGGCACATATGCAAATTTCTATCATCGGGTTTTCATATTTTTAAAGGCAAAAAGAAACAGGTAAAGTTAACAGAAACGATGTGTTGTTTTATTTGACTTAACTTGTCTGAGATGACTAATCCTGATTATCAATTTGATTGAATTGAGATATACCTAAAAGATGACCGACCCTTCTGGGTGTACATTTGAGGATGGATTCCAGACAAGACTAAATAAAGTAGATAGACCTATTCTGAAGGCAGAGGAGTTGAATTATGTAGGAAAAATGTGTAAGAAAAAGAAGCCCAAGAGTGGAATACGTCTGTTTCTTTGTTTCTTGGTCATGGTGATGATGAAAGCAGCCATGACAGGCTGAAACCTCTGAGACCATGAGCTGAAATGATTTTTTCTCCTTTGAGTTGTTTCTTCAGGTATTTCTCAAACCAGTGAAAATGTCTAATACAATATACAAAGCAGTACTGTTTAACATAGAATCAGCACAACAATATCTATTAATTGCTTCCTCTTTAATACTGTCTTCAACATCTAGTTAGACACCAGATTTTAAGTACTCAGGAGTCACATGCAGCTAGTGTAGATTTTGTCATTTTAGAGGCTCTTTTCCAAGAAAGCTTCTAATTGCAGCTCCTTTGATCCCTTTGCAGTGTCCTGACCAGACATTCTGGTTTGTCTCAGAAAAGGCTAGTTTTATCTCATTGCCCCATCTCTGTTTCTAATTAAGCTACTGAGTTACTAATGGTCCTTTTCACGAGTGTCCCTGTTTGACACATTAATCATGTGATCATCCCACCCTATCCTAAGTGGGAACTTGTGACTTTCTCATCCTTGGACATTCAGGCATGCTCTGTTATTGTTTTCCTTCTGAGGTCCCTCTACCACTCTTGTCATAGAGAACCACAGAGAAAGCTTCCAGCTCACCTGTGTTACTCAGGATGGGTCCATGGGAGCATTTACCTAACCCTGCCCTAAGTCAGTTAGTAACTCGGGAGTAGGAGCTGATTCCCACAACAGACTCTCTATCTGAAGGGTTGGGCCATTTCTCCTCTAGAAACGTAACCCATGATGCTAAGCATGGCTTGCACATTTCAAACATTTATTTATCACATGTATTTATGTGTGTGAGCATGCATGGGCATATATGAAGTAGAGGGCACCCATACCACAGAATGTCATAAATCAGACGACGATTTGTAGGATTTTTCTACTTCCACAGTCTGAGTCCCAAAGATGTAAATCAGGCTGTCAGGTTTTGCAGCAAGTACTTGTAACTGAGGAGCCATCTCAGCAGCCCAGTTTTAACATTTTAAAAGAATGGAAAACAGGCAAAAAAGAAGAATAAAGGACGTGGACCATATTGTTTTGCAAAGCCTAGTTACTATTGTCCTTTATGAAAATGTTACTCACCCCTGCTTTCTATCTCTCTAAAGGAGAGATCACACCAGATTTTTTCTGCTTTGCTCAGCTGTAGGAAGCACAGACAAGGTATTTCCTGCCAGGTTTGTACTTAAAAGCAATCCTTGACCTGTCTCTGGATCACAGAGTATATGAACCTAAAGGCCCTTCTTTCTCCCCTTGTCCTCAGCAGGGAACTTCCAAAAATTCTCCAAGTAGAATGCTAACCCTCACATTCTCCCTCCCTACTAGGCCATTTTCTCCAAGTATCTGCATGACACAACTTTGGAATTTTACTTATATTTTATCTTATTATCTTGTCAAAGTTGCCGTCATTATGTCTCCACCTACCATCATCATTGTCATTAGTGATTTATTTCCCTAAGTAGCCAATGAGCTTTATTAGAAAGAAGTAACTATATTCACACACTTAGCATTTGAGTCTAACCAAACAAGCCCAACAATCCCAAACTCTCTGAAGACAGATTTTTTTTTCCCCCAAGCACTTGTGTGTGTGTGTATGTACCTGTGTGTTTCTTTTTCCTTCTCTGCTCAGCTATCTCTCTTTAAAATAGAAATCAAGTACCACAAGAAAGCTTTATTCCAAAATTAAAAATAAAAACAACTTTCTAGAGTGTTTTCAAGTATAACAACTCCTGGCAAGGTGGGAAGGCAAAAGGAAACCCATTCCATAGCCAGATACCCACATTACCTCTCTTTTCCTTAAAACAGTCTACCGCTGCATAACTGCATAACTGTCTCTGCTACCAGCTGATAGACTCTACATGTTGGCGTGCCCTGGGAAGCTTTTAGAAAACACTGATGCCTGACCTGTTCTCAGACCAGACCAGTGCAGTTCTCTGAGTGGGGTCTAGACAGTGCTGTCTTTCAGTGTTCTTCAGTGATCTAACTTACAGGTGAAGTTGGGAACACCTAAAGTGGTGAACCATGGGACCAGGATCAGAGTTTGCATCAGCAACTTAGGCTCTCACTCCAGACACCTTTAACAAATAGTCCAATGGATGAACTGTGAAGCCTAGGAGAAAGGTAAATGATAATCTAGGTAAGTCAGTTCATGTAAGTTTGTTAAAATATTATAAGATTTAAAAAGAACAACTATACTAATCTAACAACTTCCTACTTAACAGGCAGTTTGACTGTTTGATATATATAAATTAATAAGAACCGTCACATAGAACGAAGTAGTTTTCAGCTTTGGCCTCGAAAGAAATAGGGATGCATCTTGCAAAAATATGAACATTAGGTAGTTGATTAGCATAGTCTCTAACAACATTCCAAAATAGACATCCAAAGCCCCTCATATAATGCAGATATATTTCAAGGTTGTTATCTCACAACTGTCAAACACAGCCTCTTCTTGCCTTCTGTGGTATAATTTATACTCAAGAGTGGCATGAAAGTTTTCTTATTATTATTAATTTGTTTGTCAAGCAATGCTCTCAGCTCTCTTGTAATTATGTTGCCTGTTAGTAGTGTTAAGTATAAATATATCTCTTAGATTTGCTTGTTAATTTGTACCTTCTCTATATTTAGATATAGCGATAGATACTCATCAGAAAATTGCTGATGGTCAGGAGACGGGGACAGAAAGTGGTGAATGGTTTTTTGCCAATAATAAATAAGCAATGAACTGGAATGTGGTAGAAAGACTAGATAGGAAGCTCTGGGTGTGGCTGACCCCAATTTCTGTGTTTCTTTTTGGGCAAGTGAGCTTACATCTCCATACCTTTAATGACCCATATCAAAAATGGAAGAACAAAATGCAATGTACTTCAAATACCCAGCTGAGTTACCATGTGTGAAATAAGAGAGGAGAAAAACACAATGCTCCAAATATCTATGCAGATATGCTTGTTTTTATACATTCAGCTGCAAACATACTGGGTAGCTACTTCTTGTGACATTATAGGGATCTACCTAATGAGGATTCTTGCTACCTTTGGTTGGGATCCACTATTAAAATGACATTTTAAGGATCTTGTGTTAATTTTACCTGTCAACTTGACAGGACCATAGATGTCTAAATATTTGGTTGTTCTGAGTATTCTATAAGGATGCTTACAGATGACATTAAAATTTGAGACTAAGTAAAGCATGCTGTCTTTGCTAGTGCAGGTGGGGATCTTTCAGTCAGGTGAAGGCCTAAAGAAACACAAAAAGGCTGACCAAGGCAACATTTCTTGCTATCTTTCTGTTTCAACTGGGTTATTGATTTTTTTTCCTGCTTCCAAACTCTACCATCAAACTGGGTTTCAAACTGGTGGGTTTTAGGCCAGATTTTGTCCCACCAGTTCTTCAAAGAGGAACCAGAACTACAGCATTGGCATTCATGTATATGTGTGAGACTCATTTACTGATTTGAAGATATGTTTGTTTCCAAAATTGCAGGAGCCAGTTTCTTACAATGGATCTCATGTCCCCAACTCTCCCAACATGCACATGATACACACACACATATACACACACACATACACATCCCTTCACCTTCACACACATACATGCCATATTGGTTCTGTTCTATTTCTCTGGAGAATTCATTAACATGGGTCTCTAGCAACATATATCTTCTTTGGGGATCTAATGAGATAAATGTCAACAAAGAGCTTTCGACTGCAAGAAGTATTTTCAGTGGACCTATTAGAATAATGGAAGTCAGTGATTATTAGAGTTAGATAAAAGTGAGCTACTCCCTGTTCTCAGCCTAGAGCTACTTAATCAGGACTTCAAAGGTGAAGAACCCAGGCATTGCCTGGGAACAAACAAACCTTGTTTGGGACCTATCTATCAAAATTATGTAATCTATGGAGCAGAAATGAAGCCCTGGTATTTGCATAGTCATTGCATCAGATCCATAGACATGGTTCTTTTCTATGGTCTCCATGTGAATGATGGTGACCTGGAAAGACCATACATGTAGCCTGTTACCATGAATCCCACCTCTTTTCCTGTGTCTAAACCCTTCAGGATTCATTTTACCTTATTACTTTTAGGTGATATTTAATCAATGAGGGAAGTTGGGACAGGAACATTAGGTGAGAACCTAGAGGCAGGAACCAATAAGAGGCTGTGTAAAATCCAGCTTACTGAACTGGTTCTCATGGTGGGTTCAGCCTGCTTTCCTAAACAACTCAAGATGCTCTACTCAGGGATGATACTATCTCCTCCACATGACTGTTGTTTGCTTCAAAATGATAAAATAAACAAACAAAAACCCTTGCCAGCCTAGGAATTTACTTGCAAAGCATAAAGTGTTTGGGAAAAGGGCATAGAAAGAATGTCTGGCACAACACAGTACTGTTTGTTTTTAAATATTACCACATTTAAAATTAATTAATTGTGTGTGTATGCATATAGGGAGTGAATATGCTACTGTGTGCATGGGGAGGTCAGAGGGAGAGCATCTTCACCCACTGAGCCATTTCACCAGCCCAGGATATTTTTTGGAGGAGCTCTGGAGGGACACAGGCAGGCTTTATTCCCCTGAGCTCTTTGCTAGTTAGAGATGGGCTGAAATCAAACTTTCAGTGACTCAGTTCCTTCCCATGTATGGGGAATATGTGTTATGTAGCTCTTAAAGTGGCCTCATGGATCAAATATGCTAATTACATTATCAGAACGTATTACATAGACCACTTAAAAGCTGAATTTGAGTTTAGCTCCTATAACGTTTATCAATACTTTAGCAAGTGAGATCAGACTTGGACAATGAAATATTTCTGATTCATTTGTTCACAGGAATGTGGAAAGACCCTTGGACTAACTTATCTTGTAGATCATGTCCTTTTCTGAAGGGTATCTATTGGAAGGTGGGTAGAGAGTTATGTTCTCATCTTGTACAGCCTGCCTTTCTTCCTTGATAAATTCCCCCTAAGAATATAGATTCTCCAGAGAGTTAGATGGTGCTGTTTTTCAATAGTTAAAAATGCCTCTTTGCCACCTCAAAGTATTCATTTCTTTCCTAGAGATCAATTTTGAGATATGTGCATCTCTCAAAGGGAGGGCCAAAAAGATGAAATCCACTGCACTTCAACTAACTCCTAACTTCCTCTGGGCTTGAAGGAGAAATGGGCCACACTTGGAATGAGGTCTGAAAACCTACAACCATCCATAGAACAACAAAGTGATCTTAGTTACTTTTAGATCCAGTCTACCATATTACACCATATATCCCTGAGTATATAACAAAGTTCAGACAAGATCATGGAAAGGTCCTAGACTAAGACAGAGCTGAAGCTTCCAAGGATTACCAAGTCATTGACAAAGACAGTCTATTCTGGGTGGTAAGAGGAACTGGGCAATGTTTGCATTGAGTTTAATGGTTTTGTTAACTAGATGTGATATTCCTGTCAAATTGCCTTCTAACTATTTTCTGTTGCTGTTTCTGCCTTCGATCAGTGCTGCTGTGGCTTTGATCAAGAGTTTTACTCCTGCCGTCAGTATCAGTTTCTGCAGAGGCTTACTGCTGGTTGACGTTGAGAATAACTGATTCTTGAGAACTGAGTCTAAACGTTTCTATCACTGCCCCCAAGTCTCAGAGAGCATCGCTGAAGAGAGGGTAGATAGAGCACAAGAACAGGCATAACTTTAGAAGCAGTTACCATTAGCTCACAACCTGTATAACACTGGGTTGGCTAACATCCTATCACTGAGGAGAGAGAGGATTGTTAGATCCCATCCCTTTGTGGGAACACTAATAAAGTTAATGCTTGCTAGGTCAAAGAGACATTTTCTTCAGTAGTACAGACACTGATAAGGTACCCATGCTCATGTAAATAACCCCTCATACTCACACTCAGCCATGCTCCTGGAAGTAGCTCTAATTAAATCTGGTAGGTATCAAAACCAATCCAAACCAATAAGAAGAAGAAATGAGAGAAAACAGGGAAGGAGGGAGGGAGGGAAGGATGGAGGGAGGGAGGAGAGGGTGAAGGGAGGAAGGGAGGCAGGAGAGAGATGACAGCATAAGAAGGATAGGATGGAGAGAGTAAAGGGGTCAGTGGGGTTGTGGTGAAGATGCTAGAACAGGTTATGGGTGGGGCTATGATCAAAATATATTATATACATTATAAAAATAATGAAACCCACTATTATTTATAATTAATATATGGTAATACAATAAAAACTCTAACAGTGAATAAATGAATTTGGTTTCCTCATTACAGAAACCAATGCACTAGCATGTCCATGCATCATCATTAAGACACATAACACCCCGACACAGTAGGAACATGAATGTCCACCTACATTGTTAGGTCCAATAAGTTTATATGTGGGAAAAAGCACAGGCTTAGGTTCTTGAAAGCCTACAGTCACATGATTTTCAATAACTAATAAATCTATAACCTTACTTTGTGTATGTCTCCATTATCCAGCATATATGTTTGCCTCATTAACACTGAGCTCCTGACTAATGGTACCACAACTCATAACTGAGCAAAATTTATACAGTGAGTAGATACTCTCTATATAGCACATTACAGCCTTCATGTCCTCAGAAAAACCATCAGTATTATGTTTGTGGGCTACCGAAAAGAGTGAATTACAAATAAATAAATAAATAAAGCACAAAACTACAAAGCACATAGTGCCAAACAGATGCTGCTGTATAGCAGGAAGCTGGGCAGGAACAGAGCATTGGCTTCTTCAACAACAGCTGGCAAGCTGCAAGTCAGACAACTAAAAAAAAAAAAAAAATATTTGCCATTCTGTTCAGGTCCATGAATGACCACATCAGAACAGGAGCCTTGATTTGGGAGTTACAAATACAGTTTAATGAGTCATTGAAATTACAAGTTGGTGAACAGTAAGGAACCATTATGTTTTTCTTTTCACAAATCTGAGGCTCGAAGAATTTTTGTTATGCCAGTAGTTAGTGGCAATTTAAAATTGGGCTTATATGTCTCCAATGACCCATGTTCTTTCCATTGCAAGCCTGTTCATTGAATCTGCCTGTGCCCCAGTTACACCATGAAACAAGAGTGGTATGAATTCGCCAGCTCTCAGAAGGATGATGAGGCTCAAATTAGTCGATGCTTGTAAGCTACCAAGCATTATACAAATATAAAGGATTTTTCTAAGTGGACTCAATTTAAGTGAGGTCACACTCTACAGCATTAAGGCCAAGTAAAATGAACTCTTATTCTCTCACAGCAGAAAGAGATCAAGTTAAGAACCAGACCTCAAGAGGTCCATGTCTGGGTAGTCCTTATCCCAGCAAGCAATGAGAAGCTGGTGATTCTGAGCTAATTCAAAGCAGCCTCTGTGGGATGGGTCGGTGAAGGTTCTGATCGCAAAAAAAAGTACTTACAATATGGTTTCAGTGAGAAGATCAAAATGTGGTTGGAGGCACACACACACACAGACCAAAAAGAAAAAAAAATGTCAGGTCCACTTAGAACTGCACTTACAAAAATCTACCACCTAGGGCCACAGAGACAGCAACAGCAGCATCACCCAGCAGTGTGGCTACTGATGAACTAGGCATTGTCTCAAAAATCATCTTGAAGTTGCTTGCTGTGCCTTAATGAGGGAGGGGCCCACAGGCACCACGTTAATTACAAAAGGGTATTGAATAATTGAAGTGAATCTGAAATGTAGAATCTGAAAAATTAACCATGTTGGGTTAAAACAATCAGTAAGAGAGAGGGAAAAATGAGCTTAACATGTCTGTGTTCTTTAACTCATTGGTTCCTCATTAAGGATGCCAAAATGATCTAATAGGGAAAAATACCGATGTATAAAGACGTTTGCATCTTAGATCTTTCTAGTTTTCAGCTTCTGTAAGTGAATATTTGGTTTAAAATTATAATATAGTCACATAGGAGACAAGTGTAATTAAAAATAATTTTTGACGAATTTTTAACAGTGCAGGAAATGAATATATTCCAAGTGCTGCATTAATAAAAGAATAACAAACAAAATACAAAAGGTACAAATAAAGCTCAGTGGTGTGTGTAAGTGTTCATAAGAAAACAAAAGAAACAATACACTAAGAGACACTATGCCAAATAGTAATAATCACTGATGTCTTATTTGAAATTTTTTTGAGGACTGTTTATTCATTTTTTTTTTACTTGCAATAAGCATATACGATCATCATTTTAAAGATGGGGAGGCAAACAGCACAATGGAAGTACAATCCAATTTGCCACCACACTCCACGCCCAGAAGAGTGCTTTGATGAACAGAGGCAGAGATTAGACAAGATTTAGCCTGTTCATCTAACAGGTCACTGATCTGTAAAAATATCAGATGTTTTCCGATTTTTCAAATCATTTATTATTAAGCAACTAGTTGGAGTGTAGCCAACTTAATTAAACAAAGAATATGAGATGGCCCCATCCCCAGAAGAGCCCCAGGGGGGCCTGGGATTCTCCCCCATTCATGATTATACTGCCAGAGCACTGTGCCCAACACAGAGGGGCTCAATAAACACGTAGTATAAGAATGAGTGCCTAGGAACCACAGGCTGCTGTACAACCACAGTCCAGAGGTATTTGTCTGCCTTCAGTCATCTACATAAAAATTTACTAACCCCTCTCTAGACTGCTACAACCAGTGATGCTCTGAATACACGAACAAATCAAGGTGTCTACCCAACAAGAACGGTTTAGAAATATTTAGCATTTAGCTAAAGGCTAGAGGAATTAGGACTAGGGAAGAATGTTCTCCAAGTAGGGAGCTGGAAAGAGGCCTTTGGAATGGAGTCTGATTTTGCCTTGAGAACAGAGAGGTATTCCAGATGCAAGTGATAAGGTGGGAAAGATGGTAGGTTTGCAGAGCAAGAAGTGTCTTGATTTGGCCCTGGAGATGTTGGGAGGCTTGTGTGGACAGGGCCAAGCTGGTTATCGCAGAAGGGTTCTGAAGAATACATTACAACTGACTTTCTGCTATAAACAGGTAAATGACCTGGTAGGAAAGAAGATATTCTTAGTGGAGACCTTGTCTCTCCCTTTGCCTAGCAGACTGTTAAGACAATAGACAACAAGAAATTGTAATTTCCCCAGGAGTCTGGTGTTGGGAATGGAAAAGGATGGGGTTTGATACCAACAAGAAGGGGAACTTGTGTCCTATCCTGAAGAGGGATATCATATAGATGGGTCAACTTACTTACCAGACCACCTTGCAGCAAAGACCAGAAGTCAAGACAATGACGGGTCAGTGACGAGAAGGACCACATCTTGACCAGGACTGCCTAGTTACTCATACAGCTTGCACTCTGTTTAAACCTAAAACCTCATGTGAGGACCCTGAAGATGGACTTGGTGTGTGTAGGGGGGGGGGTCACTGGACCTCTTAATTCCCAATGTGGTTACATTGAATAAACTTCCCTTCCTTGTCTTTTGTAATAATAGCTCATCTATTTAATTACTCTACTGAGGGCAGGTGGTTTGTTTGGGCTGCTAACATCCAGGTCCTGACCAAAACAACTCTGATGACAGGAAAATTATGTAAAGACTTTGAACTAGAGTGAGTAATTTAGGAATATGTTCGGGAAGATGCTTGGGCATCAGTGGATGGGAGAAAGATGGTGGTGGGGAGACAGAACCCAGCATGAAGCAAAGTTATCCATGGCCAAAAGGTCAGTGGCAGGTGGGGACCACTTAGCCAAGTAGATCTGCACCAGTTCCTTCTCTCAGAAAGATATCTCAGCCATCAGCTGTGGGATGCTAAGTACTAACCTTTAGAGGGATGCAAAAACTCTGACTCCCAACAACCCCCAATCCACCTCCCCCTCAAAATAAGCTGAATTGCTTTGCAAATATATGCAGATACATGCGAATAACAAAACCATTAACATGTGCGCTAAGCCTCAAAGGGAAAGGTTTGCTTTGATCAAAGCTCATAATAGGATGTATCCACGGGGCAGGAAAACAACATCCTGTACAGCCCAAACAAGGAAAGGCTTAGGCTGGAGCAGAAAGCCTTGCCTTAGAAACCGCTGCTCATTCCCACTTCAGGCTGATGTTTCTCTCCTACTCCTCCCTTTCCAAAGGTGAGACTGCTGTAAATACCTTCCCCTCTGCTTTAATTCCCCAAAGCTGCAAATACAGATTTTACTGTGTGTGTGTGAGGGAGGGGGGAGTTTTTAACACCCATCACTGTTTCTCAGTGTGGTTCAAAGAGGAGAAGCGCAGAGAGCCCAGGGAATATATACTCTCTGGCCAGATCCTAGCACTAGTGAGTGAGAATCTGCACTTTATGAAGATGCCAGGTGGGTGTTGTAAATGCAAATTATAATTCCAAATGCATTGACCTAATAACCTTATAAGCCATAATTATGATTTTTCTGAAGGTCGGGCCCATTTCTTGCTCATCTTGTGATCTAATCCTCTAGGCACTGTGCCTGGCACATGATGTACAATTAAAACAGGCTTCCATTTCTTCTTCTGGTAAGTGAGATAACAGCATCTTTGGGCCAGCGGTGAGGAGAACAAGGCACATCAGTTGTAACCTGCTCAGGCACAATGCCTGGCACATGCTGATAGGTGTCTCACATTCTTACATTCCGTTCTCACTGCCATTTCCCTCAAAAGCAAATGTTGATCTGTGTACAAATAGCCACACTTGTACGTGCAGAAATTCGTATTTTATTCATGTTTGTCCTATCTAACCCCCATGTCAGGCAGCAGAAGCTGCAAACCCTTCAGGAAACTAAGATCCAGAGAGGTTAAAGGATGCCAAGTCCCATGAGAGAAGCACTCGTGGAGGAGCTGGAATATGATCTAAGCCTTGCTAATTCACTTGTGCACTGCCAGCCTGTTTTCCTCGGTGAGCCCTGCTAGGATATTTTTCTATGTAGCTCCTAGCACAGCTCACAATACAACTGTGATATGCCACCTGACCCACACCTCACCATCCTCCTGACCTCGCCTCCACCTCTGGTCTCAGGTCAGATTTGTTAACCAAGATCTCAGGACATTGTATATCTTCCTCAGTTCACTCTAGCAGCTTTCTCTGCTGTAAGTTGTTTCAGCATCATTGTGCCCACTAGCTTCTATTCAATCCTCCTGGCCCAATTCATCTGCACTTTTGCTCTGCCCTGGATCCCTAAAGGATTGTCTATATGAGCTACAATGGAGCTGTCAGATACTCTAGTTCCCTGCCGCCTTTGTCAAGGAAACAGAGAGAGGAGAGTGAGGTCAGAGTATGTGTTCCCTCTGTTCCTTCTTGTAAGTATTACACAGTCTGGACATATTCATATCAAAAAGCCCCCCTCCTTCATGAGACTTCATGTCATCTAGATTTGAGGTAACTGTTGCAGCCTTCTCCTATCCAATGAACCCGACATGATATTAGCACAACGCCGTGATGCCTTAAGCCTTCCTTATCTTTGGAAATGAAAGCTTCAGTTTCCCCATTCTGAATGTACCTTCTCTTTCTAGTTAGAGAGGTGACTGAGCTCTTCATCAAGACAATTTCAATGTGTCTTTCAAAACTCAACCCAAGGTTTTGCAAAGGGTTGCCACCCCTGAGTCCAGAACACCCTGGTTTCTGGTTTCCCAGCATTGCTTACATGGTAGTACTCATGTTTGAGTTTCATGAGTGTGGTTGACACTTCTACTCTGTTTTGAAGTTCCAGCATGTAGAAAGTGTGCTATAAATACTAGTTGAATAAATTAAAAATAACAAAGTTAAATTTTCTTATGCAAATCACTTCCCTTAAGAAAATGAATTTCAGCTGATAGTTTTAAAACATAAGGTATTGTGTGCCCCCCCCCACTTTGTACTTAGAGTGTGATCCTTGAAAGAGAAATCATCTAAACTGGCCCTATTTCAGAAAAACTGGAACACACAGTTTTCCTAACTATAATCCACACATGGTGTTGTGATATCTAAGGCTGAGATGTAAAACCTGAGAACCTGAAAACTGCAAAGAGAGTGGTGAGAACTGTAACCTCAGATGACCAGTGGGCTCTGCCTCCTCCTGGTATTCATAATTTATTATCTTCTACTTTTCAGTGTAGACAGGACCAAGTGACTTGTTCCTACCTAGAGTATCACAGTAACAGGGATAGGACACGGCTGTAATGTTAGCCTTTCTGGTTGTTTTGTTTCCTTGTTGTCATCAAGGTAGCTTCTAAAGAGAGTAAACTTAGCTCAAGAAAGCCTATTTTGTATTCTAGTAGCGATTGTGTACTATAGAGGTAAAACAGAGTTCAGTTTCACATTGCTGGCAGGTGCTTGCCCAGTTCCAAGAAAGAATAAGCTAAGCACTATCGAAGGACACCTGGATGATCCAACCCTAGGACAGTAAAATGACCACCCCACCCAGGTGGGGCCCAGGAGTGTTAGGCTGTAAAAAGTCTCTAAGCATGAGCCAATTAGCAGCACACTTGCACCCTTGACCCCAAGTAACTCTGCCTTGTGGTTTTTGCCTATAAAAAGCTTGTGTAATTTGGAGTGCTCAGTTATTCCTTGCTTTGTACATTGGGTGCAGGGAACAAGCTCCCTGCTTGGCTTGTATTGTGCTGACAATAAACCTTGCTGTTGCATTTTGGACATTTCCGTCTCCGGTGGTCTCTCTGGGACATTGAGCTTTGGGCATTATAGTTGCCACATTCATGAGCCAGCCTACAGAGATGCCCATATATTGAACTACAAAGGGTGAGCTTGCCTATAGCTTGTTGTGGACAGAATTATCTAATTTAAAAGAGTAAGTTTATGAGGGGTTTATGTTGTCTAGTTTTGTGTCACCTTTTGGAAAGAGGACATCTCAACTATAAAACTGCCTCTAGCAGATTAGCCAGCAGACAAGCCTATGGGGCATTTCTTAATTGAAGATTGACATGGGAGTGTCCAGCCCACTGAGGACCATGCCTGGGATGGAGCTCCTGGGTACTACAGGAAAGAAGGCTGAGAAGTCATGATGAACAAGACAGTAAGCATAGTCTCTGCTTCAGTTCCTGTCCCAAGGTTCCTGCTTTGCCTTCCTGCCATTGCTGGGTGATGGACCACAAGCTGTAAAATGAACTAAACCCTTTTCTTCCCAGGTTGCTTTTAGTCATGGTGTTTCATCACAGCAATAGAAACCCTAACTAAGACAAGCATCCACTTCACTCAACCCTTGGAATGTCTCCAGTTCCAACTAACATTTCATTTCAGCTGAGCCTGAAGACAGAGCTAAGCAGACTCTCATCCTATAGAAATGTGATACATTAAATGTTCTTTAAGCTAGAAAGTGGTGGGGCAATTTGTTACAAATTATCAGATACTTAACTTGAGAATTTCCCCGAATTAAGCAATAGTGACCTGACTCTGATTTCAGTCTACTACTCTTCCACAAAGAGTAAATGAGAGCAGGACACTCGGAGGAAAACAAGCCACGAAATGCTTAGCCTGAAACAGCTGTCTTCAGTATTGGAGAAGAAATACAACAGGAATTATTTTGTCTTTGCTAACCTGAGCTTTCGTGGTCCTTGGGGACTTTAGTCTCAATGACAATTTGGTTTTGCAGCTCTTAGTCTCCTTCACAAAAAGTCAATGATAAAATCGCCATGTGCTGTCCTCAATTGTTTGCAGAACAGTCATAGCTGCAATTTCTTCCAGCTATGAAGGTGCACACTGTATTTCCCTCCAAAAAGCTGAGACCAATACAGAATGGAGAGAAAAGGGCCATTTTCAGAGCCATTGAAATCTGGTTGGTTCTATATTTGCATTTTAAAAGATCTGAAATATTTTGTTAAGAAGTCTGATTTCTTGGTTTTAGAGAAAGCCATGTGGGAAAGGGGGAGCCACAGAAGATTAAGACTAGAGAGAGGGAAATAAGACAAGGAGAAGAGAGAAAGGAGAGAGGGGGGGGATGCTATGAGACAGGAAAGGACAGGGAGGAGTCAGGATATGAGAGTGTTCTCCGTCTGCAGTGTTTTGACCATCCTGGCTATCTGAAGACTCTTGGATCTCTCTTGGATCTTACAGACTCAGGTGAACTGCTGGAGGCCACACAAGAAGCAACAACATGTCCTGACAGAATTGTTGATTCATAACTAAAGCATCAGTTGATGCTGCGTTAAGGGCACTTTAAAGGCAATCTCTAACACATTAATCAGCAACCGCCAGGCACATAGGTAGCTCTTCATCCGCTCTTCCTTCCATTTCTCACAGGGTTGCACTGCCCACTCTATAGTATTTTGTTTTCTGTCATTTCCCCTGCCGATGAGGAAAATGAGGTTCAGCGAGAAAATACAGTGATTCCAGATCACACCAAAACTAAATGAATTAGAATTCATATGGAAATAATCACAATGGTAAGATGTGTGTGCTTTCCTGAAACACTAAGGCAGATAGCCAGTACACAGTGCAGAATATTCTGTATATCTTGGAGAATCTCATGCCACTAATGACACAATGGCCGCAGGGCTCCTCCATTGGTCTGAAGCCATTGATCACCTAAGGAAAAGTACATCTTTGGCACAAGCTGTAAGAGGTTATGCCAGGTGAAAGGGCTGGTATGGATCAGGCTTTTGACTCTTAAATGTTTCCTGGTGATCAGGGATACACTTCTCATGTTTCCTGTTAAACAGGAGTTTGTATCCTTGGACCTCCAGATTACTCTGAGGTCAGGTTGTAGAGGAAGGACAGAAAATTGTTGTTCCTAGCAGAAGATCTTGTTGTTACAGAGGTGAGCCTGCCCTGAGTCATTATAAATTATAAGGTGCCAAGCAGAGAAATGATTAAAGGTTGCTCCTATTTTTTAAAAAAATGTAGAGAGTTCGTCCGATGGACCGGGGAAAGGAAGACCACAACATCAGCGGTAGGTAAGACAAGCTGAAGCTTGAAAGCCAAGGTTGTCTGTACTCTGTAGGTCCCCTAAAGCAGATAGTAAGGTTCTTAGTCTGTTCCAGCATCCTTCTAAACCCCTCCCAACATATTAACTCATTTTATCTTCACAATAAACCCAGGAATTAGGACTAGTTATCAGCCCACTTCATAGATAGGAGAATTGAGGCATGTCTGAATTAACTAATTTGGAAGGGTGAGTGGGTTGTGTCCTGGTAATAATGGTGATGTGCCCAACTCAGCATGTTCAAACACTTCAGGCTGTCCACAGAGAGGAAGGAGCTCTCTGACTCTAGCTAGCTTATTTGAAGCTGGCTCTGGTACTTAGAGTCTCCACTAAATGTGAACAATTGTTTCATTATCTACTTTATCACAATCCATCAAACACTCTCACCCAAAGGTCAAATTAACACTTTTATCATCATAACAATAGTATTGCAATTCTAGGCTGAAGGCAGCTACTAATTGCCCAGCACTCTGAGATAATAAAGCCCAGCAAATGATAAAGTACCTGGCTTTAATACCCCCAGCTCCCCCTTCCTGATGGATGAGTTCGGATCTCACCAGATCTGTCTTCACAGAGTGAATCTAATGCTATTTTCCTGACTTTGCTTGATATGTAACATCCTTGCTCAGCTTGCTTTCCTTTGTCATCCTGTATCCCTAGTTTTTTTATTTTTCTGTTACCCTCCTCCCTCCAAATGTGTCCCAAAATGTTGTCATCAAATGAACTCTGGTTTCCACTTGCAGAAAAATCTGATCTAGTATGGCTTTGAAATCTTAAATTTATAGCCCTAATGAAATGGACCTGGCTGAGCATGGTGGTACACCTGGAACACAGAGAAAGGTAGATCTCTGAGTCAGAGGCCAGTCTGGTCTACATAGTGAGTTCGAGGACAGCCAGTACTATGTAGAGAAACCCTTTATTTAAAAAAAGAAAAAAGGAATCAAAACAAAAACAGAAACCTGTTCATTTGTTGACTTGAGTCCTACTTATATTTTTGGATTCTTTTGTTATAAAAGTTACCATTTCTGACTTTTATTCATCTGTCTGTATGTATGTGTATGTATATATAATATATATTATTTATGCACAAAACAAAGTATTGATTTGTAACAAGTTATTCTCTGTCCCGTCATCCAGCTCTTAATAATGACAAGGTAACTTATTATTTATTAAACTCAGTCTATATTTTAGACTTGTTCCAAACCAGTTCTTGCTGTGGGATGGTCTTTTTGTAGGCTGTGAATATGGATTGCTACCATTGGTTAAAAAAAGAAGTTGTTTTTGCCTATGGCAGCACAGGATACAGCCAGGTAGGAAATCTAAGAGATATAAAGAAAGAAGAAAGGCAAGGTCAGAGGAGAGGCTGAGAACTGCCACAAAGCAAGATGTAATGGCATACAGGTAAAGCCATGAGACACATGGTGATATATAGATAAATAGAAATGAGTTCATTTAAGATAAAAGAGCTAGTCATCAATAAATCTGAGCTATATACCAAATAGTTCATAATTAATATTAGGGCCTGAGTCAATTATTATATAGGCAGCGGTGGGACTGCAGGGGCCATACAAGACAGAGAAAAGCTGACTACAAGTTCTTATAACTTAGCCCATTTATAAATTAGCCCATTTATATTAATCTACCATCTGTCATGTGGCTCACAGCTGTTACCTCTCCTCCTGCACATCCTGGCATCTCCATCTCTTTTTTTTTCCCAGAGTTTTCTCTGTCTGAGGAAGTCCTACCAAACCTCTTCCTGTCTAGCTATTAGCTGTTCAGTTCTTTTTTTTAAAAAAAAGATTTATTTATTATGTATACAGTATACAGAAGAGGGCATCAGATCTCACTATAGATGGTTGTGAGCCACCATGTGGTTGCTGGGAATTGAACTCAGGATCTCTGGAAGAACAGTCAGTGCTCTTAACCCCTGAGCCATCTCTCCAGCCCATCTGTTCAGTTCTTTATTAAATCAATTACAGCAATGTATCACCAGACAGTGTAGAAATATCCCATAACATTGATTCAATATTGTGCATATTCTGAAGAATCAGTGGTCCTCATGTGGAGAATAGTCTGATGGACATAAGGCCCAAAATAAGAAGCCTCATGGAAGGTGTATTGGGCAATGCAGGTGACACGGGTGGTAGCCTCACAGACCTGGGTGTATAAATGAAGCCATGACTGTGATAGCTTGGGCTATAAGCATGTACTCTTCAGTGGGACCCAAAGATCTCTTGTGGGTAACTAAACCCAGGAGAAATTCAGCATCTTGTCTCCTGCCTGTATCTGTCTCCTTGATGCCTAAAACACTGGCTCATGTTCCTGCTGGGCCTGGATACAAGTTATCTGAGTTGTATTCTCTAAAACTGGTCTCCATTCAAGACTAAGACTTCAAAATTAGGAAGTAGATATTTTTAAGATTTTTAGAGTCATCATAATAATCAGATTATTGGCTGTCAGCTTTAACAGTGTCCTTGGTTAGAACAGTACCTAGTTACCCCCAGTCATTGTCCTAAACCCTGGGGAAGGATCCTGTCATTGCCCCAAATTAACTCTATTTTTGCCTGTGATCTATTCTTTGAGTGGCTGCTTCCTCAGCATATCTCAGGTTCCAGGAACAATGAGCCTTGCAGGCAACCGTTTCCCCTGACATCAGCAGGACCCCACAGAACCAGACCTGAGATAATGATCAGCCAGGCCAGTCTCACTGTTTGACTATGCATGAGTTTTGTCCCTCTATTCTACTTTGTTCTTCCCTGTATATCCCAAGATTATCATTAGTTCCTCTGAGAGATGAGATTCCGGTTACCAATCTGCCCCCTAGTGCAAACACACTGAGAATAATTTTCTTTGTTGCATTCATGGCCACTTCCCCTTGTACTCAAATTGGGCCAGTAGCTGAGCCTGACTTGTCTGATGTCTGTCCAGACTTCCAGTAACACCATTTAGAGATGAAAAGGAGAGAGTGTACTGGTGGATTAGACATTGGGAGTATGGGAAGAATCCCGACAATCCCTTAGTACTGGGCTGGTGATTAAACAGTCCACACACAGTGTATAGATCACTTAATTGTCCTAGGACTTGATAATATAACAAACCTCTAAATAGTTTGCCTGTGACACTATCTTGGTTCATCATTTATAATTTCTCTTACATATTCCTACAGTAAAGTAAAAAGAAATCAGCCAAGAATGCTGGGTTTCCAATCAAGCACTGAGTTGTAGCCAGGGTCCTTCGGAGCATACTCTCAGCTGCCTTGATGGGCTTCCTCCAATCCAAACCTCAGTTGGTATGGGCATCTGCTCAGACTCAGCATTATTGGGAAACTAGGATTATAGAACAAACAGGACTGTTAGATTCTGGGAGACTAAGATTCTTACCAGTCTGTGGAGGTATACAGGGACAATGAACACAAGATCTTTGCTCCCATGAAAGCAAAGTCCAGATGAAGCAGTGAGCTATGATGCCTCTCAGAGCTTAATTTGCACATCAAGTTAAAATGCATTTGAGCTATGTCAAAGGATGCTTACCTGAAGGCTTGGTTTCACTGCCTTTCCTCCTGGCATTCACATTACCATCACTCCAGTTTTTGCTCTTTCTCACTGGCCACCTTCTCTATTCACTTCTCATGTCTCCTCTCCACGGAACGCTGCTCCTTTAACCCCATCTTTTGTCCCGGGCATTCCTGATAACTTGATAACACCACTGAGACTGTCTCTCTCTGCTCATCTCAGAGGCAGGAAATCATCCACCCAAGAGTTCACATTTCAGATTTAAACCATTCCATCTAGAACACAGGCTCCAGCCACCTCCCTTACCAGACACACACTCCAAAACATTGCACTTAACCCCCAGACAGAAGAGATAGCCTTTCTGCTCACCCCCAGAACCTATGAAATTACACATATGAGCCAATCCTAACAGCCTGTGTAACCTGCCCACCCATTTCTTCATGTAGCCTCCCTAGTAAAATCTCCAGCCCATGCCCTCCTTCCCTCAGTCTCTTGATCAATGCTGTACTTCTTTTGGGTCCTGATGATACAACTTCTTCCCAGGTATCTTGTGATTGACCCTCTTTGTCTTTTCCTGATCTGTTGACCTTGGCATTTCTAAGTAAAATTAAAATATATTTTACAAAAATTTCTCTATTCTGTATTTATTTCCACCCCTAAGGTCCCACATACCTTTTGAGCCCACAGGAGTTTTCCATCCAACACTTTTTTCCTTTCCTACATCCATCCCTTCCCCTGTTACTAGGAGAGGTAACAAAGCACAGTAATGAAGGGACCAGATTTGAGTGAAAGGATATCTGGGTGACCTGCAGATAATGGTTCCATTTCTTTGTGCTCCTTTCCTCTTCTTATATAAAGAAAATAAAATTACACATTTTAAGGAGTGATTGTGAGGATTAGTAAAAAAGAATGTAAAGTGTTTATAACAAGTCCCGGCAGGTAAAAATTCATTAGCTGTCAGTTAGCAACATCATCAATTGTTAGGGCGCAACATGGACTGTCCTGGTAAGCTGCTTTGCCTCTGCCTTCCACATCCTTAAAGCAAGGGCTGGGCAGCAGCAAGAAGTGATTGCATATTCATAAGTACTTCCAACCAAATTAATTGATAGGGCACGATAGTAATAAAGGGAATTAATTTCCATTTTAATAACTTCACATGCTACATGTTAAGTATAGGTCCACATTACCAATGGTCACACAATTTCCTCTTTGCATCTGTTCTGCGTTGATTATGATGTCAGAAAAGCAAAAGTTAAATCCCCTTTTCAGGGAGGGAAAAAAAAAGTCTAATTTAATAACATTGCAATCGTGTTGAAAGCGGGATTAAATCTTAATAAGGGTGGAAGGATGTTGTGTTTCATGTCTATCCCTCTTGAAGCCCTGGCAACTTGTTCAGGGATACAGACCGTGTTGTCAAAGGACTTCACAGCCCAGCCCCGGCCTCATCTGCCTGCATCCAGGATGCCATGGAGCCTCTGATGGTGCTGACACTTCTATTTGCACATTTCCCATCCCAGTGCTTTTTCTCATTAAAGCAGCTTGGGTCTGTAACTTCCTCCAGTACGGATGGAGAGAAAATGACTCCCAACTTTTATTTTGACCTTATAAAACTATGTAATTGGTTCAGAACCTTCAGGCTAAACGCATTTTCTTCCGACTAAGAACCTTGGTTTGAGGAATCATAGAGTTAAAAATATACCATGTGCCCAAAGAGAATTCACTCATCAACCAGTATTCTCTTGCAAAATATGAGAGCTTGGGTCTAAGGGCAGCCTCATAGTTTAGCTTTGGATATATTCTTTTTTTTTTCCTTTCTCTCTTAAAGAAAAATATCATAAAAGCTCAAAGTGCAATGAGTCTTGCACTCAACTATCTTTCCTATCTCAGATTCTCAGAATCTGCAGAGACTCCTAGTTAGGGCCACCCTTGGCCCTAGGCCCCTGGGACCCACAGACTGGCCCTCCTCTGTTTCTCTAAACTCCTCATCCCTCCCTTTTCACAGGTGTGTGCCGTTTTCTCTAGACTTCCCTGAAAATGCCACATTAGTGCCCAGCTCTGCACCTTGAAACTATTTCACAGACTATATGCAATACCCTTTCTTATAATATTTCTTTGCTTCTCCTTCCACACTCTTTCTTATATAGTAGCTCAGTGTTTTCTCCTCTCTAGAGCCTACTGAGTCTTCCCAGGAGGACTGAGGCAGCCTTGTAGACTCCTCCTGGCCTCTGTGTTTACAGCCTCTGTGCAGTCCTATGTATCGCAGCCATCAACTACACTGCGATGATTCCCTTTCTTGTCTTTCCTCTTAGTGTCTTTTGGCTAAGATTACTGAAGCCAGAGCCAAACCTTTTCCTCTGTTTCCTTACATAGTGTGGAGAACACTTGGCCCCTAGCAGGCTCTCAGCATGTTTATGGGGTGACTTGTCAGAAGCAGATGTACATAGTGCTTATTATAGAGCAGACACAACTGGGAACACAAACATCTATGTACCTTTATTTTAATCTCACCATCCAAGCCATTCTCATCCTGTGCAACATTATCCCTATGTTACAGATGCAGAACCTGGGGCACTGGAGCGTGAGGTAACTCACAAAAGCTCACACAGCAGACAGCCATGAGACAGCAGATTTTAGACCAGCCTGTATAATTGTGGACTGGATGCCCTTTCCACTAGCTGGCACCACCCTCCCTCAGACAAAGGCTTCCTTAACAATATCTCAGAACTGGCCACTAAGATTCCCCAAACATACTGGTAGCTTACTGGATCCTCTACATTGAGGAGAATTTGGAGACTGAGTCAGGGAGATAGGGAAAAAATGTTTTCATTGGCTTACCACTCTCAGATACAGATAGTGTCACACTATGTCACTGTGGTCTGACTACAGAATATTTGTCATATATATGTGCTAAAGCAGACCCTGTTCCCAGTGACAACTTTCCAATTTAAATATCTGCACAGTTTGAATTTGAAGTTAAAGATGAATAGCAGGAGGCACAGTATTCTGCCAAGACTAATCCATGAGGTCCAGGTCAGCTTGCCCACGATGAGTTTGTGGAGAAATTCTCCTAAAGGCAGTCATTCAAATCAAAGAACAATAGAAATGGTATAGAATCACAGAGATGTTTTAAAGAGAAGTTGGTTTACTGAAATACTTGTAACCAAAATGCAAATGGCCTTCTGCTTGCCAGCTTTGGATGTGCATCTCTACATGGGACTTCTGAGGCAGGGCTGACTTCAGGACCTTCTCTTAATAAATGAAAACATAAGAGGTGTTGATAATGTTTAATATTCCTTCCATTCCTACTTCCATCTCTTAGATATTCAATAAACATTTACTTTATACTATATGCCAAGCATTATTAGGTACATGAAACAAAAATAAACCAACACAACAATAAATCCCCAATAGACACCATCTATTGGGCTTCCTTTTTGGAGGTGATATGCACCCTCAACCACAAATCCTGAATAACAGCTCTGTTCTGGTAGCAGATGCACAATACACATGGTATAAGAGGAACAGGCAGAGGGATGTGCTTTAGGAAGCAGTAGACATTGCCACAGACAGAAACTGGGACAGATATTGTCAGGAGAAAATTGCCAAAAAGCCTAACATGGTCAGTAGTTTGTTACATCTGAAACTCAAGAGTTCAAGGCAGGAGAGTTGAAAGGTAACTTAAGAGGGAGTCAAAATACTCTAAATAGCTTAGAATTATCCTGAAGGCATGGGTACCCCTGACACGTTTTTAACTAAAAAGTAGAAAAGTATTAAAATCATTAGAC
Organism: Sigmodon hispidus; assembly: GCA_004025045.1. Classification (NCBI taxonomy): domain Eukaryota; kingdom Metazoa; phylum Chordata; class Mammalia; order Rodentia; family Cricetidae; genus Sigmodon; species Sigmodon hispidus. Next base: position 291,256 of record PVIH01000028.1, read on the forward strand.
TTGCATTTCCAAAGGAGCTCCACCTACCACTGGATAAGTGCAAACTAAAGCCAGGAGAAACCAAAGGGAGAAAGTCTAAGAATGAGGTCTGATGCAAGCTAGCAGCTGCTCAGCAGCAGTTCACCCATTACACTCAATGACAGGCATGTGTCACACTTACTCATAGATCAACCATCCTTACAAAATGACCCAAAAGGAAGGAGTCACCACTGTGCTGTTTCCCAACTTACACACCAGTGGGAAGAAGACAGAAGAGAAGACAAATTTTCTGTCCCCTTTTGGCAGATCTTGCTTAAGTAACACTGCCCATATTTTAGAATTAGTATCTCTGGGCCCAGAGGTTTAAGATGTAATTGAATAGTAGAAAGCAGATGCCATGTGCCTTAGGGCTGTTAATGCTTGATGAAACACCATGACCAAAGAAAGTTGGGAGGAAATGGGTTTGTTTGGCTTACACTTCCATATCATTGTTCATCATGGAAGGAAGTCAGGACAGGAACTCAAGCAGGACAGGAACCTGGAGGCAGGACCTGATGCACAGCCTATGGAGAGGTATTTATATATGTGCAGCAATCTTATTTGCATTATCACCCTTGATAAGTCATGCTTATGATTTTTATCTTCTTTATAGTTATTGTTAACTTCTCAGCATTTTAAATTCATTTTACTGTTTTTCTTGATAAATACAAAATAAAAAAAATTGGCTTGTTCCCTCTTGGGTCAGCCTGCTTTTTTAGTCAACCCAGGATCATCAGCCCAAGATGGCACTACCCACAATGAATGGGATCCTCCCCCATCAATCACTAATTAAGAAAATGCCTAACAGTAGATCTTACAGAGGCAGCTTCTCAATTGAGTTTCCCGCATTTCAGATGACTCTAGCTTGTGCCAGGTTGACATAAGACTAGCCAGCATGCTATAATTGATTCTATCTCTTCAAACGCAAGGATAAGTTAACGGGGAAAACAAACTCATTTGGCAGATAATTCAGAGACTATACAACCCCAGTCCTCTAGCTCAGACAGCAGCACACTTTCCTCTCATGCCTTCTTCTAAGCAAACCTTCTGGCAAACACTCCCTGTCCACAGTTTGGGGTCTTCACAGCCCTTCCCATTTAGAAGCTTTCTTGCTTGTGGGAACAGAGGCAGTCTCTTTGGTGGTCTGGAAGTACTGTTTCATGTTTTGCTGGGCTTAGCTCTTCTCATCTGGAGATGGGATGCTACCGTGCAGTGGACTGTATACCTGGCAGAGTCAAGCAGAATATTAGCAAAGGCCACTTATGTCGCAGACTGTTAGGTACACCACTTACACAAACTCATGTCTTTCCACTATTTTCTTTCCCAAGTAAATGGCATTTTCCCTAACTCGTTTGCTTTTGAGTTTCTTATGTGACCATCCTGAGGTATGGTAGGAACCTGGAAGCTAGGACTGGGAGTGGGCAGTAGGTGTCTCTCTGACACTTTTCTGGCTTTGAATTTCATCTCTAAGATAGCAGTATTACCTTCTTATCAGGCAGTCCTATTTCTGAAAACAACCTCTGGGCTGTGGCCACCACCTTCTCCCTCTTGACCTCCTCCTCTGGTTGCAGATGCTTCTTCCTGTCACTGATTCTCAGCTCGTTCTATGCCCCACTTAGGTTTCCAAGCTGTCTCAATATACAACCCCTGTGTTAACCTCCCTATTTTATGTGTCTAAAGAGATTTTGAGGTTCTCACCGGATCCTAACAGATGTCTTAAACATGGAGCAAGAGAGAGGACCACCATTATTGGCAATGCTATATTCTGCACCAAACTCTTGCTGTGGGTACTGGAGCCATAATTTCATTTTAATGTGCTCATTAAGGTTTAAAATTTTGTCAAGAGAGTCATGTGCTTACTGGGTCTCTGGTTATTTCTACTTCTGTAAGTTAGAGATAAAAGTATCATCAACATGTAGAGCTGTGGTGGTTAGACATGATATATGTGAACCCTGAAGGCAATGCATAGTGCTCAGCATTAATTATTATTAATAACAAGCAAATAAAAGTCAAAACAAAGAGATAGAGGCTGGTGCTATTATTATGAAGAAATTGGAGTTTGGCAGAAGTGTGTTTATATTTCTAAAGTCACATGGGAAAGGGTAGGAAGAGGGCAGAACTCGGGTTCAAATGCTTTTGCATTTTCAGCCTGATAGCATGGGCTTACAGACAATGAAACTATAAAGGGTATTATAAATATGAAGCCAAACCCATCTGACTACCTAATTATTTCTGTGAGTTTTGTTAGGGGCAAAATACAGAGGGCAAAACCCTAGATGTGCCAACATAACCCATAGTTCAGCAAAGAGAGCAGTGTTGTGGACACGCAGCAGCAACACGAAGCCCTGTCATTGGGGAATCTAGCCTTCCCTGCCTATCTACTGGGGATGCTGCAGAGCTGGCCCCACCTTCTCATTACCTCAATGCTGAGGGCTGAGTGCTAATGGACTGTGGGTCCAGGGGGACAATCTGCTGCTCCTCACACCTCTTTCCATAGTGCTAGGGCCTGAACCTGCGACCTCAACCCCGTGTGCAGGGCCATTACCCACCCCTGAGACACCAGCATTAAGACTCTCATTACTGGCCATGCAGATTGCCGCCAGCGATAATGAGGCGGCAGGAGAAGAAGCCGTCCTAGGGGAACTCCAGACAGTCAAGCCTGCCACAAGGGCCGACTTCCTAACCTGTGTTTTAGAAAATTTCTCTCTAAATTGCCAGGAATAATTTCATCCCAGGGACCTCTGACCCTTCTCTTTGTCTTTCTTCTTACACTGTGTGCTGAAAGACACAAAAGCTCAGCTTCTCTTGCTGTTGTTTTCCTCCATCCCTCTCTTGACTGCTCCTCGCCCCTGTCCGTTTCTTTTCTCTGTTCTCTTTCTTCTCCTCTTCCTCCACAAAGTATAGTGACATAGCTTTGGAACCCAGATGTATTCTGGGTGCAGATCCCCACTTTGCTCACTGGCTGCTAGGCACCAAAGGCAGATTGTCAGCTTTGTGGGGCTCCTGCTGCTTCCTTGCCTGCACATTACCACCCCATTCTCAGGATTTTGAGGTTGTGAGATGGAGCTCACACACACAAAGGGGCTGTAGCACCTATGGAATCAGAACAGGCAGGCTGGTACCCTCCTCTGCAACCCAGCCTTTCTCAATTGAGCCTATCTTTGTGTGAGGTCCTCCTGGAGACTCCAGAAACTGAAAATAGCATGCTGGTTTCTCCTGAGGAAATGTCCTACTTGATATTTAAGAAAAAGCCAAGACATTTTGAATTGCCTGAGGCTAAACAAAGATAAATGCTTCACCCACCATACATCAAATATGTAATGGGGATGACTAGGATTTTCTGCATAGCCAAGCTATCAAGATAACTGAAATACCTAAGCAGTCCAAACAATGCACTGAACTGAAGCCTGATCTTTTCATATAACAGAGTAGCAGGAAGGAGAAATGTTTGGTGGTTCAACTTTCTCCTGGTATATTTTTTCTGAAGATTACAAAAACCTTTGCATGCTTTAATTGCTAGTGATGATGAATATATTACCACATCAGTTTTTACAGCTCTTGGCCTGTTTTTAGCTGTTGTCCATCTAGTATGGGCCTCACCTCTCTGGAGAGTTTCCAGAGAACAAAGCAACCTGCATTTGTGTACTTTATACAGTTGTGTAAATTAAGTGGCTCAGACTATGGAGATGCCTGGCACAGCTGCTGGGATGAGGGGGGGAGCTAGCTGGATACATTCTGGATCCCAGTGTGCCTGTATTCCACAGGTCACTCATCAGTGAAATAAAAGCAGATTTGGAGGTCAAGACACAGTTTCAAATTGCAGCTCTGCCACTTGGTCAAAGTTGCTTTGTGTTTCTGAGCCTCAGCAACACATGGATGTTCTACATAAGCTCCAAAATCCCTCCTAATTTGTACCATGACTTGACATTTGCAAAACTTGTTTACAGGCCAAACATGACATTCAAAATCTCAGTTAGTCTGAAAATCTCACTTTATCATCCCCACAAACCATATGAAACAGCACCAGTGTAAGTCATCTCCTGTCGTCAGAAACTGAATCACATTTATATAAGTAAAGAAGCAAAAGACGGAATCAATTAGAAGAACTTATTCTGAATAGTTATTCTAACTGTTAGAGAAATTCTTTGGTGGTATGGATTTGGGGTCTGTCCTCCATTTCTTTGACTGTCTTCATTAATCCAACTGCATGGTTTTTGTTTTGGTGTGTAAGCTCTTTATAATGAAGTGACTGAAAATAAAGAATAATAATGTATTTTCCTTAATCCAATATATCCCCTATACTAGCATCATATCAAGTCTTACTTCAGGGAAGTGGGCCTTCTCTATGGCTGCTGCTTGAAGCTTGATGAACATATAGGATGGGTGCAGTGAGCCACCAGCAGGGGTGGCCAGATGTTGTTAGATGCCCATTTACTCTTCTCTCTATGCCTACAACACATAGTAATTTCAAATTTAGTATGCAAAAAAAAAAAAAAAAAAAAAAACAACCCACCAAACGCTTCCTTCACTAGAATATAGTCAAAGAGCCTGGTTTTACCAGTAAAGGTGATTAATTATACTGTATACCATAGCAGGGGAATAAAAGACCTTTATACAGTTCTATGCCTGTGTGAAATATGAACTCATCGATGAGGCCTCTGGCCAGGAATTAACTAGATCATCTCACTTAGAGATAAAAATTTATCCAATAGCTATTTGTCTGGCATCCAGAAGAAAGAAAATGTGAGTAACCTGCTGTGTCTTCATGCTGCTTTTCAGTGACAATGACACCCAGTCAGTCACCACCTCTATGGAAAGAATATGCCTGCCATCCAGGCCATGAGAAGGACTGGACAAGCTTAGTGTGTCCTGAGAGTGGAAAATGCTACCAAGAAATGTGAAAGGAAGCGACATTGTATTAGCTGGGACAACACAGGTTGGAATAATAGGAAATCAGATTTTATAGTTTTATTGGCACTGCCATATTAAATGGAGTTTGGGGTTTTATTTCTTTAGACTTGTTTATGCACAGAGTGGGAAGAGTCACTCCTATTGTGTAGGATATTCCTAATATTAGATGGGCATTACTTATTGCAGTGGTAAATCTTCATGGCCAGTTTGACTGGATTTCAAATCATTTAGGAAATACACACCTGGGAGCATTTGTGAGTGAGTTTCCGGAGAGATTAAGCCAAGGATGGAAGAGTCATCTTAACCATGAGTAGCACCATCCCACAGGCAAGGGTCTTTGGTGGTGTAAAAAGAAGACAGAAGGTACCAGTGCCAGTATTTCTCTCTTTTCACTTGCTGACTGTGGACGCAAAGTGATCAGCAACCTGACACCCCACCACCACCATGCCCTGCCCACCATGGCGGACTGCCCTCTCCATCCCAAGCCCACTAGTCCTTGCTTCCTTAGTTTGCTTCTGTCAGAAATGTTTGTCACAGAAGAAAAGGCCAGTGCACATGTTCATTCAAACTTCCTCAATAATATGTATTGTGTATATTTTCTGCTCCAAGCTTTCTGTTATATGTGTGTAAGTACTTCCCCTCATGTGTATATAGGCATGTACACATGCCACATAGGGCTCTAGGTGCCCAATACATGAAGGCACACAAAAGGAGACCAAAACTCCATGCTGGTGAAATTCACAGATTACTGGAAATACACAAAATATATGTGAAGGAGGACGTCTACATAGAGTATCTGTAAGCACTCACTCATTACCCTCTTCAGTTAACATGGAGAAATCTGGCCTCTCTACGACATGGCACTACACTCCTGTGAAAACAACAGTCATGAATCCCAAGGAAAGCCCGAGACTCCAATTCAGCAGTACTCTGCTTTTCTGTGTGGGTCTCACTTTTCTTCTTTCCTGGCCCCTGGTTTTGCATTGCTGCTTCAATGGTGTGTTTATACATGGAAGACCAGAGAGAAGACTGAGTGCAGAAACTAGGCAGGGTCACTCTGCTTGTTGACCCTCACTAAATTCCAGCCCCATTCCATTCTGCCCAGAGTCCTCCGACTGGCTTTGCTATACCCTTCCAGCAATGATGCCACGTCTTACAGATGAGATATTGGATCTAATGAATTTGGATTGGTCACCTTGAAGTTTTAAAATACTTGTTTATGACCCAGCTATAGACCTTAATCCTTTCCTAGATGGTATTTGGAAGCAGAGTGGAGTTTACACTAACCAATTTCATCCATCTGTGTATATCAAGAGAAAGTGCCTGAAAAACACACAAAACAATTAAAAGCCAATTTTAGTTTTGCCTTTTTCATCTATTCTCTTGCCAAGAGATCAGAGAAAAGTCCCCAAGTCCACAAGAGAAAAAAAAGTCTCATGGTTTGAAGATGCCACCCATGCCTGTCTTTCTGCACTTTCTATATGCTCAATCTCATGTCACTCATTATTGCTCCAGATTTCATTCCATAAACCATAAGGCCTCTCTGATCCCATGATCCCACCTACACATAATAATAAGGACACCAGCTTTTCTGTCTACAAGAAGACTCAACCCTATTCATAAGAAATCTTAACATGCAGTGGGTGAGAAACCTGCGACTTCTGCCTGCAATGAACAGAGGGTTGCCTGCAATGCAGCTGCTTACAGCTGGACATAAAACCCATTAGCAGCTCATTGGCTGTTTGGGCATAAAACCACTCTGTCCCACAAAGATACTTCCGCACCAGGGGAACAAGTTTAATAAGAACCATGGTTGACAGTAAAAGGCACATTTATTTCCTATAACCTCCAGAAAGTCTTTACTGCATATAGGATAATAAGAAGCCACTGTGAATTACTGGTGTGTAATTCCACTGAAGAGGTCAGGGGCACAAGCACAGTCGGGGAGCTACTGTTGAAACACTAGGCCACAGAGAGGAAGAGGCACAGGGGGACGATGAGTGTCATGTAAGAGAGGCGACAACCCGCTGCCAAGCAATGGGCCAGCACAACTGTGTCCTCAGGAGCATGGACAGCCCTTCCACTCAGCAGCAGGTAGCCTGAAACTAAAGTACTGAGCAATGCAAACATTATCTTGCCTAATACTTAATGATTTTCAAAGCAACAGCCTAGCTCATCTTTTTGCTGAGTCCTTATAACTACCCATGATGCTGCTGGCTAGGCCACTGCGCAGAGGGGGAGGAAAATGGGTCGTAGAACTCACTGGTGTATCTTGTAGACTACAGACCTTTCAAGACATGGGCTTTACAGACCAGGTTCCTGTTCCTCCTGCCAGCACATCCGACTTGGCTCCCACTACGTTGCCTGCTGCTCTTCAGATGCTCCAAGTACGCTCTGCCCCAGCATCCTCACATCTGTCTTACCCTCTAGTCTAACCTTCTCCCCTCCGATATCAGAATGTCCCGTGCTTCAACTCCATCCAGCTATTTACTGAAAGACCTTCAGTGGTCCCTCATGACTGCATTTTCATTCACCCCTCACCTTCCATTCTCCCTGCCTTCCTTTACAGCTTTAATTTTACCCATTGCATCTTCTGATAGGTGTGAGGTATCTTTTTGTTTATCATCATTTACTTTCCTTATCAGAATGGGCTCATTGCTACAAGCTAGGAAATATTGGAAGCTTGGGGAAAACGTATGATGTACAAGTAAATGATGCCATGCTGCATCAAGTGAGGATGAGTGACATGGGCCTTTGAGACTCCATGCAACGAACTGCTGTTTAGTGCAGTTGAAAAGAATAGTAGGCATGCCAGCTGAGTACTCACTAGATGTGCCAGGTGGCCTGTTAAGCCCTTGACTTATAATGTGCTACACAATTGTATTCATAACCCTTGGAGACAGGTATGTGCCCAAAGAATGCTAGATGTAGATGTGACTGAGTGAGCTGAACCTAGAATCCACCCATGTTCCTGCTTAATAAGAGATTCCATGCTTTTCTCAACACTGATTAACAATTCTGTTCTCTGGATCATAGGCTTTTTCTTTTCATCATCATCCCAGTACAACCAATTTCTGTCTATTCCTCTTGGTCCAGCCTCATCTTTTCTAGTTAGCTTGGGACCTGCAAGGTCAATCTCTTGGGCTGTATACCGGGGCTTCCAGGGATGTCTAATGTCAAAAGAACAAAAGGAAGAAGTCAGGAGATTTATTCCCTGGTTTCTTCTCTATGTGGTCCCTTAGGCTGACCACATTCATTTTCTCAAAATCCACCATTCTCCCAGAGGTAGCCTCTTCCCATGACTTTCTGGTTTTGTGCTCTAATATACATCTTTCAGGTTCATTAATGATCATAAACTCAGAGATCTGTCCAGTCTTATGTGATTCCCCATATGCTATTCACAGGTCCTTCAAACACTCCTTCAATATCTCCTTTCAGGTCACCCTAAGCCAAGTATACCATCTGTTTCTTATAAGACTCTGATGATACACATTGCAAACCCTGAGTTCTGATTTCCTCCTTTGGCCCTACTCTGCCTGACTCTGCCTCCACATATAAACTTTATTTGCATGTATGCATTCAGAGTGCTGAGCATGGTTCTCAATGCACTGCACCACATACTCAGGGAGCTTTGCTTATTGGTTTTTATCACCGATCCCTTTATGATCTGGCTCCTGGCTTTTCTTACCCCTAGTCATTTCTAATCCTAATAGATGCCTCTACTCTATGCTGGATTAACTAGTACTCCCTCAAATTTCATATCTACCCAGAATCTCAAGAACTTTATTTGAGAACAAGCTCCTTTGTTATAGTAAAGTATGTTCATGCTGATTTAGAGTTGTAATTTAAGGATTTCTATTTTAAAGGAAAAAAAGAAAGAAACAGAAACAGAGGAGGTCAGCAGAGGCAGAGATGGTAGAAATGCAGACCAAGAGCTCTTTGGTACCCACCAGATGCTAAGAAGACATAAAGAAGTACCCTTTCCCAGCACCTCCAGAGAGAGGCACCTTGAATTTTTGCTTCTAGCCACTAGGACGATTTGAAAATACATCTCTGTTATCTGAAAACCTTCAGTTTGTAGTGTTTAATTTCAGGGACCAATAGACCCACCAGGTCCACATTGCAATGAGGCTGTCCTGGCTGGGAGTTCCTGCTCTGATGTCTTACCTCCAGGTCCTGAAGGTGCTGTTTTTCTCATTGCCTATAGGCATCTTCATTCCCTTTCTTCTCTGGTCCACCTTTTGCTTTTATTTCTCTTATCAAATCTTTTTATGTTGAATACCCTTTTGTGCTGGCTGGTTCTATGTCAATTTGACACAAGATAAAGGCATCTGAGAATTAAGAAATTAAGAAAAATTAAGAAATTACTTCCAAAATTAAGAAAAAACTTCCAAAGACTGAGCTGTAGGACATTTTTTTAATTAGTGATTGATGGGGAGAACCACCCTATTGTGGGTGGATGGTGCTATACCTGGGCTGCAGCCTGAGTGAATGAGCCATGAGGAGCAAGCCAGTAAGCAGCATCCCTCCATGGCCTCTGTATCTGCTCCTGTCTCCTGGTTCCTGTGCTATATGAGTTCCTGCCCTGACTTCCTTCCGGGATGGACCATAGATGTGGACACATGAGCCAAATAAATCCTTTTCTCTCTAATTTGCTTTTGGCAATGGTGTTTCATTGTAACAATAATAACCCAAACTAAGACACCTCTCTACCATTCAAACAGAGCTAAGATAAATACTGCTCTAAGTTACCTAATGTTACATGTTTTTGTCCCCATGCTATCTTTTACAATGAGGCCAGATTTTGTGACTGGTTGACATCTTAATCTATTGGACTGTCAGCTTTGTAAGGACAGCATGATCCAGTCTATCCAAACCTTGGCTGAATTCAGACGGCATCAATGTTAACATTCAGTGAGCACTTCCTGCACACTCCCCACTGTCTTGATTCTATTAACTGTGGGGCCATCCTCACTACCCTTTGAGGCAGATTCTCTTCATTTTCCCATTTTTTTCAGTTAGCCACGATGCAAAGCAGAGACTGAGACAGCCGGCAGCCATCTGCATTATGTTTGGCTTTCTGCCAGGTATTCTTTGCAGCTCCACCAGCACATCCCACTGCATGATGCCAGTTTCTAAGTGAAACTCCACCTTTGCCTTAGACACCTTTATGTCACCTGCTCTCACTCTATCATGCTGTGTTCAACTATGGCATGGTGCAACAACTCTCTCTCTCAGCCCCCAAACCCTCTCAACAGTTTTTCTAGTGATCAAAAAGGCACAATTGATTCAAAGTGTTCATATTTGCTCACCAGTGAGAACATCTAAGGGATTCATCACTCACTGCAATGCTACCCACAGGAGTTCCAGAAGTAGCCAAGGCCACAAGGATGCCGATAGTAGAAGGTACAGCTTCTTGTGTAGTACAGTCTTAACGTAGGGAGATTGGATCCCACTCAACCCAGACTTTCCAGCACAGGGTAGCGAAGCACTTCAAACAAGTAATCCAAGTAGAAATTCAGTGTGCATCATGCTCGCATTGCTGAATTCTAGAATCCTTGATCATCATTGACTCATTCATTCATTCATTCACTCATGCAAATGTCACATGTTTAATATGTACTGTGTGCTGGTCATTCTAAAGCAAAGCAAACAGTAGAACTCATCTATTTTTTTCTGCCCTCAAGTAGCACCATGGCTGTTTACACCTCTACCCACTTGTACTAACTCAGATCCTTTAAGATTAAAAAGATCAATACCTAGAAAAAAGATAAGAATGTTCAAAGTCCTTTGTAGTGAAGGTCTCAGTCATTACCACTTGACCCAAGTGTACACCTATCCTCTTTGCTTCCAGGGCTGGTGACTGCCACGACAGCTATGGAAGTAGCAGACTGGAATAGACATGAGCCTGGATTCTGAGCCACACAGCCTGGGGTGACTCTCTGTGTCTATAGTCTAGCTGAACAGTCATAGGAGAGTCACTACAATTCTATGTACATTGTTTTCCATGTGTACCACCATGAAAATAATAGGAACTACTTTAAGCTGGTTGTTGAAGCAGATGTGTTAAAGTGTTTGAAAACAGTGCCTAGCAAACAGTCTGGTGTATTCTACTACCCTTAATGTTACCACCATCAGAACACACACTAGACACTGTCACTAGAAACATGGATATTTTTGTTTTATTTATGTTGATATGCATTAACATAAATAATCCATCTATTCAGCATGTGCCAAACAGTCACCAGGCCCTGGAATAGGAACACCTGAGATTTCAGAGGCACAGAAGACACAGCCTTCAGCTTCAGGGAGTACTTGGTCCAAAGAGGGAGGCAAGTTAGACCAGAGCTCTAGACAGATGCCTCATTTGCTGATCATTTTCAGTATAGCCAGTAGCCTAATGGCTGTAAGAATCCACTCTCTTTATCCCCAGTGAAGTCCTAGCAAAGAAAAGCAATTTCCCCATGGTTACTGAACGGGAAGAGGCTGAGAGAGGATTTGGGTTCAGATAGTCTGGCTCCAACACATAAACTGATGGTCACTATGTTATAGCATCATCCCAGGGGTAAAGACTGACCCCATGTTATAGCATTATCACAGAGGTAAAGACTGACAGAACTTCCTGGGCTGCCAAGGGCAACATTTCCAAGGGGAATAGGGCAAGGAAGGTACTAATGTCAGTTGGGTTTTTTGATAAGGAACCACAGCATTCCTTTTGTTGAAGAGGGGGCTGGGCCACTGAATGATCAAGGCTCACCCTTTAGCCTGAAGTAAGAAGCAAGTAGAGAAGACAGGTAGTGCTGCACCATGGCTACAGGTGTTATGGTCCATGATGAATGGACAGGACATCGAGACTGGCATATGCAGAGCCACTTTTAACCCCAGGTCTTATCTACTTGCTGTTCAAATTTGAAATACTGGCTTCATCTTTATAAACCATTTCTTTGCCTGAGGCAAGACTGGGGCTGGTTGAAGCTGCTTCGCTCTAAGACCACAAACTGGAACATAAAGCAAGTAGAAGCAGATTGTTCGGGCAGAATTGTTTCCTTGTTGGAGTCTTCCCCTCAATTTCCTTCACCCCTCAGAGGAGCTCACAGTGTCTTATGTCTGAGAGCCCACTAAGTGGATTCTAAACAAAGTATGCCTTGGGATGTGTGACCCAGTGCACATGGATCCTGGCTTTACTGCCCATTCTCAGTCCGTGGGAAAAGGAGCCTTGGGCTCACAGTCAAATGCCACATTAGTAGGAGCAGCTTCCCTACTTCCCTTTGCTAGCTCAACCTCCAACCGTGACACTGCGTTCTGACATGGGGCATCTGGTTCCTTGGCAGGGGGATGGCACATTTTAACTGTGGGAAGTCACTGTTTAGGGAAGCCAGCCAAACCATGTGCTGTCTGCCTCTCCGCCACTTCCTCCAGTTCTGCCAGCAAGGAGGGCAGGAGGATGAAGGACTATTGATCCTTAGTGACGTTTTTCTTCAAATAAATGAGGGAACTAATGAGCAGGAGAGAGACACCTAGGCCTGTAGTGGGCTTGGAAACACTGTCCCTGGCCTCCTATTTCTTCACACACATAGAAAGGAGAGAGTGTGTGTGAAGTCCACAGGCCTTGGAGCAAAAGAGCCCCATGTCTGAGTTACTAGCATTGCAACCCCAAATGATGATACAGTCTCTGCGCATGTTTCCTAGGGTTGCCATAATAGAGGGCCATGAACTGGGTGGCTTAATCAATGGCACTTATTGCATCACAGTTCTGAGACCACATTCAGATGCCAGTGATAGCAGGGCCAGTTCTTTCTGAAGGCTGTGAGGATGTCATTATAGCCCCGGCCCTCATACAGCATCTGAATGTTTCAGAGCAGCTGTGGGGATTCATAGATATGAATTTTCATCCTGATCCCTGAATTTATATGGCATTCTATATGTGTTCAAATACCCCCTTTTCATAAAGATACTGGTTACATTAGATTAGGTCTCAGTCTAAAGACATCTTTCAACTAATAAATGTAACTATTCCTAATGAAGATAACATTCTGAGATTCTGGAGTTTAGGATTTTAATTTACACATTTGGAGAGTAGAAAGGAGACACAATTCAGGCCTAACATTGTACAAGGCTAGCTCTCCTCAGTGGGCTATCAGGATGTATAATACCTTGTGAGGCTGTGTAAAAGTTAAATAGGGTAGGTGTTGTGGTTTGAATATGGTGTACATTCTGGAGTTCCAGTCTCCATTTTTATACTATTGATATGGCAGACATTGTAAGAAGTGAGGCCTAGGGCAAGGTAATTAGGTGATGGCTTCACTGCTCTTAAAACAGATTAATGCTAGTCTCTGAGAGAATGAGTTTTCACAAGAGTGGTTCTGTTATAAAGCAAGGCCATTCCACACAGTTGGTCACTTCTGTGAATGGCCACTTTTCCTTTTTGTTTCTGTCATTTTGTGATGCAACCAGGGAGGATCTTATCAGAGATTTAAACAGATAGGAGCACCTGATCTTGGATATTAGCCCCCACAACAAGGTATGAGAAACTTCTCTTCCTTATAAAATATTCAGCCTTGAGTATTTTGGTATAGCAACAGAAGCAGACTAATGTAGTAAAATAAAGTAAGTACCTACAAAGACCAATTATTAGAAAACCTCAACAGCCTTTCCTAAAAATGAGAAAAGATCTCTTTCCATGTAACCAGTCCACCGTCCAGAAATCAACTGTATCTAGCATCCGAACACACCTTTTAGGTGTTTAAGGTCAGTTAGCGTACCCTGTCTCACACAGTTAAAAATGGAGAAAGAAAGGGAAGGGATGGAAGAAAAGCAAAAATCAATTTACTCATTTAGTAACTGGCTTTAGACTAGAAGTATTTTTTTTCTTCTCATTGGACTATGAAAACTTATAATCTTACAAAATACTCTGTGTTAAAATACCATAGCTAAATCTATATATCATAATACACATGTATCTACACATAGTTCTTCCCTGTCCTACAATAACACCATTGGGTCTCACACAGCATGTTTGTCTTTCTCCAGCTTCTTCTATGGCCATTATATCGTTCGCGCTTTACGATATAACAGAATAGCCCAGGGTAGAAATAATTTGCCATATTCTATGATAAAAAGAAGAATCGGGCTGTCTTGGATTTTGTGCAAGGCTATGGAGCTAGTCAAAAATAAGATAGAAATCAAAGCACAAATCTCAGTATTTCTTAGCCAGGACTCTACTATGTGAATTTGCATTTAATTTTATCATCTTTGGGTAGAAGAATCCAATTCAGGGCTCAAGGGTAGCATCTGGGCAAGTCTCCAGTCACCTGCCTCCCTAATTTCTACAGCTTTTGCTTGTCTATCCCTCTACTACTTTCCACAGAGCAACCCCATATTTCTCTTCGAAATGCTCATCTTGCATTCTGTTCCTTAGCTGTTCAACAATGTCCATAGACACACACTTACACATAAAGAAACAAGTCTCATGTTTCATGTGTTCCAGTCTTCTTGACATAAGGTGAAGCCAACAACCATAGCACCAGAATTCAAGTCCCAGTTAAGTATATCTGGACACCCAAAGGCCTTTCTATTTTGAAAATCTTTCAGCCATTTTGTAACTTATAATACTGACATGAATAAACATTATGAATAAACATATTCACTTTCACACAAAAAGTACAGGAAGATCTTGCACTTTGGTCTGGATAAGCCACAAAATAACATAAAAAGAACCAACTGTTTTGGTTTGCTGGTCAACTTATTGACTCATTGTCTTAGTTACATTTCTATTGCTGGTGTAGATACTATGATCCTGGCAACTCATAGAAAGAGCTGGTTTGGGGCTCATAGTTTCAGAGGGTTAGAATCCACAACCATCATGGTGGGAAGAATTGCAGTAGGCAGGCAGGATGGTGCTGGATCAGTAGTTGAGAGCTTTTATTTTTATTCACAAGTTGGAGGCAGAGAGTGGTAACAGAGAAAGTAGGAAGTTTTTGAAACCCCTAAGCCTGCCCTTTGTGACACACCTCCTCCAACAAGGCCATACTTCTTATTCCTTCCCAAACATCATTTCTACCAGCTTGGGACTAAGCAATTAAACATGAGGTTATGGGGCCATTCTTATTCAAACCACCACTAATTCATATATGTATATATGTAGCCAGCATTGAACTTGGGGTAAACATGAGCTAGATTCTGATGGCAAAGAGCAAGACAGAGTCTTCTCTGACAGGGAATACTTACAACAAACTACATAGAAAGCCCACTAAGACCATTTCCCTTAAGGTCCTCATTCCTTCCAGTGCAATCCCGAAATAAGTTCTGAGTCCCTTCAACAATGTTCACATTGAGAATGTACCTAGGGAAAGTTCATGCACGTTGTTAATTCCACAGTCTTTTAAATAGTAAAGTCAAAACTGGACCTCTGTTACCTATAGCTTTCATACATTTACTAATAATAAATGTTTCTCAGCCAGGAAGCAAAACATAGATGAAACAATACATGTAAAATCACTTTTTAAAGAGTTACAACATATGGTTTATTCTTCTCCCCTCCTTGAACATGAAGGACTTACAATAAGTCAAAGCAGTTCCATTTCAAACCTCACTTTCTCTTTAATTTTCAACTGTTAAGATGAGAGAGCCTAAGGGTTTTGGAAACAGCCAGAAGCCAAGGATTGAGCTACAAAGACACAAGATGAGAAAGGAAGAACACAGGGCCTCCTTGGTACACAATTTGCAAGCTGATGTGCAAAGTATTTGCTGGGACCAATTACTTACAACTTAATTAACAAACACACAACACACAATCTGTTTAAGAAATGTGTAAAAATATGGCACATGTTTGGAGATTGCAGTGTGCCGTCTATGGGGTCTGGAAGCACCTTCATCAAATTGTTGCGCTCAAAGTCGCCATGGAGACCACATTTCAACATTCTCACAACATTGAAACTCATTCTGCTCAATTGGCTTCTTTAATGTGCCATGTGCTTGTATGGTCCATGCTGGGTTAGGCACTCTGGAGTTATCAGAAGGCAAGCAAGCCACTCCCTGCCCTACAGAGCTGAAAAGAATGAAGTTCTCATCGGCCAATTAGGTTCTAATTTGTACCTCCCTTCTGCTCAGCACTATGCCTGGTCCTGTAAGGGACCTGATGGCTGGACATGTACTAGCTTTCCAAAATGCTTCTAGATAGAACAATTGATAATAAAATGTGTGTGTAGTAAATTCTTACTCTGAATGAGGTGCTATGTTAAGTAATAAGCATATATTATTTATGTCATCCTCATAACCACCCCAGAACCTCATAACCAGCCGCTAAGATTTATTGAGCACCTTCTCTATGCAAGGCATGTCTTAGGCCTAACCCTGTAGCTCCCAGAAATTAAAACCTTGTGCAAAAACACTGGTTAGAAAGTGTCACTCACAGTCAGGACTTAAGCACCAGTTATTTAGGTTCAAAGAAACAGGTGAGTTTAGCCATTATATTACATCATACTCATTCAACTGTATGTGCTGAGTACCTTCAAGGCTGACAAGAATCTTATATTTTGGCAAATTTCAGCTGTAAAATAATAGTAGTATTAAGTGTAGTCACCATGCCTATAATGATACCTTCAAAAGGTCTGATAACACAAAAATCTTTAAAAGCAGAGAGAATCATATTATTTTAGCAAATTTCCAAGTATATAGCACAGTAGTATTAAGTAGGGTCACCCTGCTATATAATTGTATCACAAGAAGCGGGCCAAAATAAAAATGTGAAAAGGAAAAGAATTTTTCATTACAGTGCAGGGATCCGAGAGAGAAAGAAAATGAGCCCTAAAATATAGCTAATAGATGACTGATGTGTCCTAGAAGGAAAATGTACAGGCAGTTCATAGGAGGTGGGACAAGTGGTTTCCTAGCTGAGAGAAGCAGCAGGCTTGGCTGCAGGCTACTGGGCTCCCTAGATACCCACTCCAGTGACAAGCAGTCAGAATAGTGAGCAAGATGGTTCCAGCATGTGATCCGCTCCGGAGTGACACCTAGGGGGAGAAAGAAAGCTGAAATTGACTTCAAGGGACAAGAGCTTTCCACCAGGAGCATGTAAAAGGGATCAGCGACCCCTGCACTCTCCCCAGAGGACCTGCCAAACTTTCTCAACCTAGAGATGTTTAGAGATTTCATATATATATCCATATATATATGGATAAGCAGCAAGATGGATCAGCGGGTAAGAGGTTATATCTAAAACCTATGTATAGGGCAAAGGAGAGAGCCAACTCCACCAAGTTGTCCTCTGATCTCTGAATATATATAGTAACAGTTATCCCCAATATGCACACACATTCACAATGAGAAGTAAAAATATAGTAATTGGGGTTGGGAAGATGACCATTCAGTAAAGTTTAGATCTCCATAATCCACATAAAAAACCAGATGTGGCCCACATGCCTATAATCCCAGTGCTGAGGAGGCAGAAGAAGAAAGAATTGTGGCATGCTTGCCTGTCAGGTTAAGCCAAACCTGTGAGTTCCAGTTTCAGGAAGAGACTATGTCCTTAAAAATATGATCACGTGAGTCAATATAGTCTGGCATATACAGTTGAGTTAGAGCCAAGCCCCTCCCCACCATTATCAGGGTGGAGTCAAATGTTCCTCTGAAGGGAATGGGCTCTAAGAAGCCTGCATTGACTTACCCTAGTAGCCCTTACCCACTCTGAGGAATGGATGAGGAGGATGAGGAAGGGTCCACTGAGGGAGGACTTGGAATAGGAAACTGAGGGGGAACAGTGGTAGGTATGTTAAAACATTATTTTAAATGAAAAGGAAGAAAAAGTAATACAAAAGCAAAAAATATATATGAAAGGAAGCATTTGAGATAGATACCTCATGCTGACTTCTGGCTCTACATACACAGGTATCAGTTACAAAATAACATTTGGTATGTGCCAAACTCTGTTATAAGTGCTTTGCTTATACTAATTCCCATAATCTTAACAATTTCTATTTAAAGTAAGTATTATTTCCCATACGAGAAGATAGGACCAAGTGAGGTTGGGTGACCTAAGCTTGCCTAAGTGATGAAAAGTGGGTCCACAGCCCTTGGCTGTGGCAGCATGGCATTATTGCACTGGAGGGTAACCAGGTGTGATCCTGGCCATGTTCCTACATGCAGAGTCCCACTCCAGGTGCATGAATTGCTCCACAGATACCTGCAGGGTTCCTAATCACTCATTTTCCACATGTCTGTTTCCCGCTTTGCAGGCAGAGTGCTCTTCAAACAGAACTGAATAGTGCCGTTCGCCTTTTTAAAGTCTCATGGTGTCCTCATTTTAAAGAACAAACTCCTCACCTGGGCTGCCTGCTCTCCAGGCTCTGCATCTCAGGTCTGCCCTCCTGGCTCTACCCTGCAGCTCTCATTCTGTATTTCTAGACAGTGCCACCACAAGGCTTTGGCTCATTCTCTTTCTGAGAGCATCTTCTCCTCTCTGCATGAGATAATTCTCTTATCCCACAAATCTTGAACTACATGTAACAGTAACTTCTTAATGATAAACATCACAGTGTAAATTAAATGAAGTTGTGTAACTAGAGTCATTGTGGCTGTCTTCTTCCCGAAACCTAAGTCATGATGGACAGAGCTCAGACTTCCTCCTTGTACTCCACTGGTCAGCTCTGGACCAGTCATGAGGCTCTCTGACTCCTGAAAGGATCCACAATGATGCAATACAAGATCAAATGAGCTCAGCTAATGAAGACAGACACAAGACAGGAGAGAGTAGCCATGCATTCTGACACTCTAGAGTTTTGTTCTGCAAACAGCAAGGTCCCTGCAGATCGGAACTAACGTGTGCAAAGCATCAGGGACACCCAACAGTGAGCAGCCCAGTAGCAACTGGTAGTTTTCCTTTACATAATCATTCCTTTCCCCCCAAAGCAAAGTGTGTAAGTCTAGGGGGTTAAGAGGACAGAGCAAGAGGTCAGCACACCACCTCTCTGCAGCCACTAGCTGGACTCATTGCCTTATCCTTTTGTGCCTCCAACACCTCACCCATTCATCCCCTGCCCCATGGGAAACAGGAAGACCAGAATAACTGTGGATTATGAATACCTTCTAATATAAAATCATAAACTAGCTTAAGACAATACAGTTTTGTGATTTATCTTTTGTAACTTAATTGTATAATTCTTGATTGTGCATTTTATAGGTGACAATGTTATGCTTAAAATGAGCTAAAAAGATTGGAGACCTCTCCTTGGGCATGTACTTTAACTTGTCTGTATCTAGTATTATTTTCACAAACGATAACTTGGAAATAGTTACTTAGAGATATGCTTAACCTAAAGAAAATAACATGAGAGGAGAAGAGCATAATTATCAAGTATTTGAATCCAGACTCCTAGGTAAGGGATGAGATTCTGTTTCCAAAGGGCAGAGCTGGGACAATAGTCATTTAGGATAGGCTGATAGCAGCTCAGGACAGAGCTCTCTGAAGGCAAGTGAGATGTTTGACAGGTAGCCAGAGTACCATCTGGAGTGGTACACACAGAGACTTCCCAGCGAGTGGTGGATGAAACTAGAGGGTTGTGAAAGTACCTTGAGGTCCCTGTGCCTACAATATGAAAAGCAGAAAGATCTGGCATACTTTCAAAATCTATGCTGGAGGACTTCCTTTCCTTAACTCACCTTCATTTCAGTGAAAAAGTTCTATTCAATTCAGTATGTGTCAGGGACAAGAAAAGCTTTAAAAATGTATACATCAACATTTGGGAATTCAAAAACTCAAAAAAGGTTATTGATTATATGTACTAGGGATTCATGATTTGTGGGTTTAATACTTGATAGCATGAGGATGAAAGAAAATGAAGAGAAGCCAAAAGCACTTTCCACATGTTCATCACTGCTGTTTTTACTTGGCTGACCCACATCATCCTTAGGTTTTATGGTCAACATTGACCTCTGTCCCTGAGGACTGAGTGTGGGGAGACCATGTATGCTTCATTAGAGCTCACAGACATTTCAAGGGAGGTAGTTCTGGAGGAAAAAGGCAGAAGAAAGTTGGACATATGCTGTCCTAGCATGTAATAAGATTCCTTATAGGGGCATTGTTCTACAGTATTATGATAAACTTTCATATTCCACATAGATTTCATAATCATCCCATAAAATAATTTTTATCACTTGTTCATTCATTTATATGGCATGCATTATTGAGTGAATGATGTTACTCTTTCTTGTCTTCCTACAGTGTCCCAGGATTGAGTCAAGTGTTTACCAAACTCACCCTTTTAATATAACACTTGAGGAAAAAAGAGATTATTTAACTTGCTCACAGTTTCTAAGTGGGTCACTGGCCTCTAAGAATAATGTATTCACAGTGACAATTTATTAAAGATGAATTATTTTGTGTTGTATTACTAGCCTGGAGAACAGTAATTATCATTGTGACTTTATGTTTTTACCAAGAACACATACACAACAATTCAGTAAAATGTGCTGGGAAATTATCTCTATTTTAAAACTGAATCTTCTACTATCAACACAAATAGTGATTCACAGACAGTGAGTGAGAAGGGACCCTTCTCCAAGTAGAATGTTTTCATCACAGCAGACATAACACCAATAAGTAGGAAGTTCACTTAAAAATAAGTCTGAGTGATATATTTTTACTTTAATTATTCCATAAGTCCAGTGGAAAAAAGAACACTATCCCCATTTCAGAGCTTAGAAAACTGAGATACAGAGAGAAGAGGTAACCTAAACTAGATATATGTCAGGACTCAGGGCAGAACTAACACCCTCATTTTCTGATGGCAGCACACACACTTGTTTCATTAAGGCCCATGGCCAAATTTCCACTTGAAAAATGATTAGTGGCGAAATGAGGAATGGCTGGTGTACCTGGGGAGCCAATACCATAGGAATTCATTTCCCATTCTTGCAGGCACCTAACCCTCAGGCCCTGGGTTCTAAGGGGAAGAGCATGGACAGGAAGACACATTTCTTGCTTAGTAGTAGGGCAGGCACTTAGAGATCCAGCCACCAGGGAGCCAACACAGTTTCCAAAGCACTGCTCTCATTACTTTGATGAATCTTTGCAGGGATGAAATTGGAGGGCAGTGATCAGCTCTTGTCTAAGCAAAGGGAAGTCAGAAATGCTTCAGTCTTGCCTTACAAAAAAAAAAAATTTCCAATGTCTGTGATCACTCCAAAGGTCAGGTCTAATGGAAAGTGGAGAAGGCAGTGTTGTAGCTTCTATATGCCAGCTATCCAATACCAAGGGTCACCTATGACAAGGACTGGCTCAGCGAGTCATCATAGCAGCCCTATTAGGGTTTATAGCTGATAGCAGAGAGAGCTAAGAACACTGGCTGTGAAAACCCAGAGAGCTGGAGCAGACCAGGTTAAGCTCACTGGACTCATTCTTCAGAAGCCATAAAAAAATTTTAACAAAGAATAAGATAACATTGAAACTGTAGTTTAGAAAATTTACTGTACTGCTGTAAAAGGAAGGCACTGAGAAGGCAAAACTTGGGGCTTGGAGGTCTAAAGCATGAATATAAAGTGTGATAAGGACCTGGGGGTCTAGAGTATGTGTGTGAGGTGTGATAAGGGCCTGGAGCCGGGACACTCAGGTGAGGAGTACTGTATTATTATACTCCTGGTAACAGAATTCTGAAACTGTATCTCTGGACAACCAAGAAGAGGGAGTGAGAACGCAACTGAATAAGGAAAGAGGAAACACCATAGTCAGAGCTCACCGGCTGGGCTTTGGCCCACGTGACTGTATGATTGGAGTTGCCAACCACTAAGGTAGGACACAGACATGGGGTTTTCTAAGAAAAAGTATGATCATGCTGATTGTGAACAAGTGCTTACAGGACCTCCAGGAAGATGGGCCCAGCTTGCAAATGGGCCCTGGAGCCAAGAAGATCCTAGGCCATGGAGAAGTCAGCAGTTGGAAATGGTCCTTGCAGCCAGGGATATGAACAGGACTGTAAGGGGATGGGGTGTGGTGAGATGTAAAAGTTAAGAACCAATGCTAGGGACACCAAGAAGAGCCCATGTGGTCCAGAGAGAATGGTCAGAGCAACAGGAGGCATCAGGAATTGACAAGTGCTCGAGAAGGAAGAAGAGAAACCAGGCAGTGGTGCCACATACCTTTGACCCCAGCACTCTGCAAGCAGGGGCAGGCAGAACTCTGTGAGTTCAAGACCAGCTTGGCATATAGAGAAAATTCTAGTAAAGCCAGGGGGGACACAGGGAAACCTTGGCATGGAAGGAGAAAGAGAAGAAGGAAGTCCTCTTCTGTGTTGTACATACTCATAAAGAAGCTGTTTCTCGACAGCTGAGAAAATATTTCTCTAGATATTAGGAACTAGGAAAAAGTCTTCAATACTGCTGATCTGTAAATAAAATATATGTGAAAGATGGAGGAGGTAGCTACCCAGGAGTCTGTGCTCAGGAAGCCGTGGTATCATCACTTTTTACATGAAATTCATTCTTGATGAACAGGTGATTTCAAACAGATATAGAGATTATCTTAAAGCATGAAACTAAGCCCAGAGAATGACCATGTGGGAAATAACATCCATGGTGAGGCTGAGGCACATTGTACATGCAGCTTGTGAGTTGTGCAGAATTCATGGTTGGGCCAGCAATATTAACCAACCAACTGCCTCTTCACGCTTCTTCTTCCTTGTATCAGCAATAAGAGAACAAGGAGCAGAAGCCTACCAGATCACAGGACCTCAAAACTAAAAGGGACCTCACTTCTCCTGTTTCTAATATTAAACTCACTAATTTGTTTTCTTTACTAATTTGTTCTAAGTCTCATCTAGGCATTAAAGACAAAAAGAACAAAAGTAAATACAACTGCTAGCCTTGTGGAGTTCTAACAGAGAACATGCAAAAACAAAGCACTATATAATTACAATGCAGGAAGTCTGATGCAAAGACATCATCCTCCAGAGAAAATTAAGCAGAATGGAGATAACAAGTGTTTCTGTGAAAGTAGGGTTGCAATTTTATATGAATTAAATGATCAAAAACTTATTTATATTATCCCATGAATGGTGTTTTCCACTCTATCTTTTCACTGAATCTCTACCAAAAGACAAACGTGACCAATATTGCTAATTCACTGTTTTACTAGGGGACAGACATGTCATGGTGCTGAGTAGCTCATGAGTCCCATCTCACCCTATCATGTCATCACACTAAGATGGAGGTAGGTGCTGACATTATCCAGAGTGAGAGAGACAGAGAAAGACAGAGAATTCAAGAACACCCTATTCTCTCCACCTTGGATAACTCCAACTGCAAATCCCAGTTTCCTCATGTGAAAATGGGAGTCCCAAATGCACTCAGCGCATGGAATATCTGGGATAACTGAGAAGTATGTGTTGCACATATGAGACACTGAGATTCAAACCACATAGATGTGATTCCAATGTGCTAATAGTTAAGCACGGATGATTTTGATTCATTTCCTGCAGTCAGGAAATCACTAAGTAACAGTGAGATTACACTTGGGATACAGACATGTAAAATGACCCTGACTCAGCAGCCCAGGCCATCAGTTTAGGAAAAAACACCAATGCCTCTGCAGTCTTCTTACCTTGAAGTTCTGCCAAGTCTAGCCAAAGGAAAATGAAGAGTGTATTACACATTACCCAGAACTCTCCGCAGCTTCACCACTCACTGTCCAGGTTAAGTAAATGTATGTGTTCAGCATGATGAGCATAATTACTAACACCATGATTATGAAAATAATCCAAGTGCTTTACTATTTATTGTATCACCTATCATTATCAGCACTTAAAAAGGTTGTCATTCTTATACTGCTTTTATAATAGAGAAATAAGAGATTAGAAAAGTTTAGTTAATTTACACATTGCAGCAGTCCTAACTGGTGGAACTGGCCATGATCTCAGGCATGCCAGTATCAGCGTCAATGCCAGAGCTCATAATGTTGTCACCCATGTGCACCTGTAATAACTGAATCAGCCAAATCTCCAGACTCTCTGTCTATAACATCATCATTTCCTCCCCCTTATCTCCACATTCTCCGATGATTAGCTCTTAGCTCATCACCATCCCCCATGGGCAGTCCTCCCTAATGATGCCCACTGTTAACTTCTAGTAAGGACTTCTTGCTCCTGGAGTTACACAGCACCTTCTTTCTTTTTTCTTTCTTGGTTCAATTTCTTCTATTTTTGAGAGTATAATATAATTAAATAATCCTCCTAACCCTCTCATATACCCCTCCTTGATCTATTTTAAATTCATGGCCTCTTTTATCCATTAATAGTACCATAGAGTGACCTTATGACCTTCTATACTTGTGACCACTCCTAGAGGTGATAGAAAGAACACCTCAGATAACTTGTCTACCCACACAACTTTGTTTGAATGATCTACAAAAATGAGCTTTCTTTTTGCAGTTGTTGAGAGCTGGTTGCATCCTTTTATCTTCTCCACGTCTGTGGATTACAGTTCAAGGATCTGGAGTCCTTAATGATGGAGAAGACATGGTAGCAAGTGGCAGGAACAAGAAGATGGCTGATTATATTTTATCCACACATAGAGAGCAGAGAAGTGAAGTCATGCCCTAAAAGATCAAAGTTGTCCCCAATGACATACTTTCTCCAGAAGGCTTTATCACCTCTAAGTTCCATAACCTCCTACAAACACATCCACAAACAGGGTCCAATTGTTAACAGAAGTCGGTAATGGACATTTTCTATTCAAACCTCCAAACCATGTGACCTGCTTTTATTTTGCCTCTCACTTCTGTAAAATAAACACCTTTTCCCTTAATACTCTGCATTTTTTCTCTTAACTTGATATGACTTCCTTTAGGTTTGACATATATATGTATTATATATATATATATATATGTATGAGTTCAGTGTTCAATGTATTTATGAATAGGAGTCTGAGCAGTCATTTTTTTTACTCCTTTCTTACAGGCTTACACATTCAAACTAGAGAGCTGCAAAGTAAAACATTCCAGTAGAACTTGGGATCCAATGGGATGTTTCCAGAAACCAAGTCAACTCATCTAGCCACGGATGAGATAAATGTTATTGCGTAAAGAGATGATATGGGCAAAGACAAAAAGTAGGAAGGGATAAAATACCACATGATATGTTACTGGAATTATACTTCAACTTTGCCTTATGGTCATGAATGACTCATTGATATTATCAGACAAGAAGCTGTTCCCAAAGCTGTTGCTTAGAAATAAAATTATATCTCACTAGGATTCAGATGTTATTGTTCACCTGTAGTATTATTTTCTTTATTTCCATAGATTAATAGTCACCAGGAAGAAAATAAATAATCCAAGATTTCCATTATTATATCCTTGACCCAGCTTCCAAAAACCATCACCCTTCTGTTCTGTTCTTCTATTCCTTCTTTTTCAGGTTCAAAAGCACTAATGGTTTTATTAGGTAAAAGGAAGGATCTCTGAATTTGCATGGAAAGTAATAATCTCAGAGAAAACTCTGCATATACATATCTATAAGAAACAGTATCTCAGAGCCCTAAGTCTGTCAGCTTGTAATACTATAGCAACAAATTTTATGGCAACAATTAAAATGATCTTTCAGCAAAATGGCAAACACCTCAATCCTGTGCCTCTTCAAGATTTTACCAGTAAGCCATGTTTAGAGTTTCCAGAGGAAAATAAAGAGAACTTTCTCACAGCACCAACCAAAGAGACAGAGTGCTATAAAGAGACAGGGAGGACAGTTGACTTTTCCCAAACATCAAGGTCAACTATACATTTTCTGCCAGATGTCAGCCATGCATCAACCAACTTTGGCTCTAGCAAGCAAGAGTACAGACTCTAGCTTTCAGGGAACCTAGTCCTGTGTGCCTTTAAAAAAGTGTGTGTATGTGCATGTGTGTATGTGCATATATGTGCGCGTGTGTGCATGTGTGTGTATTGTGTGTGTGTGTGTGTGTGTCCTCTTGCAAGAGCAATGACCATTCTTCACCACTGAGGCATCTCTCCAGCCATATCCTGTGTACTCTTATTGACATTTTAAAGACCTAATGAATGAAAGTATCAGGCAAAGGTTCCCATCATCAAAGCTAAGCTCAATGCTATATCCTTGACCCAGCTTCCAAAACCATCCACCCTTCTGTTTTGTTCTGTTCTTCTTCTTTTTCAGGTTCAAAAGCACTAATGGTTTGCCACACACTTTTTACCTAGTTGTCTAGGAAATTAAT
This sequence comes from Sigmodon hispidus, assembly GCA_004025045.1. Taxonomy (NCBI): domain Eukaryota; kingdom Metazoa; phylum Chordata; class Mammalia; order Rodentia; family Cricetidae; genus Sigmodon; species Sigmodon hispidus. The sequence continues at coordinate 317,398 of PVIH01000028.1, forward strand.
GTTTCCTTTTCTAGCCATTTTTGTTAGGCATCACTTTTGTTTATTAGCTTATTTAATATAAGCAATTCAAAATAAGATGAAAGGTAAAGTGACTGTTCAAAAACATTCTTGGATGCCTTATCCACAAATGGTAACTGTGAGCTTCTCATGTCTTCAAAGATCCATGTGGTCACGTAAAAATTCTGGTCAATGAAATTGTAAGAAACAATCTCTGTCACTTCCAACAGTAAATTTAACAACGAATACATAATTTTCCATATTCATGTCTTTAAATAAAGTTAAAGTCAAGATAAAGACATTCTTTCTGAGAGGTAGGAATAAGACAGAACACTTCCAGGCATGTATCAAATCAATGTGGTTTGAGAATGTTTGTTCCAGCTATACAAATTCGGGAAGATTTATTGTAATGACACAGAGTACAAACACTGAGCTAAAGATTCATCAGCATAGTCATAGTTCTAAGACCTTATGTCTATTCACTGCCTTTGCCCTTGGAATAGCTCAATAAAATAGGTACTAATATTTTGAGTCTCATTTTAAAGGTGATAAAATGAGGACACATAGAGACTAATTTGCCCAAGGTAGTAGCCAATAAGCAGACCAGAGACAAAGAGCCAGGCAAAGACACAAGTCCTTGTATTGGACCTCAAAGCTATACTGTCTCTCAAAATTATACTTGGCATCTGCTACAAACATCTGGTTTCTCCAAGCTTACTGTTACTTCTGATGGAGCAGAAATTAATGCCAAGCATCCAGCTCACCACGAGACATCTGAGAACTGTGCTCAGCAATCTACCCTAACAACTGTTGCCACTGGATTGTAGGAGTATGCTTAGATGGGGAACAACTTGTACAAGGATAACTGAGAGCTATGCCTACTGATCCGAACTGCAGCGCTTCTTCAGATCATTGCACGGAGATATTTGTGTCTATAGCCAAAGCTTTAAATAGACTCATTTCCCCTCCCACTCATTGCCTCAAGTGCCTTTCAATCCCAGTAGGAAACTTGGAACAGGTGATGGTCAGCGTGGCCACAGAGAAGTGGTCAGAAAAACCTGTGCCTTTGGAGCTGTGTATGGGTTGGGGGTGAGGGGACTTCACCTATGTAACTACACAGTTGACTGCAAGACACCATTGCCTTGTTGTTGTTTTTTGTTGTTGTTGCTGTTTTTGCTTTAAGGACAGAGCTCCTAACAGCCCATAGGGCTGAGAGAAGGCAGAGCCTTATGAAGCAACAGTTGTTCCTGTAGCTGAGGTCTGGTGGGGCTATGAAGGACAGAGACTACCTTTATGGACACCTCTTTTTGATGGAAAATAACAAATAACAGTGACAATACTGTCATCCAGTAAGTCACTTGTCATTGGCCAGTACCAAACCTATTTACATGCAGATCCATCTACTCAGAGAGAAGGATAAAGGTCATCATGGCAAACAAACCAACAACCAGGACTTGAATTCCCCCAGGTCTGGCTCCTAAAGCTTTCCTCTGCATGGTGGTGTCCCCTCACTGAACAGATAATCCGCGGCAAGCCAGGGAAGGGACTTGAAAGTGAGCAAGTGGGCTCATTACTCCCTAGATGAAGAGAAAGGAGAAGGAAAGAGGAGAGGTCAGGAAAATAATGAGAATGAAGAAGACAAAGACAGCGATGGATAGGAAAGAGAAACAGCAGGAGGGAAAGACACTGGAGGAACAAAGCTGACATTGACAATCTTCCGTAATTGCAACAGCTCTGGAGAGCAAGGTAGAGACGGATTACAGGCTAGGTAATTGTTCTTCTAACCTTAGCATCCCAAAGATCAATGGATGTGCTGCAGTCTAATTGACTAAGCACCCCCACTATTTCTCAAAGCCAGTGCTTTTCTGGAAGGAAGAGAAAGGAAAGGTGGGCAGCCTTGAAAGGCTCTATGCTGCGGTGAGCCTGGAAACCCACATCTGCCTTTCAGAACCTAGGGCGCCTGGGTTCTTCTCAGAGAGCAAGATACGGGAGTGGGCAGTAACCAGTCCCAGCTCTGAGACAAACAGCACTGGTCTGTGTGAACCCTGCCCACCATTATCTGACAGTCAAACATATGAGGCTCCATTTTTCCCCATTAATTACTCACTTTGTCTTTCTGCAGTGACCTTCTCAGAGGTGGGCAATTTAAAACTCTCTTTGGACACACTGGCAGCCCCAGGGAGGGGAAGCAGAGCCCAGGTGACCATTGTCACCTCTCTGTCATTCCTGGCATGGTGTGCCTCCTCAGCTTGGGGATGAGGTTATCCCAGCATGTCATCTGCCACCTGTAGGACCTAGAGAGACGGGGATTGAAGCAGCCCCCTCCTATTTTTTTTCATTGCAACTCTTGGAGACTTACTGTTTTATTGTTCTGCAGCTATAAACTGGAGATATCCCCATGTCAATAACCTTGAAAGGGACACACAATTTCACCATATCCAGTTTTCATATCTACAAAATGAGTGTGATAGGCATCTGGAATTCACAGTGTCAATGCCAAGATCAAGTAGGTTAATAGATATGTAAAGGGATGAAGACAAAGTCTGCCTATGGTGAATGCATAATGAAAGTTTCCAAGAAAAGAGAAGCTACCAAGTTTCCCTACACAGTTCTCTCCCAAGAGCCTAGAGACCATAAGAAGTTTCTCCTGCTAGAGGCTTCTGGACAAAGGGAAGAGAAGCAGGGACCGCTGCAAATACAAAGGACAAGGGCAAGGGGTATATTGTGAAGTCCTAACAATGTGCTGGGGACACTGTCATCTTCAACAGCAATGGAGGAGTGGTAACACAGCAGGACAAGGACAAGGGCCCCTTACAGGATAAGTCTAAATAAAGAAGGCAGAGGTTCATACAGCCCATGCCAGCCTGGGCAGGAGATTGTGTTCCTTACCCCACCCTGCACAAGACACTAGATTTGGGCCTAGGAGGTTAGACCCAATGTTTTAAAAAGAGGTGAGATTGTGTCTCCTATTAATGTCAGAAGCTACCTTCCTAAAGCTTCACCAACATAAATGCCCAAACATGACCTGAAAAAGAATTACCCCACCTATAGGCATGCCAACGTGGACAGGAAAAAGCCCAAAGTCACAACCCCAAGACATGCTGAGGGTGGGAGAAACAGTCTTCTCTAGGGAAGAATACACCTATTGGTTGGTCAATACCAAATATTCAGTCCTGAAAACTTATGTACTGTAGCGGGAAATCAGAAACTATATATGTGAATGATTGCGTCATAGGACTGGAGACGAGCGGGGCGTGGTTAACTGAAAAGGATTCCGGAAGTAGACCTTCGAGGGAGAGGACCAGGACAGGAAGTCATCATTCTCTCGCGAGAGTTCCCCGACCGGGTGCACAGTTCGCCCCAGCTGCCTGGGAGTTGGGACGTACGGCATAGAGATAAAAAATCTTCCTTAAAAAGGCTCCGGCGCACTACAACCTCATCCTGTCATCTTCTCTTAAAACCGACTCTATTTTATAAACAATTTTCACCAAATAAACCCCGTTTAAAACATATCTCAAGGCGAGTTTTTACCGCGATAATGTACAAGTAGTATTATTCAGGCTGAGCATGTTATATTAGGAATATACATGTATATGTATACACATATATGCATGTAACAATTTTAAAAGAGCCCATGAATTTGAAAGAGAGTAAAAAGGAACATATGAGAGGGTTTGGAGGGAGGAAGGAGAAATATTGTAATAGTCCTATAATCTCAAAAGGTAAAAAAAAGTTACAGAAATATATTTATGTTTACTACTTTAAAAATATTAGAGTGGCTGTGTGCACCTGTTGCAGGTGTTGGCTGAGGCCAGAAGAGGACATTTCCCTGGAGCTAGAGTTACAAGTCATTGTGAGCTATCCAGTGTGGGTTAGAGAAACCGAACCCAGGTCCTTCGCAAGAACAGTATCAAAACTCATAGCTACTGAGCTATCCCTCTAGCCCCTATACTTGTTTTTTTGGAAGCAGCATTTAAAGTGAGTCTGACTTTACACCAATACCCTTGATGCAGGAGACTGTGAGGTTCAAGGCCTTCTGGAGAATTGGAACATGAGAACCATTCATGGGCAGAAGAATGGACAGCAAGGTAACCCATCGAGAAACTTCTCTATTTGTCTCCATCATGTTAGGAGGTGACACACTGGCCACCAAACCTCTCTAAAGACCAGAGGAAGAGACAAAGACTCAAAGATGTAAGGTAACCAAGCAAAGTCTCCAAGAAGCTGTGGGCTAGACTAGCCACGGTGCCACCTGGGAACACTGGGGGTCCTATGACCTTGGCATCATCACAGGGGCCCATAAAACTCAAACTTCTCCTTTTCTGCTTCCCTGGCAGAATGAAAAGCCCCATCAAACCCTCCCTACTGTATGATTTGTCTAAAGAATGCTCATTCTCACCACTTTTACTCACTCTATTCTATTTATTTTCTGTCTACCAACAGCTGAGCTTCACAAGGGCAGAGCAATGTGTCTACTTACCTTTTCCTAACTGCTAAAACATGGCTTGTCAGCTGATCAGCACTCAACACTCTTAGGTGAGGAAGTGAATTATGAATAATGGGGCTAAGTAGTAATGAATGTTTCCACCTATTTTAAGGGACTTTTGCTTTGTAGCCCTCCATATAAAAGCTCAGTAAGGTCAGGAGTTAAATCACTAGTGTGTAGTACAGTGTTTGGTGTATACTGGATGCTCAATAATTGTTCCAGGATGAATGAATGAATAAATAAATGAATGCATGATATAGTACTAAGGTTTTACTATTATCCCTAACCTTCACCCAAGCCCTGGAAAATCCACTGAAGAAGATGAGGTTGAAGATGGCTGTATGAAGGAATACCAGAAAGGGCAGGGAGTTGTATATAAACAGGTCCCTGAGAAGTGCAAGGACCATTTCCCAGAAAGCCCAAACCTCAGATCTTCTCACATTTCAGTGGCTGAGTGAAAAAAGACTCCAGGTGCACTATGGTACCCTGACATCCTGAAACGGAAGAACTCTGAGCCACAGGTGTCATTCTCATGTTTTCAATAAAGCTTTATTAGTCAAGATCCTAAGAAGTTTCTCTAAATACACAATGAGTCTGTGACTCCAGTGCGTGTGGAACTTTCTCCCTCATAGCTTCATAGCGTGTTTTCCAATCAAAGGAGAAACATGAGCCCAGTCAGAGAGGTCCCAGAGCAACAGTTGTGTTCTCACAAGGTTATGCTCGAGAGGGGGATAAAACAAACAAAACAAAAATTGCAACAAAATAGATGCCTTTAAAACAGTAAGTTTAGCCTGTAACCTTGCCAAGGCAATGGCCACTGCTGTTGATGCTAAGTTGGAGAGACAGAGGGAGAATACTCAAAGATTAAATCAACTTGATTCTCTCCACAAACAAGACCGAAATAAGAAGGCTCTCAACACAAAAGCCAATCATTACAATTGGGCTCTTGTAGGTGTAGGATTCTCTTTCTCTCTTTCCTCCTAGGTGTAGGATTCTGGCACAGCTAGTTCCATGTAGAGGCAAGAGAAAGACTTTCAAAGCATCAAGATTGTCATTCACATGTGATCACAAAGTCATTTAGCCTCCTACATCTGAGCAGTGCTGGCCAGGCAGTTCTCAAACCCAGGAGGAATGCTCCACCCTGCCACTGAAGCTTGGTGTCACACCATCAGCAGTAATTGCTTCTTACTGGTAAAGAATGCCTGGCCTTTAAGTACTGGAGAATTTGGAAAACCCAGGGGATCAGTCACTGCCATCAGACAAGGACGCTAAAGTAACATATGATAAATTCTCAGACTTAATCCCATCTCTATTGGTCCTAAAGTTCATGTGTGTCACTATCCTTTACTACCTCCAAAGTGGGATCAAGAATGCAGGAACACTGGTTAGCCCCTCGTGGAGTAAATCTTAATATGGGAGACCAATTAATACACAGGGTGATAGATACAGGGAAAAAACACTGAGGAAAGCAGAATCCTGACTGAAGGTCCCAGGCTTGGAGGCTCATAAGGCTCATATGACCTGAGTAAGCCTGCCTGTTTCATTTAACTGAGCCTCGTTTTCCCCACATAAAATGGAAACATTGATTGGGCCAATCAAAACACACTGTCAGGATTCAGTAACAAATAGATAACAGCAGTGCCTCCAGTCAATTAAGAACTTGTTTTTTGTTGTTGTTGTTTTTTTTTTCCTTGTGCCTCTCCACATTTGCTCATTTGAGGCTCTTCTCCCCATTAACCTTGTTTCGGAATCTGGGCTGATGAGCAGCTACTGCAGGAAACCCGGCAGAGGGAAAGGGGAACATTAGACAGCCTCATTTCTGCCATGAAGTGTTTAGCTTGATGATGACCAATGCCATAAAGGGCTCACAATTCTTTGAATAGAACTTGTTACATGCAATTAAATGATGCAATGAAAACAAATATGTAGAAAAATGTAGTGGAAAGAGAAATTCTCCACTTTTAAATCTTCAAGAGCAATGGAAGAGAAAGCCCTCATCTCTCCCTTCCCCTAACTGGGTGCTCTGACTCCTGAGAAATGTGATTGGTGGGATCTGGCACATTTTCTCACTGAACTCAGATAACTTCTTGCAATTTCTGCTCAGTAGTCAAGTATGCAATAAAGAGGGTAGTTTCCACTGGCAGGAGAGACATTGGAAAACAACATAAACATTGCCTGAAATTGAATCATAGAGTTTTAAGATTTCAGATCTGCAAGAGCCTGTGAGCAGAGGGCATAGGACACAGCTGAAAGGCACACAGTGTCAGCCTTGGCAAGCTCAGTGGGGAGTGGAGACACTGCCCTGAAAGTGTGACATGGCAGAGATCCCTGTTGTGGCTACTATTAGGAGACTCTGGAAAAGATTGCCTTTGAAAGAGTGTGAAATTTACTCTTCTCTGGTGAAAACCAGTCAAGTGGTTTAGAGGAGAAAATGAACCCACTTCAAGCAATCTCTAAGTTGTGATTTTTGATAAGTGGTATTCTTAGATGTCAATAAAATAGCACAAGGCCTGGATTCCTTAGTTTCTTTCTGCTCAGCTCCCTGAGTGCAGGAATAAACACTTTGGTGCAGCTCCTTCTCTGCTCACACCAGAAATAAGGGGTATTTTGTAGGGGTGATAGGCTTACCAAGGGAATCGGTATTGCATACTATCTTTCCTTTTGTTGTTGTCAGGTTTTTTTCCCCTTAATAACAGGAGTAAAAGCTGACCCAGTCACATAAGAAACAAAAAGAATCAAACAATAGATTTTATTGATTGATGTAAGCCCTTAGGGTGGTAAGGGCCCAGATTTCCTCCTTGGTCACCATTTATAGGTATAGGTTCTCCCTCCTCACAGCCTTGTGATGGTTGTTTTGTGTTCTGAGACACTGGGAATCACTTGAGGTACACTAAACACATTCTCTACCACCAAGCCACACCCTCTACCACTTTGTTCTTTTCCTCTTTCCTGGCTGGAGCCTTCTACTTCTTTTCAAGCTGCTGGGCCTATCAGCTCCCTGGACCTGCTCAGATGGGAACTTACTAAGCACTAAACAATGGAAAGGATGGATGTCAAAAATTTGAGATACAGACTGTTCTATGTGGGTGTAATGATATGATGCTTTTGTAATCTGTAACTCAATCTATAACTAATTGTGCACACAACAGATACTCTGACAAATGTGAGTGTTCATTCTATACCACCCATGTGTTAGACATCAGTAAATAGAAGACAAAGCCTTTGCTTATGACATGTATGTTCTTCATACATGTAGAAGAGGGGTCAGCAATAACCAGACAAGCAAACATAAAATACAATAACAGAGAGAATAGTTATTCTGATTTGAAAAAGAAGGAGGAGATAGAAAGGAAAGAAAGAAAGACAGACATAAAGAAAGGAAGGAAGGAAGGAAGGAGGGACAGAGGGAGATAAGAAAGGAAAAAAAAAGAAAAGAAAGAAGAAAAGCAATATTAAAGTATTAGAGGTACAGAGCAAACTCAGAGGTAAGGGAACCTCAGATCCTAGGCTGCCCACAAAGAGACCCCCTCTCCAGGGGCCAGGGTCATACTCAGGGTCCTGATCTCAGACTCTCTGCTAGCTGACTAGCCCTATCTAAAACTGAGAGGAAGTTCCCCAGCAACCTCTAGCAGAAGGGACCTCCTTCAGCTGGGCCCTGCCTCCAGGGCAAACTGCTTCATCATAGATGAACAGACAGATGCCTTTGAAGCTCAGATACATGTCCAGAGCAAAGTCATAGACTGTGTAGACCCTGTGTTCAGAGCAGACAGGAGACACACAAGCCCTCTAGCCACAACTGACTAAGAGCTGACTAAGTATGAACAACTGAAGCAATGGGCAGATGCCAGTGCAAGAATACATATAACAATATAAAGAACAACAAGGCAACACCAGAAGAAACTGGTGGTTCTACAACACCAAGACCTGCACAGAGCAATGAAGAGGAAATAGAAGAAAACAACCTCAAAAACACCTTTATGAATATTATAGAAGCCTTAAAAGAGGATATAAAAAAATTCCTTTAAAAAGATAAAAGAAAATACAAACAAAAAATTGGAAGAGATGAACAAATCCTTGAAGGAAAACAAAGAAAACTAAAAAAAAAAGGAAAACCAACAAATGAAAGAAACATTCCAGGAACTAAAAAATTGAAATAGAAGCAATAAAAAAGCCACAAATTAAGGCAAAGGTGGAAATAGAAAACCTGAAGAAAAGAGCTGGAACTTCAGATACAAGCATAACAAACAGAATCCAAGAGATGGAAGAGAGAATCTCTGGAGTGGAAGACTCAATAGTGGAAATAGATACATAAGTCAAAGAAAATACTAAAACCAAAAAAGCCAAACACAAAATGATCAAGAAATTTGGGACACCATGAAAAGACCTAACATTGGAATAATAGAAATAGTAGAAGGAGAAGAATACCAGCTCAAAGGCACAGATAATGTATTCAATAAAATCATAGAAGAAAACTTTCCCAACCTAAAAAAGGAAATGCCTATAAAGTTACAAGAAACTTACAGAATACCAAATAGATTAGAACCCCCAAAAAAGTCTGCCTGCCACATAATAATCAAGACACAAAACATACAGAACAAAGAAACAATTTTCAGAGCTGCAAAAGAAAAGGGCCAACTTACCTATAAAGCCAGACCCATCAGAATAATGCAGGACTATTCAATGGAAACAATGAAAGCAAGAACGTTCTAGTCAGAAGTTATACAGACACTAAAAGAGCATGCCTACCAACCTTGCACTACTATACCTAGAAAAACTATCAATCACCATAGATGGAGTAAACAAGATATTTCATGACAAAATCAAACTTAAACAATATCTATTCCCAAATCCAGCCCTTCAGAAAGTATTACAGGGAAAACTCCAATCTAAGGATCCCAAATACACCCATGAAAACAGGAACCATCAATAATCACACAGAAGAAAAGCCCAAAGAAAGAAAATACATACAAGCTACCACCAAAAATAACAGGAAATAACAATCAGTGGTCACTAATATCCCTTAATATCAATGGACTCAATTCACCTATAAAAAGACACACCCTAACATGATGGATAAAAAAACTGAAGCTATCCTTCTGCTGCATACAAGAAACACACCTCAACCTCAAAGACAAAAGGGTTGGGAAAAAAATTCCAATCAAATAGCCCCAAGCTGGTATTGCCAACTTAATATCTAACAAAGTAGACTTCAAACTAAAATCAATTAAAAGAGACCAAGATGAACATTACTTATTCATCTCAGGAAAAATTGGTCAAGAAGAGACTTCAATCCTGAATATTTATGACCTTAATATAAGGGCACCTACGTCTGTAAAAGAAACACTACCAAAGCTCAAACTCCACATCAATTCTCAAACTCTAATCATGGGAGACTTCAATACCCCACTTTCACCCTTGGATAGGTCAACCAGACAGAGAATCAACAGAGGAATAACGGGTCTAACAGAGGTTATGATACAAATGGATTTAATAGATATCTACAGAAGCTTCCACCCAAACACAAAGGAATATACATATTTCTCAGCACCACATAGAACTTTCTCTAAAATTAACCACATAATTGGTCATAAAGCAAATATCAACAGATACAAAAAAATAATAATCCCTTGTATCATATCAGATCACCATGGTCTAAAGTCAACAACATAAAAAACCACAGAAAGTCTACCAACTCATGGAAATTAAACATCACTCAACTGAGCCACCTCTGGGTCAAGGGTCAAGGAAGAAATCAAAGTCTTCCTAGAGTTTAACAAAAATGAATCCACAACATACCCAAACTTATGGGACACAATGAAAACAGTCTTATGAGGAAAATTCATAGCAGTAAATGCCTATATGAAAAATCTAGAGAAATCTCACACTAGAGAACTAACAGCACAGCTGAAAACCTTAGAACAACTAGAAGCAAACTCACCTAGAAGGAGTAGATGGCAGGAAATAATCAAACTTAGAGCTAAAATCAATACACTTAAAACAAAAAGAACAATACAAAGACTCAATGAATCAAAGAGTTGGTTCTTTGAGAAAGTCAACAAGATATATAAATCCATATCCAAACTAACCAAAAAGCAGAGAGAACGAATCCAAATTAACAAAATCAGAAATGAAAAGGGGAACATAACAGCAGACTCCCAGGAAATCCAGAGAATTATCAGGTCATACTTTGAAAATCTATATCCCACACAAATGGAAACCTAGAAGAAATGGACAGCTTTCTCGACAGGTACGCCTTACCAAAATTAAATCAAGATCAGATTAAAGACCAAAACAGTCCTATAATACGATAGGAAATTGAAGCTGACATTAAAAGCCTCCCAAGTAAAAAAAGCCCAGGTCCAGATGGTTTCAGGGCAGAATTCTATCAGACATTAAAGAAGAGATAATACCAATACTCCTCAAACTGCTTCATAGAGTAGAAACTGAAGGAATATTGCCAAACTCTTTTTATGAGACCACAATAACCCTAATACCCAAGCCACTCAAAGACGCAACTAAAAAAGAGAATTACAGACCAATTTCCCTCCTGAATATTGTTGCAAAAATTCTCAACAAAATTTAGACAAACTGTATACAACAATATATAAAAAAATATCATCCACTACGATCAAGTATGCTTCATCCCAGAAATGCAGGGATGGTTCAACATACAGAAAACTGTAAATGTCATCCATCGTATAAACAAACTGAAGGAAAAAAAACCCACATGATTATATCCTTAGACACTGAGAAAGCCTTTGACAAAATCCAACATTCCTTTATGATAAAAGTCCTGGAGAGATCAGGAATACAGGGAAAATATCTAAATATAATAAAGGCGATCTACAAGAATCCAGCAGCCAATATCAAACTAAACTGAGAAATACTCAAAGCAATCCCACTAAAATCAGGAACTAGACAAGGATGTCCCCTCTCCCCTTATCTATTCAATATAGTTCTCAAAGTTTTAGCTAAAGCAATATGAGAACACATGGAGATTAAGGGGAAACAAATTGGAAAAGAAGAAATGAAACTATCTCTGTATGATTTTGTACATAAGTGACCCACAAAATTCTACCAGGGAACTTCTACAGCTGATAAATACCTTCAGCAAGGTAGCAGGATACAAGATTAACTCAAAGAAATCAGTAGCCCTCATATACATTAAAGATAAAAGGGCTGAAAAAGAAATAAATATATATATTTATAATAGCTGCAAATAGCATTAAATACCTTAGAGTAACTATAACCAAGGAAGTAACAGATCTATTTGACAAAAATTTTAAATCACTGAAGAAAGAAATTGAAGAAGATATCAGAAAATGGAAAGATCTCCCATGTTCCTCGATAGGTAGGATCAACATAGTAAAAATGACAGTTCTACCAAAAGCAATCTACAGATTCAATACAATTCCCATCAAAATCCCAACACAATTCTTTACAGACCTAAAAAGAATAATACTCAATTTCATTTGGAATAACAGAAAAGCCAGGATTGCCAGAACAATTTTGTTCAACAAAAGAATCTCAGGAGATATCACCATCCCCAACTTCAAACTATTACAGCAATAAATAAATAAAAAAAAGAAAAGGAAAAAAAAAAAAAAAGCTTGGTACTGGCATAAAAACAGACGCGTGGATCAATGGAATTGAATTGAAGATCCTGACATTAACCCAAAAACCTATGAACACCTGATCTTTGACAAAGAGGCCCAAAATATTCAATGGAAAAAAAGATAGTATCTTTAACAAATGGTGTTGGCATAGCTGGATGTTAGTGTTTAGAATAAAGCAAATAGATCCAAGCCTGTCACCCTGCACAAAGCTCAAATCCAAGTGAATCAAAGACCTCAACATAAACCCAGCCACTTTAAACTTGATAGAAAAGAAAGTGAAAAATACCCTCCAATGCATTGGCACAGGTGACCACATCCTAAACACAACACTAGTAGCACAGACACTAAGAACAATAAACAATCAATAAGTGGGACCTCCTGAAACTGGGAAACTTCTGTAAAGCCAAAAACACTGTCACTAAAACAAAATGATGGCCTACAGAATGGGAAAAGATTTTCACCAATCCTCCAAGTGACAGAGGACTGATTTCTAAAATATAGAGAGAACTCAAGAAACTAAAGCCCAAAGCCCTAAATAACCCAATTAAAAATGGGGTTCAGAGTCAAAAAGGGAATTCTCAGCAGAAGAATTACAAATGTCTGAAAGGCACTTGAAAAAGTGTTCAACATCATTATCCATCAGAGAAATGCAAATCAAAACAACTTTGAGATACCACCTGACACCTGTTAGATTGGCTAAGATAAAAGACACAGATGACAACCTATGCTGGAGAGGTTGAGGAGCAAGGGGAACACACCTCCATTGTTGGTGGGAGTGTCAGCTTGTTTAGCCACTCTGGAATGCAGTATGGCAGTTACTCAGAAAACTGGGAATCAATTTCCCCAAGGATCCAGCAATACCACTATTGGGCATATACCCTAAAGATGCACATTTGCACCCCAAAAGCATTAGCTTAACTATGTTCATAGCAGTATTATCCATAACAGCAAGAACCTGGAAACAACCTAGATGCCCCTCAACTGAAGAATGAATTAACTGTGGTACATCTACACAATGGGATACTACTCAGCAGTAAGAAAAAATGATATACTAAAATTTGCAGGCAAATGAAAGGATTTGGAGAGAATATACTCCTGAGAGAGGTACCACAATCCCAGAAAGGTAAGCAGGGGATGTACTCACTCATTAGTGGGACTTTAAACAAAAAGCAAAGCATGTCCAAGCTGCAAACCACAACCACTGAACAGCTTGGGATCTGAAACACCTTGGACTGGCACTTCGGAGTCCATTCCCTCCAGAGGAACACCTAGCCCAGTCTTGTTAATAGAATGAGGAAATCGGAGTTGCCTAGAGTAGATGCTGAACTAAGCTACCTTGGGACCTTGGGATTTCCTGCTCTTGCTGGGGAGGAGATAAGGAGATGGGGAGAAGAGAGAGCGACTGAGAGGGGTGGGAGGGGGAAGGGAGTTTGAACAAGGAGATACAGAGATAAAAAAAAATGAGACTTTATTCAAAAATAAATAAAAAATTAAAAAAAGCAGTAGAAAGTATCTGATGATGGCCAGGAAGGTCTTGAAGAGAGGACTTATCTGAGCAAAGACTAGCAAGAGAGAAAAATAAATGTGGTCCTTGGAGAGGGTTACCAGTTGGCTGTGTTGTTGGAACAGAACAATTCCCATTTAAAAAAAAAAAAGAAAGAAAGAAAGGAAGGAAGGAAGGAAGAAAGAAAGAAAAGGAAATCAGAAGAAAATGGTCAGGCCTTACCTGGGCCTACTAATTGTTTTGTGTGTGTGTGTGTGTGTGTGTGTGTGTGTGTGTGTGTGTGTGTTTGTGTGTGTGTATGTTTATTAAAAGATACAGAAGGCTGCATATATGTGTATACATCTATAAGAGTATCTGCAGTAACTCTTTCTTCCATTTTGCTACAGGGAAGAAACAAGACTACCTCAGGATTGCTCATAAATAATCTTGTTTTCAAAGGTATACTAGTGAGGAAATGTATCCAGATGTATGGACCTACCATGTCTTAGGTAAGCCATAACAAGAGCTATGTGTCCCAGCCTCTAAGCATAAGCCAGCTGCTGTGAGCATTCTCTCAGGATGTTCTGTGGCTCTCTGGGAAAGCCTGTGCTTGAAATTCCAGAGGCCTGGGTTTGATATCTATGCCCTTCATCTACTGATCAGTGGGTCCCTAAGTGCGTCTTTTCCCCTTCTGAGTCTCAGCTGCCATCTCTGCCTCAGCATACGGAAATAAATGCTTTGAGCAGAGATTTATTTATGTGCATATAGGCATTCTTTCTCTCTCTCTCTCTCTCTCTCTCTCTCTCTCTCTCTCTCTCTCACACACACACACACACACACACACACACACACACACACACACACATACACACATGTACACATGTACACTCTCCCTCACTACATAGACATATGATGTGACAGGAAATTTAGGTAAAGCTGATAATAGTTACTCTGGGAGAAATAAGTTTGATAAGTCATGTGTATGTAAAGGCCACCATTGCACAGTGGGTTAATAACACAGGTGCATTTTGTTACATCCCTGTGAGATTGCCTTCAAAAGCAGATGGGTAGGATACATTTGGGATTTTATATTAGGCATTTAACAAGGCCAGTAAAATGAGAAATGGCATTTGATCAAGACGGGGAAATGAATCTCTTTTTTATAAGAATGTTGGCTCATGAAATTGCCTCTTCCCCAGGAATGGTGGGACCTGGTGCAGCCAGGGCAGAGGTGGGAACTGGTTTGCTACCCAGTGTCCCTGTGGGATGTGACATTTGATCCTGTGGGCTGAGAGTTCACTTAAAGAATGGGGGAAATCATGAAGCTGCCACTCTCTGCATGGGTGAAGGCTTATGGCAAACTTGGTGTTCCCATTTTTCTGAATTTAACACTATCTACAACCTGATTTTTGAAATACAGTCAGTCCTCTCAAGAATAAATAAATAAATACAAATTTAAAAAAGAAAGGCCTACAGACATGTTAAGATCCCCAGTAAAATAAAAATAAGCACCTCCTAAACCCTCCACCCCCACCCTAGTTTTCCTGTTGGCATGTTATCACTCATTTCCAATAAATGTTGGAATGTTTTTCTCATTAGCTAGTGATGCAGCATTGTTTTCTAAGTCTGCACTGCATGGGGCAGACTCGTTGCTCTCATTACATGCTACTTCAAACAGAGGTTCTGGGGAGAGATTAAGGAGTAGAGTCCTGAAGGCTGATTGTCCAGCTCCACTGATGAAGCCACCACCGAGCATCAAGCTTCTGGCTCCACACCAGATGCTTCTAAGGGAAGTTTATGTCCTGCTTTGAATTCTTTCACCTGCTGATGAAGCTGAAGTGATTAAAGCATACTACTGAGACTGCCCCACCTGTCCCTGTCCACAGCCCCACTATTAGAGCATGGTCCAGGGAAGAAAGACATCACTAGGTACTCTGATATCTAGAAGTCTTTGGTGGCACCTCATTAGTCAGAATCTGAAGTTTTGACTTATAATGGTCTAACCTACCTCTCAAGTTCTTCCCTCTGGCCAGTGTCCCATACTCCATGCTGTCCCAGCCATGATACACCACAAAACTGTCCACCATCCCTGAATACACAGACCTGGATTCTCACACCTGCCCAGCTGCTCCACCTATGTGGACTTCCCTCTGTTCTCTAGCCAGTAATCCCTGTTCACAGTTCAAAGCTAAGTCGAACTCACTTCAAAATTATTCGCTTACCTGCCACTCCTGGGTTGTACTTCAGCATCTGGCCGTGGCTCCTCCACCTATAACATA
Source organism: Sigmodon hispidus (assembly GCA_004025045.1). Lineage (NCBI taxonomy): Eukaryota > Metazoa > Chordata > Mammalia > Rodentia > Cricetidae > Sigmodon > Sigmodon hispidus. The sequence continues at coordinate 333,259 of PVIH01000028.1, forward strand.
CAACATGGACCATGTAACCTGAAAATCACTAGTGGGGCTCATCACCTCCTGACCATGTGATCTTATGCAAAATATATACTCTTTCCAGGCCCTTATTTCCTCAGATACATAATGGAAACAATTACCGGGAAAGAAGACCAATACTTGCATCTGGAATGAGAACTCAGTGTGACAGCCTGCAAAAGGTGCCGTGTAGAGAGGCTATCACAGACAGCAGCTATTACTGTCTCCCCAGCGCAGTAATAGGAACTCAATAACTATGCTTGTGCTTTATTACTCTCTAGCTGTGCCCTCTTAAAACCAATTAACTTTTAAAGAAGTTCCACTTTAAGAAGGAAAACTTAACATGAGTCAGTCAGCGGCTGAAAAGAAAGGATCTCCATTCGGTTATTGCCTGCATACTAATTCTCATTATTTGCCTATTAGGCCACTCTGCCAAACAAGGGCTTTTTAAAGAAGCTGCAAAGTGGGGAAGGTCTTCCAAGGATTGAATGTCAATCACTCCGCTGTGCAAATCAGCTGTGAGTTATATAGGCCCAGGCCCTACTTCCTTCTCTATGGAAAATTGGAACTGACAGGCTGGAGAGTGAGTGGGCCCCAGACCCTGATGTCCACCCAAGCCAGAAGCAGGAAGCTAGAGGGAGGGTAGGGAGGTGGTTGGAGATGGAGGAAGGGAGAGGTAGGGAGCTATTAGTTGACCAGAGAGGAAATTTGCACAGCCCAATCCAGATCAAGAGACAATTTCCAAGGGCATGACAGCCAGTCCAAATGGTTTGTTCTTTCCACAGTCATCTACTCATTCGTCCAGGTATTGATTAAACAGCACTGTGATCCAGGCCAGAGAGCAGAGTGAAGATTAAATAGAGCACCTGCTCTCTTGTAGCTCTTGGTCTGTAAATGCCCAGAAAGGCAACCCATGGTTGTTTTAAATTCACTTGGTTTCTATCAGCATTTTCTCCATAGTTCTCCTAGGAGCTTCACAAAAGTTTTTTTTTCCTGGACACCCAACATTACAGCACTAAAGAGATTGAGACCTCCTCCCAGCTGGAACCTGTAATCTTAGGCTGATTCTGCTCTCTCTCTCTCTCTCTCTCTCTCTCTCTCTCTCTCTCTCTCTCTCTCTCTCTCTCGATCCACCTCCCTACCTTTACCTCTCCTTCTCACCCTTCCATGCTCCCTTCTCCCCCGTTTCTTTCATCCCTCAGAGAATTAGGGTGTTATATGAAAAGAACTTTGCCTTAAGAATCTGAAGATTATTTTAAGATATAGAAAAAAAGTAAAAAATAAACAAGATGAAGGCATTGTGCTGGGATGAATGTACATGCTAAATAAAGATCTGCATTTGCTGGCCATGTGCTGTTAGGTAGATGACATGGTCATTCACCTATCTATATAACTAATGAGTGAAGATGTTGGGGACACCGCTGCTCTTACCTTCTTTAGAGGGACCCATTGGGGAGTTCCATCATGAAGGGATGATAGACACCTGCCATTCTCACCCTATAGTAGAAAATAGGAAAGCCAGAGACACGTATCTAGGAAGCAAACCACAACTCAGAAAAATGGGGCACCAGCCCCCTGCTTTACAACCTACCTGTTACACCCTCATTTGTGATTTGGTCACAACCCATGCCACCTGTCTTCATGACAGCTGAGGAAGAGCTCTGTAGAGAATGAGGGCTCTCAACCACACTCCCTCTTCCACTGACAATCCATTTGCTTTCTCTGAGCCTTGGTACTCCTGTTCTGTAAACTGGAGCTCTGTCAGCTTCCTTGCAGGGCCAAGGCAAGGGTTAAATGGATGATGTGCGTGCATGAAGCACCTAGACTGTGTAACGTGTTTATAGACACAGGAGATTTCCTGCCACTGGTACTATTACCACGACTATTATTATCTTGAACAAAGATTAAGGTTTTGTGTTAATGTCTTTGACGGTAACTGTTTCTGGAAGGAGAGATATATGAAAGGAAAGATTGCCCCTCAATAAAAAGGTTTTCAATGTTCTCTATTAGGAATCATGAGCAATCTGACCTGGTAAAAAATAAAATGGTCTGAATTCCTTACATCTTGGCTCAGTTCCTAAAGGCAGCTAAAGTGAGATTAGAGACAAAGGGAAACATTGCTGGGAAAGGCTGCCTTAATTTCCGAGGTGAATGAGATGGATAGCCCTGGTGCCCAGCGGTAAACCTCTTAGTATTTATGAAACTGAAATTACACCATTCCAATAAAAGGGAAAGTTAAAAAAAGGGCGCACTCTACATAATGGCCTCTTGTTAGGCCTTCCTGATTACCTGGGCTCTGTTTTCATGGAAATGCCAGTACCTGGTGTTTCAGGACCCCTGTCTTCTAGGGGCAGACAGGAACTGTTTATTTAGCCAAATGAAAATTTATACTTAAATAAAAAAATACTAGCAGTGTTTGGACGTGAGAAACAATTACCTAGACTCAACATCACAGCTGAAAATTGCATCTGCAGCAAAAGCAAAGCGGGGGGCACCTGATCACAACTCTGTGGCCCGACATCAAAGGCAGCCAGCCTTGTTTCTTCATCTGCAGTTTGAACAATATTTTTCTTTGATCTTGGACACCAAGAACCAGCATGGGAGAGGCAAGGGAGGGGAGGAAGTCCCTGGGCTGATGGAGAACAACATGCTGAGGCTGTGTGGTTGCAATGCCAAACAGGGTCAGGAAAACTCCATTTGATGGAGAGTGGAAATCTAAGAAAACAGTCAAGGTGGAAGGGTTTCACTCAGTCAACAGGTCTTTCCTAGAGGGAGCCACATGTCACTGTGCTGGCATGGTGGCATGGTGGCATGGTGGCAGAAGGGGAAGGAGAGGGAGAAGGCTGACTGAGAGAGACCAAACTGAAATCCACTGTGAGTAAACCTGGACATACAACTGAAGCTTTCAGACCTAGCTCCTGCCAAGTGCCACTCAGCTGCTCCCATCAGAGTTAAGGATGATCCTTTCAGTCTGGGTGGCCTCTTTCCATCTCCTTCTCTCTTGCTTTTAACACTGGAATTTGGGGGCAAGTGTAAAGTTCATCTTCACCCTTCAGGCTCCAATTCATATCTGTACACCTGCAGAGCTGGTGCCCATTTTCAGGGACAAGCAGCCAACTGTCAGTCTCCAAGCTGAACACATGGGTGACCTCATACCTGACCAGAGCCATACAAACAGAGAGACTAACAATGACTAACTGTTTCTCCAGCAGGGGTCACAGGCTAAGGATACCTGGGAGAGTTTGGGGAAGCATTCCCAGAAGTAACACTAGCAGAATTCTAGAGATGTAGAGTGATCCTGAGGGAAAGATTGATATTACTCATTTACACAAGTGGACTCAGAAGCATTTTATTAACCCCCCGCCCCCCTAAAGGTGTTCCTCGAAGGTAGCTCGTGCCTGATCAGACCCTCTCCACAGCCACCTATCAGCAGTCCTTCCTGTCTGGATCAGCAGGTTGCAAGCTGCTCTCAGGAAAATCTACAGATTCTTGCCTACCCTCATACTCCTCAAAGGACTAAGAGAAGCAAAAGAAAAGTATTTTCCCAGTCCTTCTGCCTTCTACAACCTTTAACAAAGCAACCATGTTTTTTATTGGTTTTATTCATTTACTCTTCCAAACCATTGCCTTCAGCAAAAGATTCAGGACCTGTGAAATGCTGACAGCCACAGGTTCAGGCCCAGGCCCAAGTCTGAGGATGAACAGTCCTTTCTAACTAACCCAAGGTCCTTCTCAGTCGATGGTCCACAGGAAATCCTGGCACACAACCGAACAGACTCTGTGTAACCCACTGGGTGGTGAGGGTTCTGCTGAGTCTGTGTGCTCATTACCCTTTATCTTCTCTGATATCTTTAAAACAAGGAGCATTAGCCCCATGGGGCTTACCATTGAAACTTTCAAACAGAAGGCAACATGCCCAAGGTCACAGAGAGAGCAAATGAGGGACCTCAGAGCCACCCACTGCGACATCCTTATCAGGGATACAAACAAACTGCAGACTAAGTTTACCATAGCACCCACCCATATACTACATACCAAAAAAAGTCTGGATGCTTTGTAACATGTATGTTCTCATCAACACCATTCTGCCAAGACGAATGAATCTCTATGGGGCTTTCATCTTAGTAATTGCATCCTGCTCTCTTTAATGGTCCAACAACCCAATGATTGACAGTCTACATGGCCCACTCAAGAGGCTTGGTAGACCAAGCCCTATAATCCACTGATAATCCATATCTGTCAGGAAAATAGCTTAAGATTTATGTGTTTCTCACATTACAGATTTCCAAAATGTGTAGCTAAGAGTATCAATGAAACTTTGAAGACAAATTCTTACCCCATGAGAGGACTGGCTGGCTTGTCTTCTTTATCAGTCTTCTCAACCATCCAAGATGGCTACCCTGATGTCTATGCTGGCCTCTTCTCTCAGTCTAAACTGGAAGTGATTTTATTGTGTAGTTAGGAAATGTCTCCCGTAGAGCCCACTCTCACTAGCCCCAGTGGACCCCTGTTCCTTTCACAGCCAGAATCTTGTCATATTGCTTTCTCAATTTAAAAAAGTCATGAAGGGAATAGAATGAATATGATTACTCCAAGCCAGAGCCACTGACTTGATGAGAACCCATTGTTGAAATACATGTCTAAGAGGAGATATGCATTCAAATAAAACTAAGTGTCTGTTGCTAAGAAATATGGAGACCAGAATAGAGTGGCAGGCATTGCGGTCATCTATTCTCTCCAGCCCTGGTATTCCTTATACAAGGGGACTGTTACACCTCACTTGGATTATTGCCACAAGTTTCTAATAGATCTGTTTACTCCCAAATTGGTTTCTATCAAGTCCAGTATCATCCTGCAGCCAGAGTAAAATATATACAAGACAAATATAATCATATATCGCCTTTATTGAAATATATCAAAGGCATCTCACCAGAACAGTCTAAATATTTTGTGATGTTATATTTGCCAATGCCCACAGGCTCAAAGTTCGTCCTTTACTGTATATGATCTCTTCTGTTTGAGAGTTCTAATCCACCCTTTTCTGCCTAAAGGACTCCACTTGTCACTGAGGACTCATTTCATAGTCTTGTATCATCTCCAAGGCACCATGAATGCCTGCCAAACTCAAGCTAGGATCTGTACAGAGGTGGGGGGACATAATTCAAAGGCTAATGCAGTCAAGGGAACCTAGGAATAGAAGAGGAGCTAAGAATTTGACTTTTAAAAGAAGGGGGCCCACCTGGTGTAGTGTGATTATGTGTTACGTTTTAAATAATTGTCTTGCCTACAGGTTTAATAAAAAGCTGATTGGCTGAAGGCAAACAGGAAGTGTGGGTGGGGCTACCAGACTAAGAAAACTCTGGAAACATTTCAGAACAGACACAGATGCCACAGAGTTGCAGAGCTGCTAGGAGACGCAGAGGACTTGTTGCTGAGAAAAGGTACTGAGCCGCACGGCTGAACAAGATGGGCTGAATTCACATAAAGGAGTTAGCAAGTTATATGCCTGGGCCCTAGGTCAATCAGCAGAAAATTAATGTAAGCATCTATGTGTCTCTGTGTAGTCTATGTTTCTACTAGACTGCCAGGCTATTGGTCAAACCTCTGATCTAGACCAGAAAGTCCTGGGCAAGAAACCAAATACAACACCCAGGGAAGAAAAGAGAAAAGAATTCTAGAGACAATAGCAATCCATGGGCACCAACTGGGACATGAGACAGTTTCAACAGATTGTCTGTGACTGGAAAGGCCACCTTAGCATAGAGGTTTTTCCAACCTTTACACAGAGATTATAGGACATTTATGTGCTCTTCCCTGGCTGATTTGCTTCTGGTATACTGTTTGCTCTTAGTCAGCTATATATTGTAGAAGCCTGACCACATGTTCTGTTTGGAATTCCAGGTAGTTGGTTTCCAATTACTGGGGAGCAGAGACTAGACTAGGCTGTGTTGGTTGTGGGTGGGAGGTTTCCTTATTCCTTTATCTCTACCATGGGTAGCTCCACAGTGGCTAGATTGTTTTCTGGGGAGAGCATCTCCAGGTCACATGGGGCTGCAGTAAACTGATTCACTTTCTCCCTCCTGCCTAAGGATGGCAGCAGCTTCCTGCTGTCATCATGTCCTGGGTGCCTCCCAATCTCCTGATGGCTTTGTGGTTTTTCCATTCCTGTGTAACCAATTCTTGGAATTCAATTTGCTGTTTTCCATTCTTTTAAAACTCGATTTTGTTTTTTTGTGATGGAGTCTGACAGACATAGGCACCAAGCCAATTCTACGAGGTTGCTTTGTGAAATGTCTCCTTGCCCCATGCTTTGTTTTGGTTTTTAGGAAGCAGAGCATGGTTATGACAAGCAAAATGATGGCAGTTGGTAGATCAGGAATCAATCTCTTGCTAATCATGGGCCATCTGAAAACTGCTGTGAAAAAGCATCCAGCCTCCTGGGTATTGGTTTCTTCAACTAAGGTTAAAAGTTGGCTCTTCTTCTAAAGCATCACTTTAAGGCCACCTAAATGTATTAGATTAAAAGCCCTGAGTTATGGTTCTGACACTGAGTATGCAAGAAATGCCCTGTACACTGGATCAGTGAGTAGTTTGAATGCCTTTAACATCTGCTGCAGCACTGCTTACCAAACTTTATTGTGCATCAAATAACCCCCTGATTGCATTAAATGCCAATTCTGCATGGCTGTAGTGGGGCTGGGATTTCTGCATCTCTACACCTCCTTTCAGCTGACACCACCACTGAAAGTTCATACTTGCAGCAAATCTCTTGGCTCCGAGCTGGCACACTTTTTCTGTAAAGGGCCTTAGGGAAAGTATTTTAGGTTTTGGAAGCCATACCATCACTTATATAGCTATACAATACCATCAGCAGAAATTTTTCAAGAAAGTAGTCACTGGGAATTTGGCTCAAGGGCTGGAGTTTGCTGATCCCTGCTCTAGATTGTAAATTCTCTTGGGACATGGTGAGCTTTAGTGGCCTTTTTATTCTCAAACCCTGCCACTTGAGGGACTGGAAGGATGGATCAGTGGTTAAGAGCACACTGTTCTTGAAGAAGACCTGAATCCGGTTCCTAACAAACATGTCATGTGACTCACAAACACCTCTAACTCAAGCTTCAGGGCATCTAACACCCTCTTCTGGCCTCCATGGGCACTGAACTCATATGGATAACCTCATATGCATACAAACATAATCACATAGTTAAAAATAAATATAAAGATGATTTGCAACTGAACAATTGTTCCTTTGGAAAAACTAGAAAATTTCAAGCTATTTTATTTGGTATTTTCTATGCTCCCAAACATAATCCAAGTAGATATTTTTCTTACTGCTCATAATCCTCTGGAGAAGGATTGTCTCTATGATCCTCTTGCCCCCATTTTTCAGAGGAGACACAGAAGTAAGCTGACTCTTTACAGGATATAAGAGATCCGAAGTTTAGGACCAGAATCATCTTCATTCTTCTCTTCTCTCTGATCCTCAGACCCCATCATGGTGTTAGACACATGATGAGCAATCAGTAAAGAATTTCTGATTGATAGTTTTAAGTATCCTGCCCTGGGCTCACATGACTATGAATCTAGGTCACAAGAAAAGGCATTGAAGTCCTCCGTATCCTCAGCACAAACATAGACTTTGAGCCTGGAGCTACCAATTATCATATCTAAAAATGCCTTAAAACATTAATAATTTAGTGGTTACATTTATGTAGAGAAAGATTCCTAAATATATAAGTCCCTGATGGCCAGACAGTGCATGACCAGTGAAGTTCTGGGCAATGGGTGACATTTCCTATGGATTTGTTAGCTGACAGGAGAGGGGAGCAAAGAAGTCAAGCAGAGAAGACCTTCCAGGCAAGGCCTTTGTTGTATAGAAGCCTATTGGTTGCACTGAGAACTCCACCATAGATAGAGAATTTTATTCATGCACCTGCCTCAGTTGCTGCTAATTGCTCCTATAAATAGCCCTTCAGCCATGTTGCTGTAATTAAACCCAGTAAACTCATTGGTTCACAAAACTGAATTTGGATGGCATGCTTTCTTTGGTATCTCTTTGCCTTCTCTAGCTCAGGTGAATAGAAATAGTCTTCTAAGGAAAAGTTATACATCACTTTTAAAAGCAACGAGATTATCAAAGAGATTTTAAGAATCATTCCCCATAATGGAAGTGACTGTGAACTATCAGGATTTGAAGACACGAGTCATTGCATGTATTCAAGGCCTGATGCTTTCCCCTTTTCCATACCTTCCTTTTAGGTCATTGTTCCTACCAATTTCTAATTTCTGTCAAACCAAAAAACCAGATCACAAGGGTTAATATAATTGTAAAATAAGTGTAAATCAATCCTAAGTAATGGCTTTAAAGACATAATTAAGGAAAGTGAGGTTCAATGCATTTGCTCTGTGACAGTGATGATATGACACTCATGTGTGTATGTGCCTTGTTCACCTACGTATAAATGAGGTCATAAGACACTAAACGAGAGTACTTATTAAGGGGCTGGAGAGATTGCTCAGCACTTAAGAGCATTGGTTGTATTTCCAGAGAATTCAGTATCAATTCTCAGCACCAACACAGCAGTTCACAACTGCCTGTAACTCCAGGTCCAGAAGAGTCAACATCATCTTCTGGCCTCATCAGGTACCAGAAATATACACAGTGACTAGACATGCATACAGACAAAACTCTCATACATATAATATAAAATAAAATAACCAAATATTTTTAAGTACATATTATACCATGCACAATAATTTATGTCTATAATCTCAGTACTTAAGCTGAGACAGGAGGATCACCATGAGTTTGAATCTAGCCTGGGCTACACAGTACATTTCAGACTAGCCTGGGCTACAGAGAAAGACTGTTTTAAAGTAAACAAAAACACTCATTAAGACATCTATACTTCATCAATGTTGTACTTTAATGAGTAAGAAAACCAAAACCATAGCTCACATAAGTCATGAGGTTATAATCAAGAACTTGAGTACAAGGTGAAGGATGCTTCTCTATAATTACTGGCCAGGGAGGCTTCAGAGACCCTAAAGAAAATACAGGTTAGTGCTATTACACTTGGTTATCTACCCAAACTAGACGGCAAGACTATTGCTAAAGACAACACCTACTTTAGTTACAGAAGATGACACCTAATTTAGTTACAGAACACAGAGGTATCTTTCATGCTGGCTAGCATTCATAGTGTTGGCAGATGTCACTCATTTGATGTCTTTCAGATATAGACTCTGTAAGCAACAATATGCCCACTGGTGCGACAGTGGCACAATTCTTTTGAGGATAACCAACTGCTTTGTAACTGGTTTGAGACTGGCTCTACATGAGGAAATATAAACCTGTCCAAAGTCAGTCCCATGACAGGGAAGAGCTTGCGCCCAAGTGGGGAACATATTACTGTTGGTTCCCTAAATGGACATGTTGCCTAACTGATTTCTAAATATTTATACCCATAGACCAATGCAGCTCTCAATCTGGAGCAGAGGAGTTTCTTTCTGCGGAGGGTGATGGTTCATAGAATGACGCATACATAGTCAAAGTGCTTAAAACAAATGACTGAGCTTAAGCAGGGCATATACATCACCAACAACCCCACAGGTGCAAGGACCATCACAAAAGAGAAGGTAGAAAGAACTTAAGAGCTTTAGAATGGAGCAGAGGGTCATAAAATGCTGTCATCTAGGTATGACACTACCATTGTATCAATGAGTATACAAAAGCTATGGGTACTAGGACAAGATTAAGGTCTCCAGCTTCATCACAAATACAGGACATGCCCATGAGGCTCCATTCTTTCCTGGAGAATGGCTGCTAAAAGAAGAAGTGTCATTTTCTCTCTTGGGATAGCCACTGGGAGAGTAGGTGTTACCATCCCACTGGCTGGAGTTCTCAACTATATGGAAAGGGGAAATAAAGGAAATCAGAAGAGCATCAGTATTCATCTCTGATACCATGACCAGCCACCTCCTTTCTGCCATGGTGAACCATGCCCTCTCATTGGCCTGTCCTTCTCAACATGACAAACTACACTCTCTGTGAGACTATACCACTGTGAGTAGAAGAAATCCTTCCTTTCTTAGGTTGTTTATATCAGGCATTCTGTCACAACAACAAAAAGCCCAAGAAAATAGTTATAGGTATACAAGAGGCCCTATGATTTGTTTTCAAGGTTCACCACAAACACTAGAGAGGAAACCATTTCTCCCTGCACCCATCGGATCTGTAGCAGTCAGGCATTCAGCTCGACACAAACAGCAAATCAAATTGGAGCCTTCTAGACGAGTTTAGAAAAAAGCCTCTTTACAAAGCTGTAGTGTGGAAAGAGAAAATGCGCACGTAGTCCTTCTGGGTTTGATCAACACCTTCTTTTTGAGAGTTCAAGGAAAGGCTGTGGAACCCAACCCTGCTGGATAGGGCTGGCAAGGGCCAGGGTAGGGATGCTGCCTATGATACTCACTCCAGGCACTAGAGGGCACAAGCTAGGGTTCATAATTCTCAAAAGCCGCTCTTCTATTTCCACCCACCCTGAAGCCAAAGATACTCCCATTGGCCCAATTCAACCAGAAGCTGAAAAGTGTTAGGAGGTAAACTGAGTTCCGTTTTATTTTGAAATCTTAACTCAGGATGTGTCTGCAGATGAAGCTATGTAATATAACTAGAGAACTAACACAAAGAAAGGCCCATCTATGGGTCCTAATCTGACCCATTTTACTGGTGTTTTTTAAGAAAGAAATTTGTATATAGCACGCACATAAGACAAAAGGAGTCAGATATGAAGACCCAGAGAAGATGGTATTGCCTCAGATGAAAGCTACCCGCAGACACATGACATCAGAGGTCCAGTTTCCAGGAATCTGTGAACTAAGTATTGGTGGTTTTAACAATCCAGGGTACAGGTATTTGTGCTGACAAGTCCAGTACTATAACACAGAGAATGAGGAAGATGCTGGGTATAGTGACCACAAGTCAAGAAATGGGTGCCAAAGAAGGCAAGAGACTACAGATGGAAAATGGAAGACAGAGGCAAACAACTCCTACCACATGTTCAGGGTATTTAAAGAATTTGTCCCCAGGGCTGTGCTTTACTGGAGACTACAGTGTGGCCCTATAAGAGGACCTGTATCCGTATCCTTCCCAGATACTTTCCTCATGGGAAGCTAGGTGCAGTCACTGTTCTGTGCATATATGGGTGTATTACAAATCTTTCCAAATGTCCTTTTTCATGTTTTACTAGACTGCCTGAATGTTTAAAGATAAACATCTTAACAATTAGGACAATGTCTTCATCATTTCTGATGATGAAATAGAAGATGAAGGATGGAATAAAGAAAGTTAACATTTACCTATTACCATGTATGGTGATTTGAGTGAGAATGTATTCGAATGCCTGAACCCCAGCTGGTGGAACTCTCTGGCTCATACTTGTGGGTCAAGTTGCAGGCTCTCAGCTACTGTTCCACTGCCATTCCTAGCTGCCTGTCTGCCTGCCACCATCCTCCCTGGCACAGTAGTCATGGGCACACTCTGAAACTGCAAGCCTCAATAAACTATTTCTTCCAAAAACTTTCTTATTCATAGTGTTTGCACAACAATAGAAAAGTAGTACTATGGATTCTTTACTATGTGAAAGGCTAATACTTCTTGAATAAAAACCATAGATCAAGAAACAAATTGTTATCAGCTATTTATTTTGTAGTCTCTAAGTGCCAGGCAGGTACCAACAAACACATCAGGAAAAAAATGTGAGCCACAAACCCTAGGATAGCCTGGTTTACCCAAGGCCTTGGCTTTTATTCCCAGCACCACAAAAAATAAATAATCATGTATGCAAATACATGCACCACACTGACCACTCTACAGTCTTATTACCAAGATACTTTCTGCCTAAATCCTAGAAAAATACCCGGCATGTTTTTTCTACTTTTTGCTCAATCCCTTTAATTTAAAATAATTATCTTCTTCACCTACATATTGGGACTCTCTGCTGCCCAAGTTTTATTATTTATTCTGAATTCTTAAAATGTATAGAATGTAAACTCTATAGTTCTAACTAATTTTGAGTTCTTCGGTGCCATTAAATAATGCACTAGTCATTTGAAGTGACTGCCTTTGGCCAATTAGCATTTTTATTAAACCAGTAAGTGGGACAATTATTTACAATGGAACAAAACACAATCCCATTACAAGTAATTTAGAAGTCCGTGCTTTCAGCTTTCTGCTACATACCTAGGAAGTAGATCAGGTAGACCATATATAACTCTGTTTAACTTCTGGAGAATCTACCAAATAAGTTCTCATCTATCAATGTTTGTAACCATGTACTACATGTTAATTTGATTATTGGATATCACTATCAAAACAAGTATTTTTTTAATGGATGGATATAGTTAGTATGTGTCCTGCCCTTTAGAAGAGTCTCAGCTCCTATATATGTAGGGTAAGGTCTTGGCAAAAGAAATCAAAAGCAGTAACTTGAAAGAGAGAAAATGAACTGAGGGCAAAGAAAGGGATGAGATATAAATATAGAAGCAATGATGGGCATCAGTTCTGTGTGGGACTGCAAAGAGAAAATCATTCATTAGGGCCAACTGCTAAAGGGATCATCAATTATATGAGATGAAACATTCAGACAAAATGAGGTAAACAGTTCAGCTCTGGAAATTAGAACAGTCTTAGGTTATGCTACCTGAGGGCGATTAATGTGGGACAAGCTGAAGGGTGGATGAAGTAGCCTATTTAACTTAAATAACCATGAAAGCCTTTCAGCAATGTTTAGAACTCATGGCCAAAGAAAATGCCCAGAACATACTTAGTATTAACAAATATATTGTAATTTGTTTCTAAGCCATCCTATAACAAAGTTTTCATAGGACTAAGGCAAGTCACTTCTGTCCTGTGTAAGTTACTATCTTAGTATATCTAGTGGATATAAATAGGTCAAGGAGTTGAACATTGCTTTAGTGATAGAAGCATAGGAAAAGGGAATTGAGAATTTAAGGCTCCATTTGTCTGGTCTCGCCTGGAGAAAGCACAGTTGCTAGAGTTGATTCCTACATGCTTGGAAACGCTGCAGTAGGACTTAAATATCCCTTGCCCATGTGACTCCTAAGAGTTATCCCAGAATCCTCATTATTGCTATTACAATAATTTACTATTGCAAATCAGATATTCTATGGATATTTATAGCCAGAAGTTTCTCAGTCCTGCCTAACCCTGTGGTACTTTCCCACTTATGGTCCTCCAGCCACTTATAAAATGATTACTCAGAGGTTTATATTAACTACAAACTGTTTAGTCTATGTCACAGGCTTCTTGTTAGCTAGCTTTTACTTATGAAATTAACCCATTTTTATTAATCTATGGTGACCTACCAGTATAGTCACATCTTGCTTCTTAGGTGGCTTGATCTTGTCTGCCCTGACTCTGCCTTTCTTATTTCTCTACCTTTCCTGGATACCCCAGCTGGCTGTCTCCTGTCTTGCCATAGACCAGAACGAATTCTTTATTAACCAATGATAGCAATACATATTCACAGTGTACAGAAAGAGCATCCAATAGCAGATACTGACCACTGACCTACATTCTTCTGTGCCCTTTCCATTTATTAGATTATTTCATGAGAACATTAAAGCAAAGCCAGGCACAATTACCTCTCCCAGGCAACTCAGACAGTCAGGCATGAAGTATGGTTTCAAATAATCATAGATAGGTCTAGCAGGCCCTCACTATTGACTCTGCTTTGTCTTGCCTTCCACAATGAGTATAATTGCACCCCTCCCCTGTTGAGTATAAATGAAAAGTTAGTGATTTGATTAACAGTAGAAAATATATAAATAGGAATATAAAGTTAATTCACCAAGAGTACCAGTTTTCAAAGCAACATTCCTTCCAGGATAGAGATCTATGAACACTTGAAGAACTAGCTATACCCATTGCTTGTTGGAAGCTTTATAGACAGGCCTAATAAGGCTGTTCTCTGGCTTCATATTTTTTAATGGAAATATGGTCAAATTCAAGATTTTACAGGAGAATATTAGACTATTCTTTAGGAAGATTTTTCCAGAAAAATAAGAAATGTTAATTAACCAAAATATATAATTTTTATTCATTGAAAAAGGACTATATTTTTGAATAATGATGGGAAATAAAAATTAAAATACAAACAAATCAATACAAATTTACTAAAAAGCCTGCTTGTACACACCATTCAAGTCATCTCATTCATCCATGTTTACAATTTCTGACACAAGGATTTCCATTAAAGAGTATAACATCATTTGAAGTACCTTGAGTTCAAGAAAAGTACAAAAAATAATCAAAGAAAAGAAGTTCCTTGCAGAAAATCTCTTTGAATGTTTTAAAGAGCCTCCATTGTCATTCAGGGAAAGATAATTTGTCATTGTCCTGCATGTTGTGGGGCATTCACCATCCTTGGTCACCATGATAACCAAAACCATGCCTCCCATCTAGTTCATAGATGCTCCCAGAAGTAACACACTAACTCTGTAGAACTACAGGCAATCAATCGATCCTCGTCAATGGGTAAAGGGCAGTTTAACACTTCCACAGGTATGATAGCATCATGGAGTCTGGTTGGAGAGATAGAGTAGATTTTCAATCAAGACCTATACAATACCTGGTACACAGTTAGGACTCTATGAAAACTTAATTAATAAATGCAAAGCATAAATTAAATACCCACAGAAGCTAGAGTACAACTCACAGCAAAAGTAACTAACAAAATTAACAGAAATACAATCTAAAAACATCAGAACCTGAGGATATGTCAATGATCATCTAGGCCAGGGAATGGAAAACCTATTCTGCAAAGAGTTTGTATGCCCAATACTCTGGGCATAAGAGTATTGTAAGTACTTAACATTGCATAAATACAGACTGGGACAACATGTAACTGAAAGTGTATGCTTGAAATCCAATAGATACTTACTTATCAACAATTTTGTAAATAATTAAATATTTAAATTTAGACAATCTTAAGATATTTTTTTTTTTTATTTCGCCTCAGACTGCAACATGTCTGTGCAACAGGGTGGGTCCTCTTCAGTGATAGATTTACTTTTCATGAGGTGTTACTGAGTTTTGGTGTTCCCTCACAGGAGGCTAATGCCTTTCTTAGCCTCCACCAATTTGGACCCATACCTCATGCTCCTGTCATCTACACCTCACCTTCTTTGGGCTATTTCCTTAGTCTGTTTCCTCACAGGCTCCACTCAGTATCACATAGAGTCCTAAGCACTTCCTTGCATGTTTTCTGATGGATGGTCTTGTCCTGTCTCCTTTATCCACTCACTTTACTCAAGCATAGTCCTTATGGAATAGTTTCTACCTTCAGGTCCTCTGGACAATCAGCTAATCCTCTGAAAGTCTGCTGGAAATATTTTCTTTCTCCAAGAAGTCCCCATTAGCTACTAGGGAAACCATTCTTGTTCTATCGTGGGCATGCAGGGCTGGGCTGGGCAAGGGAGGAGAAGGCAAGAGAAATGCTGGAGAGCAAGAAGTGCCAAATCTTCATCACTTTACCTCACAGTGCTTTTCTCACACTGAATTAGACAAGCCTTTTCATTTAGGAGTTCAAAGCCAAAATAGGTAAGCTAAGCAAAGAGAGATTTCTAGCATTCAGTGTGAAAGCAAAACAGTGATATTCTGCACACTTTATGAGTTGGAATGAAACCATTGGACATCATCGATAGCAGTAGTCCCACAAAGACATAGCAGTCAGCACTGGTACCATATGTAGCGAGGCTGAGTAAGAATATCCATGAGTCACCGCAGCATAAGGAAGTGACAGAGCCAGTTCAGAACTAAATTACCCTTCTCAGATAAACGTCATTCTCCAATTCCTTAGCCTCCTTTAACCCATTTATTTAATTTCTTTTAACATATTTAAATCGATTGGAGGGAATTATGAAGGAGACAGATGAGACAGGTCGCAACATTTGTATGCACATTAAAATAAAGAAAATTAAATGAAAGATTAATAGGGCAGACAGGTACTCATGTAACATGATTTTACCTTGAAGCAATTTATTTCCATTCAAACTGTGATAAATAACCACCAAGTGATATAATAATTACGCTTTTCTTGGTGTCGAATGGGATGTGGCAATTATTCTCTGAAGTGGAAATATCCCATGGACTTTCAAAAGGAAATGCTGTACATTCAACAAAGCTACAAACCATGACCCCAAAAGAAATTGAATTGGCCTGTTTATATTCCCATATCTATGTCTGCAAAGTGTGTTCTCACCCTCCAAGGCAAACCTCCCTCTCTGTTTGATAAAGTCTTATGATTTGTGACCACAGAACCTCAGAGGACTTCATACGTTTTGTGTGTCGGCACTTCTTTATGAGATGGAGCACTGGAAAAGATGACTGCCAGAGAAGGCAGAGTCTTAAGACCACTGCCCATTCCTGGTTTGAGTGGTGAGCCACACTCATTTTAAATGGCCTGAAGGCTGAAGGAGAATCCAATGCATGGTAACATTGGCCTTGCTCAGTTCTGAGTGAGACCATGTCTGTGAATCTGCATCTGCATCCCTCAGAGGGATCTGCTTTGTTTGGCGTCTTTACTATTCATCTCCATACAAACTGCCATAGCTCTCTGGCTTACAGTCTGCTGGTATGTATGTAGGAATCATTTCAGACCCAGAAACCTTGTTGACAGGAAAGGAAGGACAACAGGAAGAGACACTGCTGAAGAAAGTGGGAAGACTTGAGATCCAGCCCTAGACAAGCTCCTCACCAGTCATGCAAACCTACTATGAATGAAGAGAGCAATGTCCAAATATGTGGCCCATCCACAACAAAGCATCTTTGCTGCTGAGGCCAGTGCAGAAGCCAAGATGCTCCTTAGCCATCCATGCTTGTGTGTTCTTGTTACTTCTTATCTGCTCACTTAATAAAACTTCATTTAGCAGTGGGCTCCCTGGAGAGACAGAGATGAATCACAGTCTAGCAAAGACCTCTGAAAAAAGCACTTTAAAATAAAACTTGTCTCATTTTATCTCCACACCAGCTATTACTCTCTCCATTTTAAAGATGAGAACACCGAGTTTCCAAGAAAATTAAATGATTTGCCCATCCCAGGGAGAGTCAGTGACAGGGACAACGTACTAACTGGACTTAGGATTTGAATTAAGGGCTCCTCCTCATAAGCCATGGCTATCTACCAGACATGAAGAGCCAGCCATGAATTAAGCCTATGATTCTACCTCATGCTTCTAAGTTCTTTCCTCTGTAGAACTCCATTAAGGTTATCAAATCCTCCATAGAAGTCTAGATTTCCTACCCCTTTCCTTCCCTTATTTAGCATCAGCATGGATTATGTGTTAGACATTCCTCTGAGCCATAAAGATTAAATTTCTGTTCCCCAAAACTGAATTCCTAGTTGGAAGAGTCCAGAAGAGCTCTCACATACATTTATTATATCGAGAGAGAGAGTTATATAACAGTACAGATACAGGATAAAGCCACAGTGTGTAAAACAAAGCTTTATTAGCATTCGATATGACAGTGGGGGTGGTGAGAGGCAGTTCACAAAGAAATGGCATCTAAGGAGAAGAAAGAACACCCCCTGGCTGGGGACAAATAGGAGCTGGCATGTTTTAAACAGAGCTATCAAATAGCCAAAGCCTCAGAGGAAAGTTTTGGAGGACACGCAGTGAATGGATAAACAACAGCCAGAGATGAGGTAGAGGGAAATATGGATTAGACAGAACCCACAAAATGCAAGGCACAGGGAGAAGTCAGATCTTCAGTCTGAGATTGCTGAGGAGTCACAGAGGGAGTTTTCTCATGTGGAGGTAATGGCATCAGATTTGGATTTTAGTCAGGAGACTGCTCTTCTGAGAATAAACACAAACAGGAAAGATTAAAGTGACAGATCAGTGTCAATGGAGACCACCCTTTGGGTTGGTGGTGAGTCTCAATGCCCGCTTGAACCAGTGCTAGACAAGCCCAATGAATGTAAGGGCTTGGACAAAACTAACATGGATCACACTGTTTTTGCTCTCCTAGCTTTTACTGAAACCTTAAATACACTATTTTTCATTTAAGAACAAAAAGAGCTTAATAACATAAGCACAGATCTGTTCCCACCTTAAAATGCAGATTCCTAGGCCTCACTGGCATGGCACTAAGCTTGGATATCTTGAGGTGGTACTCAGGCATCAGTACTTAAGATCCACTGATAATAATGTATGCTAAATTTCAGAACCACAGCTGTGAACTACAAAGCATATGACATTTTTATTCTGGGGAATGGTTTTAATTAGAAAAAAATAATTTCCACTCCAAAAATAACTATTTCAATTAACCTGGGCTGCCTTATGCTTAATGGCATACAAATGCCCCAAATAGTGTAAAATACCCCAGTGACAAGCATACATATGACATTTAGCTGGGAGAGAGACTGGTAGGCACTTTGAATAAAGCTGAGACAGTATTTCTGACAAAGGTGTGATGTAAGTGCCCAGGCTAGAGAAGCAGAGAACAGCATGAGTTAAGGAGTAGGACATATGGGGTTCAAAGGCAGCCCTAGCAGGCATCAGAGTAAGAACTAGACCTGAGGTTCCAAGTGAAGGATCCTAAAATATGCTGAAGAAAGAAGACAGAGACTAGCCTATTAGGTCTGGACTTTAAGTTACCTGGCATCTCTTTTAATTGAGAAACAGATTTCATCTAGAATTCTCATTGCAAAGGGGAAACTGCAAATTAAAACGGGAATAACTGAAAGCAGTCTGCACAGTTACAGGCAAGCAGCTGCATTGAGCATCCAGGTGGCAGGTGGACTCGATGTGAGGCCAGCACGGCATGGATATGATGCCTAGGTCTGCAGCTGCTAAGGAGCTCCAGCTGTAAGCAAGAGAAATCTACTCAAGATTTCACAGGTTAGCTGTGTAATGGTCAGAGAACCGAGAAATCTGGGTTCAGGTGGGTTAAGAATCACAAAACTCTCAGGGTCTTAAAAACAAGAACTCAATAAATGACATAAAATTATCAGTGTAATGATTCTGGGCTCCTTTATGGGTCATACCGCTCCAAACCCAACCTCCATTTAAAAAAAGCCAGCGCTGTGTTTTGTTTCCATGTTCACCTTGGCTACATCCACAGGAGATTGGGAAGGTGGACAGAAGGATAACAGAGCACACTCAGCAAGGATGAGTTACTTACCCAACAGACAAGCAGCTACAGCAGCAAGCCCACCCCACACAATTGCTACCAAGTGACCTGGTGCTTTGAAGACAGAGGCTGCATGTGCAATCCCAATAGCTTTCTCTGAAAAGCATTGATTTAGGCTTGGCATGCTAGGCTCCTGACAGATACTGTGTGATTTATTTGTAGCATGAGCCCTGCATGGATTCTTTAGTTTCATCTCAGAGAGGTAAGAAATTAAAGCCAGAGAAATTATGCAAATTCCATACAGTAGCCCAGTGAGGAAATGGCAAAATTGGGATTAAAGTTTATTCTTAAATACGCTTCCTCTGCCTTGCAGCCACAAGGCAGATACACTGTGAGCTTTATAGTCATAGACAGATTCCCCCATGGGTTCAAGATGCATCTCTGCTCCCCAAAATGTGAACTCTCTTTGCTCTGTTCCTGCTGAGTCTAGATTCAGTGTTAATTATCACCTGATTATAGCCCATTATTATTTAGGAGAGTGTTGAGGGGTTGAGTTTGCAAACATATTTCAGTAGTACCTCAGCCCCTCAGGCCATAGGGGCTGTTCCATTTCTCACTGTGTGCAGTTTTTACAAGTCTCTGTTGTTCATTAGGGTAAGAATTTATAAGCCTGACATCATGGCCAGGGAATGGCGCATCACTATTTCTGAGTTAGGGCCCTTCAGGGAGGGTGGTATGGGGGGCAAAGCTCCTGTAGCAGGCCAGGAATCTGGTTATTTGTAGTCAGGCCCATACCAACACAATAGCACATTCTTCTCTGCAAATGTACATGGCACCCTGGGGTGGAAAAAGCATGGTGTCTTGGTGTCTTAAATCTGCTATGAGGCTTTGCTTCTGCCCAGCTGTGTGATCTTGGACAAGTCACTTTGTTGGCCTCATTGTGAAATGAATAAAATAGAAAGGACATCAGGGATCTTTCTAGCCATTAATCTTTGTTGCAAGGAACATGGTTCAGGACAAGAAGATCTGTGAGGAAAAACAAAACAAAAAAACTCCCCAGAGCCGAGTAAACTTAGGAAAAGCTACTTTCAAGTTACACTAGTGTCACTGCCAGTGAATGAGTTTTGCATAGCTTTGAACATGCATTGCCTTGCAGTGTTGGCCAAACAATGGTGTGTGTTTGTGTTTGTTTGTTTGTTTGTATATAATGAAAGGCCTTTGTTTTCCCTAAACACCACTTTCAACACCTCAAGGTACATGGTGTTTCCTTGGAACACAATTAGGAAAACTCTAGATAAGAGGATTATGAAACACTTTTAGTGCGTTTCTTTGCTCTAAATTTTAGTTATTTGTGTGTGTGTGAGTGTGTATGCATGTGCACACTTGGTTGTGTATGTGTACAGTGTATTTGCAGGATCCCACAAAGAACAGAAGAGGGCATAATATCTCCTGAAAGTGAACTGCCTGATGTGGGTGCTAAGAATGGAAGCCAGATCCTCTGCAAGAGCAAACACTCTTAATCCCTAAACTATCCTTATCATGCTTTCCTTTGTCACATGTATGAAAGGACCATACTTCCAAAGTCTGCCCTGATGCAGTTGCCCTCAGTTGGGTGATTCAAATGAGAAACATCAACTGGAAAGTGAAATCCTGTACAGGCTGTAGAAATCCTTCCCTGGAGCCTTTGAAAAGGAGACAAGCCCACACTCTTGGATACAGTTCAGCTATGAGGAGAGGAGTATATAAAATGCTGGTTGAATTCTGGTTGGATGCCTGTTTCCATATTTGGCACAGACAATGAGGAAGACCCACAGACTCTGTCTTTACAAACTCACAGGCCAGTAAGGGACACACAAAATTGCAATTTCACAATTACAGTATTGCTGGGTGAGTGTTGAAAGAAGAGCCTAAAACAGATTGGGAAGCTAGGGACCTTCCTGAAAGGCATGATGATCAGGATGAGGCCTTCCACCCACCTCAAGGAGATGAAGAGATGTGTGGGAGTCAATTCAAAAGGCATCCAGCTTCTGATTGGTTGAAAGATACATAGACTAGGATCATATGAAGGATGAGTCCCAAGATTCCAGAGTGGGTAAACTGGTGGCTCATAAGCCCCAGGCAAATGGCTTCCTGCTGACCCCTCTCATGTGATTGGCATCAGGCTTGCATACTGTGCCTCAGGAAATATCAGATTCTGACAAGTTCCAGCTTTTCATGAACATCATCCACTCTGGCATCCTAAAGTATCTGTTCTCAAATGCTGAGGCAAACTTCCATCAACTAAGAGTGAGGGTAGTCTTGTGTTAGTGGACCAGATTCCCCAGGGGATTCTTATAACACAAGAACTCATTTCAATGACACTATTGTGGTAATTAGTACACTCCCTCAGCAGTTCATGATGCTGCAGGGAAGAGAAAAACCTGGACAGATGATTGCCATGCCAGGAACTGTGTACAGTCCTTGGGAAATCCACAAGGTCCTTGAAGTACAGGAAGAGTTGCTCACTGATTTGGAGCATGCAAAGTAGTTTGTAACCACAATTTTATAAAATCCTCCTTAGTATTATGATAACTCTAAATGAAAACATATAGGTAATTGAGAAACACTCCCCAAAGTCAAAGATTAATGATTGCCTTCCTCAGAGTGAATGACTCCATTATTATTACTAGTATGTGACATTGGTATGTAAAGCATGATGGAGGAAGAAGAAATGGGATGAAATGGGGATTCCTAGTTAAAAATGAGAAAACATTGACAAGGTCTATTTGCTATCACCTAGAAACAGACTGCCTGAGATAGTCAACAGTGACCTTTGGTCCCATTGTCCATTAGTTATCAAGCTTCCCTAACATTGACCTAGATACTTAGCAGGATCATCATACCATCTCAGAGGCCAAACCTTGTCCCCTGTCTGTTTCTATGAAAGTTTAATTGACAAATAGCTATGCCCATTCACTTAGGCATTGTTTCCCACTACTTCTATGCAACAAAGGCAAGAGATGAGTATTTATTACACAAAACAGCTGAAAGCCACATAACTTTAACTATTTCCTCCTAACCCTTTGCTGAATGACCAAACATGGTACAACAATACTGAGCCTCCCATCCCCAATTCTAAGTCTGTCTCCATGTCACCCCTTTCTTAGGCAAAACCAAGGTGCAGTCAGTAGGTTTTATTATATCAGTGTACACCAAGTGTTGAAGGTGGCGTACACTGAAGTGTACACTCATGCCCTACTAATTCTTTAAAATTTTAATATCACCCTACTGTCAAAGGGTGATACTACCAATACCAGTATATAATTTCCCAACGTTCTCTGAGTGATATGGCCAGGTAACGGTCCAAGATATTGAATAGAAGAGAAAATGTACTCAAAAAACTGAGAAAACACTCACTTTGGGTTTTCTTTCCTAGTAAGTGAAACAATGCCTAAACTAAAGTATGGTAAGACATAGTACAGTAAAAGAGCCCAAGTCCCTGGAGGCATCTTTGAATTACTGAACTATTGCTTACAATAACCTATTTCTGGGAGTTCTTCTAAGGTAAGCAAAATAAAGTTTAATTTGTTTAAGCCACCATATGTTAGGAGTTATTATCTGTCTTCTTGTTGTGCATAATCCTATCTGATATAGTTACCAGGAGCTTCAAATGTTTGGGGAACATTAGCAAAGCTATCCTGGCAGTAAAACAGCTTCATCAGGCACTTATAATATACACAGGGCTCATGAGACTACTTCATCTGCATCCTTGTTCATCACTGAACTCTTATTTTATAAGAGTATTCATTTATTTGTGCATGTATGCATGTGCAGGCATGTGCATGCCAGGACAGATGTGTGACAGGGCACAAAATTCAGAGGATAACCTTCTGGATCAGTTCCCACCTTCCATCTCCTTGAGGTATGGTTTAGCCTTGGTAGCCCTGACTTTCACCTCTCCTTACAGATGCATACAACCACATCAAGCTTTTTACAAGGATCCCAGGGATTGAACATGAGGCATCAGAATTGCATGTAGGCATTCCTACTCACTGACTCATCTTTATCCCATTGCATATTTCCTAAACGAACTTGATAAGTGGGCTATGGGTCTGGAGCAGGTGTTCCAGCTCTGGTCTGCCACAGGCAGCCTCTTGGTTCTGGAGCATCCTGTTCTGTCACTCCAGGTTTCCAATTTCTTCTTCTGTAGGATAAAGAAGCTAAATTTCAGACTCCTTTCTTCCTGTTTTCTCATGTTGTAATGAAGTTATGAAGGTTGAATCTGCACTGAGGAGGAATATTGTTGCAGGAGATATTTTTTATTATTTTATGTTGATGCTCTGAGATCACCAATGGAATCAGGTCTTGGTTCAGAGGATGGGGCCCATATTCAGCAGGTAGGAGTGGACCATGGAGTTTTCTAGAGGACTCAGGGGATATAAACAGATGCCCAAGAGGAATAGGGAGGATCCATAGGGGATAGGTGAGTCCTTTTGGAGCAGAGAAGCATAAAGAGTAGAAGTCGATGATCATTTTCTCTGTCACTCTATGGACTATCAGATTTTAGCCTAATATCTGACTCTCAATCATTTTTTATTAAGAAAACACTTTAGAATATGATAACAACTGTAATTGAACATTTAAGAAATGTATGCTGGTGACCAGAAAAGAAATCAAAATATAACATTTGGATTAGAATTGGGCTTATTTTTGTTTGTTTTTTGAGATGGGGTCTCACTTTGCAGCTCAGCCTGGCCCCAACCCTGTGGTCCCTGCTTCAGGCTCCCATGTGCTGAAAATACAGACATATCTTTAACGAGTGTGATGCAACATTTTTTTTTAGACAAAGGGAAAACACAAATTTATAAAGGGACAGTTCTTTTTGATGGTGTAAAACTCAAACTCAGTCTACAGATAAGACAAAGACTTACCTAAAACACAGTGTCTTTGCAAGAGACGTAAAATCCTCTTTTTAGGAAGTGCACCAAGTCCTTTCTGTCAATGGCTACTCAGACCATCTATATATTACAGCATTCTTCTGCCTACTGACGCAGAAGAATTATTATCATTTGGTGAGCAATGTCAGTTCCCAAGGCATATCTAGTATTTCTATTTTCACCTCCCAAAGCTCAGAGGCATCCTATCCTCCAGAAGAAAGTCACTGAAGAAAGTAAGTGACCCATGTGTGCTCAGAGGTCAAAAATGACAAAGTTCTTGTTCTAACTTCTGCCTGGTTTGCCACTACATCCCAAGTGGCAGATGTAGAATCAGAAGTATATCCCTAGTCACAAATGACAAATCTGACTTAGAAGCTGGAGTTAGGACATAGCTGAGCAGGTTCAGTTCAGGACTGAATTGAGCTAGGCTATTTGACTCTGGTCCTGGCTTCCCATATGTAAACCCAGGCTTTCATCTCATTCCCAAATGGTCTGATGCTTCATTTGGTGGCTTAGAAGTAGCAGCTTTACTTTATTTCTCTTTTGACTGTTGTCACATAGAATCAATGAAGCTCCAACAATTTATCCCAAATACATAGTTATAGACAGTGGGTCCCATGCCTTACAATAGCCTCATTATAGCTGATTTCAAAAAGAGGTTATGAGGAGATGCCCAGATATCTTTGGTAAGGGTAAATAGAAGAGATTTCTGGAGTGGACTAAGGGTAGGTGGGGATAGGAACATTAGTGATTAGATTGTGGGGACCAAGGAAAGAGTACTAAAAAAGGAGGCCATCTCCTGTGAGCTAGTTCAGTTGTTATCAGAGAGGCTTCATCCACCAACTGATGGAAACAGAGGCAGACCCAGAGCCAAACACTAGGCAGAGTTCAGGGAAACCTGCAGAAGAGGGAGTAAGGATTATAGGAGCCAGACGGGTCAAGGACACCACAAGAAAACCCACAGAATCAGCTAGCCTGGGCTCACAGAAACTGAACCTGCAATCAGGGAGCCTGACCTACGCCCTCTGCATATATGTGGCCATTGTGCAGCTTGGTCTTCTTGTGGGACTCCTAACAGTGAGAGCAGGGGCTGTCTCTGACTCTTTTACTGGATTTTGGGACCCTATTTCTCATAATGGATCCCGTTTTCCAGCCTTAATACATGGGGAAGTTCTTAGTCTTGATCCGCCATGTTTTGTTGGTAGGGAGGCCTGCCCTTTCCTGAATGGAAAGGGAGGAGGAGTGGTTTGAGGGGGTACAGAAAGGAGGAGGGAGGGGAAACAGCAGCTTGTATTTAAAATAAATAAACTTATTTTTTTTTCAAAAAAAAAAAGAAACAGGAAAGGAACGAAATAGAAGAAAATTATATGAATTGAGTCTTGGTCTGAGAAATCAATAAAGCATAGCCATGGCTCATTGTGGGTCTCTCCATCTGAGACAGACTCTGAAGATCAGGAGACCAGGCAGGAGTGGAGGGTCTTTGCTCTTGACTTCTAATTCAGCACTTCTAGACTCCCCAATTCATTCACTCACTCCCTCACAAACAAGAGCAGAGGTGGTCTAGTGAGGCAAAGTAGAAGAAATGATGAGCCAGGGCTTGTGAGGTAGAAGGCACCTATTCTGTGTCTTGATTTCCACTTCAGATGATGATAATTATGTGTCAGCCACTGTCCTAAGCAGATCATAGTCATTAACTCACTTAAATGTTATAACCATCAGTGAGGTAGGAAATATTTTAATTCTCTTATGTAGCTGAGAGAACTTATGGACAATGAGGTGAAAGAAAATAGCAAAAGCCACATGCTTTGGAAATAGAAATCTGGACAGTGTAGCTTCAGAAACATGCCCCATTGCTGTTATACTATACAGGAGGTAGACCAGTACTACACAGTGGAACTTTCTACTCTTATGGA
Source organism: Sigmodon hispidus (assembly GCA_004025045.1). Taxonomy (NCBI): domain Eukaryota; kingdom Metazoa; phylum Chordata; class Mammalia; order Rodentia; family Cricetidae; genus Sigmodon; species Sigmodon hispidus. Next base: position 359,247 of record PVIH01000028.1, read on the forward strand.
TGTGTTCTGTGCCATCTGATATGGAAACTATGTCTAATATTAGCCACTAGCCTGAATGAGGCCATCCAAATCTTGATTGTAAAAAATTAAAGAATACATTCTAATGAAGTTAATTAATTTATATATAAATAACTACATGTAGTCAGTGGCTAGCACTTGAAACACATGCCTCTAGACTGAACTGTGGACAGTGATGCTACAATCATCAGGAGTTCCAATATCTTAGGCAGGAAGTGAAAATCTGCTCTGTACAGTACCTGGCACGGAGTATGCACACAACACAGATGAGCACTATTTTAAAGTAGCAAGGATTTAACAAATCTTCATTTGCAATTTCCTTTCTGAATTGTAGAGGAAAAGAAAAAAAAAGCTCTGAAAAATCGAATTTGGTGTATGTACATTTTTATGCATATCAGGCTGTGTGTATTTAACTAACTTTAGCAGTGAAATCTAAATTGCCAGAAGATTGCATACAATAAATTTATCTTATTTATTGTATATTTTACAGCAGTACATATTAATGTATGAGTGGGGTACTGCCTCAATCCCAGTGGGGTGTGGGTGTTACATATTAAGTAATACATAGATCATGTAGACTTCCTCAATTCTAAAACACAGCAGGATCCTTAGGTTTCAAACAGAGCATCATAGATGTGTATCTGCATTTTTGTACCAAGATAACAGTGACAGACAGACAGGCGGAGAGAACGATGCCAGCAAAAAGTGGGAGCAATGGTTGGGTTTGAAGCCTCTCTGGCTGAGGACATAGAGCAGGGAAGCCTCCACAGCTGCTTTCTCGCAGGGTCAGCCATGCTTCAGACATCGCTGCAGTAAGTATCTTTAAATAGTCCTGCAGGGAGGGGACATAATACTCTTTTTTACCGGTCGAGTGAGTTGTCCTAGATGCTCTCTGGTTATTTGGGACTCACAGGGCAGTCAGTTGCTTCCCTGAGTCGAGCTAGTCTTTGATCCTTCTCTTCTGACTTCCTCCATGCCTTCCCCTCATACCCCTGAATGTCAGAGATTCAGATAGAAATACCTGCCTTACAAATATCTCCCTTATCCCAATAGCTGGCTTCATTACCTGGAATGTCTTGAACTGGCCTCATCCTTTGGGATCCAGCATCTTATTCTGTGGATCCCTGTTTGCCAGGCTACATTAAGGGGTGGTTACACAGGGAGGTAGAATCTATGTATGGTTTGGAGTAAATCACTTAGATTCTCTTCTGAGTACAAACACTCCTGTAAAAGGTGTTTTGTAGGCATAATGTACCTGAACATAATGTACCGGCAAAATACAGGAGACACAACGAAACACTTGATGAGAAGCAGCTGCTGGATCTCAGTAAGGCTCTTGTCATTGGGCCTGGGCATAGAAAAAATGTAATTATCTCTCTCTTTTTTTTTTTTTTTTTTTTTTTTTTTGCAGTAGAGGGATAGGGTATAGATTTGGAATAAGTTTGACCTGGGTTTGATTCCCCTCAAAGGGACCTTATAACCTGTGACTCTATTCCCATACTACTTCAGGACACTCCATAAGACTCAAGGTGGGGGCTGGAGAGATGGCACAGCGGTTAAGAGCACCGTCTGCTCTTCCAGAGGACCAGGGTTCGATTCCCAGCACCCACATGACAGCTAACAACTGTCTGTAGCTCCAGTTCCAGGCAAACACCAAGGCAAATAAATAAAGTTTAAAAAAAAAGACTCAAGGTGGACACACCTGTCTAGAGGCCCTAGCGAAGCTTGCTTTACTGGGTGCTTCTTTCTCCTGTATGCCCTTCCCTTCTGTAAATAGCCAATGACACCAAAGCCTTTCAACTTCACCTGCATAATAATGCCTAACTGAGAATAATGGGACTAAATACTATGATCAATGCAGAAGAGCTGCACAGCCCTTCTTAATCATCATCTAAAATGGCCATGCCATCGCCTGCAGCCACATCAAGGGAAACGTAGTGGGAGTGCTAGGCAGCTACTTCTTCCAAGAAGTAAGAATGTAGCAAAGTGAGCCTTCGTCCTTAATGATGGGATATAATTCCAATTTCACAACTTAATTATGACTGCATGAAAAGGACAGCCTGAAAAACTAGGTGTAGGGTGGGGAGCTTCATCTCGTTAGGTTCCCTGACACCTCATTAGGGACTCTGAAAAACATTCTGCTTCCAGGCAATTTTGCTACTATCTCGATTTTTTTCCACATTTATTCAGCTCCATTTATTTGACTTGACATGAGAAGGAAAATGAGATCTTTGATTTTTCTTTTTTGCAGCTCATCAGCTAGCACTTCTAGTTCCTATGTTGAACCACAAGCTTTTTTAAAAGGTTATGATCATGGACACCATAGGATCAGAGTTTCTAGAATAATCTTCCCAACACAGGTGTTAGCCTGTATCATTCCCCAAACCCACTTCTTCTCCAAATTCATGGGATCAACTCCCAAGCACAGCATGGGGCCCAAGCCCTCTTTACTTCTTAGACATAATTCTTACCTCCTTCTTTCAGAATGTCTATCATGAATGTAATGAGGTGACCCCATGTCTCTATGTCTAAGAGAAAGGGCTAGAGTATTCATGTTCCTTTTCCTCTACTTAGTCTAACAGCTATATAAAAAACATGCATGCTCCCACATTTAGTAAGATTCAGTTTTCTGTTAGCATGCTTGATTTTCCCCATCAGAACATTCTCCTCGCTGCATTGCATTGGTATACTAAGGCATCCTGTTTAAAATGGCAGCCTATGTACATATCTACCCACTTTCCCCACCTATGAACCCCATCCTTTCTAACTCTCCATTTTTCATGAATGCAGCAAAAGTTTAATCCCTACCAGTTGTGAGATGTACTAGGAGAACTTGTTACCTCTGAGATACCAAACCTGGAGAAACATGAAGGAAAAGAAGAGTGGGGGGGGGGGAGGAGTGGAGAAGGTAGGAAGAAATACTCATTCTTTTCAAAATAAACCAAAGATTTAGAATTTTCTTTTAATAATACTGATTTGGAGCCCTTCCTGGATCTTGAGTAGAAAAGGGTCAGGTTAATATTACAATACTGAATACCATACACCCTCAAACTTTTTCACAACCATGTACGCTGCATTGCATGAAGAGAAGAGTAAGCAATGAGACACCATTCTGTGGCACCAAATTAAGCAAGTGACAATACTATCTATGCCAGACACAGGGTAGGCTGTTTTTCAGCACACTCCAAAGTCCGCCAGTCTTTTCTTTGCTTCACTTGGATATGTCACATGACATCCACAATGGCCAAAGGAGGAAAAGTCTATTGCTGACTAGAACAGAAAAGGATATCTTGGTGTCATCAATATTAAACTGTTCGGAAGTTCTGCTACCCCTGTGCTGAACCTCCCTAAGATGTATGTTGATGAACTGCCACACTGTGGCAGTTACCTTGCCGGAGTTACCTGACAAGGGAGAGGGGATTTCCCACATGTTGCTAATTGTCAAAACCTAATGAGGTGACTTTGAGTAACACTTTCTTCTTCATGTCTGTGTCGTTGACTGTAAAGCAACCAGTATCAAACGCATAAGCAAGTTACAAGTTAAAAATAACCACCCTAGCCTCTTATATTTGTCCTATGGATGCAATGAAATGGTGTGCTATGAAAAAGCACTTGGTAAATCATAACCTGGTACAGGAATGACACTGAGTTGTTTTTGCCAATGGGCATCAGCTGAGGTCAAATGTATATTTTCATTTGGATTCATTGTATGAAGCAGACAGTTTCAGGACACAGTAGAGAGAATGAACTGGGGAGACCTCCATTGCCCTGTGTTAAAGAATAGCCCCACCAATTCCTGCCCAAGAGACCTGGCATGTATTTCATAATCTATCTGAGCCAAGGATTTGCCTAGAATATGGAGATGGTAGAGCATCAACAATCACTGTTAAAGATATTTCTGAAAGATAGACCTAACAAATTACACACATCCATTGATATGAACCCCATCTGTAAAATAGATGTTCTAGGGGCAGAACCAAAACACAGGTTGAGAAGGCTCTGAGGGTGACTATGAGCTCTTCAGGAAAAGTATGTGGAGGAAGTATATTTCAAAACAATTAAAAAATAAATCAGCAAATTGCAGAAATAAGATGGTCTTATGGTCTCCATGATTCTCTCCACTCTGCTTTCCTGCGTCTGCCTCCTCCTCCTCCTCCTCCTCCTCCTCTCAGATCTCTTACGGTGAAGAAGTTTGTTTTTTCAGCACAACTCTCACCAAGGCAGGAAGGAATACACACTCCATATGGTCACCACCTCTCTCCAGATCTAGCCTGGAGCTAGTACTAGCAAGGTACTCCAAGGACAGGATGGCATTTAAGCCCAGAGAAAAGATGCCACAGACACGGGAGATTTTTTTATTCCTCCCTGCTGCTCTGCTGAGTTTCTTTGAATGTATTAGAACATGTCATTAAGGATAAGTCAGGGGACCAGATGGCCCTCAGCATCTCTGCTGTCTTCTCGGGGCAGGTTTTACTTAAGCCCTACCCTATCTTAGAACATCTTTTAAACCATAGCCAAGAAAAGAATGATGAAGTGTAGCGGGATTTTCTAAGGTGAAGTAATTGTTGATGAGAGTGGGGGCAGGTGAGAGGAATAATAGCTAAGTAGGTCAAAAGGAAAGTATTTTGGGAGCTCTCTTGTTCTTCTATCAAAATGGAAGCATTTTACCTTGAAAAGCTCTTCGGTTTTAGGCAGCCTTATAATTTACCCTCTATAGAATATATTGTTATCCTTTGTTCTCTAAAATCATGTGGTATAACTGACAAGATCTGCCAGGGGTCCGGGGCTCCCTTATCAACTGTGTGATCTCAAGCCAGGCATTTGGAGTCTCTGGTCCTCAAAGTGACCATTTGAAAAAGGAGAGAGATGGACTTATTGGCCTTTTCCATTTGAAATAAAGTCTTTCTCAATTCGTGCCTGAGAGTGTGTACTTAGTACTGGGGAAGGGAATGGGGAAACACGTATGAATCTCAAGTTGTGTTGTCAGATATGGTCATAGAATGCAGCCATAGCAAACAACAAACAACCACTGTGTGCACCATTATATGCTATTATTAGATCTAGTATGTGGCTTTGTGAGACAGAGTAATTATGCATTTTATAGTTTAGTCTTGCATTCCTAATCCTCCTGCCTCAGCCTCCCATGTGCCAATATGACAGGCACGTGTCACCATGCTAGGCTTTACTAGACTCTCAACATCTGTGTTCCTACTTAAAACACCCCATCTGCCTGTGAAGTATTGGAATGTGACGGGTGTTATCCATCAGTTTCCTCTCCTTACCATCCAGAACCAGGTGAGAAATGCACACAGAAACCATGCGTTACTTCTGATAAAGCTCAACTGCAAAAAAAAAAAAAAAAAAAAAAAATGTCAGCCTGAGACCAGGATGAAGCCTATTGCACCTTTCTACTCCACTGACTCTCTTGAAGAAAGGACTTCTACTTGAAGGCAAGTGAAGAACAAGCATGGCTGTTCTGGAAGCTTGCAGAGATGCTAGCTTTGGTGACACCCTCTCCAAGTCCAGTCAGCAGAGGAGACATTCTGGCCTGTTGGTGGCCCACTAGGGCAAGTGCAGAGGAAGCAGAGGCTTCTATTCTTTTTGTCTGAAGACAGGGTAGAAGCTCTGTCTATCCATGTGGGCCCCATGCAGAAGACAAATCCCCTAAAAACTAGGATTGTTACATTTATAAGCAATTACAGCAGAGTTCCTCAGCCTTCCTAATGCTGCAACCCTTTAAGACAGTTCCTCATGTTGTGGTGACCCCACCCTAAAATTCTTAACTATAATTTTGTCGTAGTTACAAATAATAATGTAAATATCTGATATTCAGGATTTCTGATATGTGACCACTGACCTAGGAAGGATCAAACAGACTGTTGAAGATGGCCTAGCTAGGAAAAGGCATGTCAAAGTTTGCACCTGCCAAGCTCCTTTCTCTTCTCACTCTACCGCATGAAATCATGAACAAGTATGCAGCAAAGTGTGGTGCAAAATACTCAGTGGCATGTGCATCGAGTGAATGGGAGAAATGGCATAGACTATTTTAAAACATGTAGTGTAAACATCTAGGTTTTCACAGCAACTTGTCATCTCAGCATCTCAGTTACTGTGACTATATATATGCATACAGACGTATGAGTATGTGTTTATATAGCATCATCCTGTGGCAGTATGATCTGGGAGGCACATAAACAGGGAAATAAGAGGGTTGCTATAAAATTATATGTTATATACACACATATATAATCTTAGATTTTTTATAGATATAATTCCCAAGACCTTATTTACCCTGTCTTATGAACTCATGAAGAAATGAGCAACTGTAGGCTTCAGCACTAGCTAAAGTTTGTCTGTTAGCCTTAAAAATACACAGCATGCTGACCTCATCCCTGCCTTTTAAAATACATTCTCAGTATACTGTTTTGATTGTCAGCACTGGTTGCTGCACAGAGCTGTGATGTAATGTTAAAGTAGGAGATGTATCATGTCCAAGCAGTGATGAGCTTCCTGAATCTCCAAGACCAGCTTTGCCAGGATGCATGTCTCCTAAGTGATACTGGGACATCTCTACCTGCTTTTGTAAATTTGCATAGTCTTGTTGAATTACACCCAGGGAGTTACTTGTGAAGAAACAGGAGATAAATTGTTAATTATTGCATGTTTGACTTCTGCTTAGAGTCTCCTCATATTTAATAGAAGTGAACAATCCAGTCCATAAGAATACAGACTGTGGAGTCAGGTAGGACTTGCCACTTGTTAGTCATGTGCCCTTGAGCAAGTGCCTTTGACTTTCTTGGTCTAGGTGCAGGGCTAATAACAATGGATTCCCCATGAGAGGTGTCCTAAGCTTTGACATGTACCTAAGGCATTTAGCTATTGGACCAGCACACGCCAAGCAGTCAGAATGAACCAGTGGCTGCTACCACATGAGGTTTACAGTATGGTCATAACAGACCTCGATCTAGATCCATTTACCACCAGTGGATTTCAACTTTCCTAATGCTGTAACCCTTTAATACAATTCCTCACATTGTAGTGAACCCAACCACAAAATTACTTTCATTGCTACTTCATAGCTGTATTTTTGCTATTATTATAAACTATAATGCAAATATATATTATCATGTAAATACCTGTGTTTTCTAATGGTCTTAGGCAGCTCCTATAAAAAGGCTGCTTGCCCTCCAAAGTTTGAGAACAACTGATGTACCACTTTTCACTGTCATCATCATTAACATTTCTAATTTACCTTTATTTAGCTATCTTGTGTGTGCGGTGTGGGGGTGCTTGTGTGTTGTGAGATGTGTATGGAGGTCAAAGGAGGTCGTGAGGCATCTGTTCTCTCATTCCACCCTGTGAGACAAGGAGATGGAACTCTGGTCTTCCAGCTTAGTGACAACCTGTTAAGTCAGCTAACAGGTGCTCATCATAATATATTAATCAAGAGGAAGTTGATTTTCTCGTTTTCTTATTTTTTTGACATCCTTAAGTTGTAACAAAAGATAGAAATTATAAATTAGTGTAAAATGAGGCATTTTACCAGGAACTTGTGTTGACTGAAATACCAATTTGTTCATGGTGCACTGAGGAGAAAATTCCAATCATCTGGAAAGAAACAGCAAGGAGATGCAGCGGTGTTAGGAATGGCTTCCTTGTGTTAAGTGGTTCTGCATATTTATGGGGCTTTTAATCACGATAATGTTAAAAACATAAATTTTGGCTTTGTTGTACTTGAAATTCTGCATATTTTACCCTGGTTAAATTTAGTTAGGACTTTGTGGGTGTTCCCTTCACTCTGCATCTCCGTTAAACATGTGCAGTGAGGATGTTAATGAAAGTTATAGCAATGTCATCTATAAGAAGCTTAATGCTGTCTACGGGACTTGGGAGCACAGCTTCAGCTGCTGATCTCTGAGGGGATGCATCAGGCACACCCAATCTACTTTACTGACAGGAATACTGCCAAAGAGAGGGGATAGAGAGTGTCACTAACCCTTCTATGGAGGAGCCCGAAAGGTCATGCCTTAACTTGAAGTGGGCACATTCAGAACTCAGGCCACTCTCCCTCTCTGACTCTGTGGAAAGGAGCTGTCGGGTCTCACATTGACTTGGTTCTGGTATGGAGTCATTCTGACTGTTTTCTACAAAAGATGCTATACCTTAGCAGTCAGGATTGCCTGCTGCCATCCTGTGCTAAACCAAGATGCTTGCAGGGAAATAGGAAATGCAGAAGAGGCTTGATACTACTCCCCTTCCCCAGCAAGGTAATCTCCTGGCTTCCAGCAAGTAGGCACAGGCTGTGAGAGGCTGTTTGAGGCTGCTCTGGAGCTTGCATGGCCTTCCAGAATACAGAGATATCAAGCACAGTGCATCAGGGACCACTGGGAAGGGTTGAGAAGGGACTCATCTTCAGCAACCCCTTGGCTTCATAAGTAGATAGATATGCTACTCTCCATCACTGCAGACAAGGATCTGAGAACACGTCCTTGCCCCCTAGGTGAGAAGTGGAACACTATCTATCTACACACTCCCTAAAGAAGTAGCAGGTTTCCTGTTTGCTCCCAAGTCCTGACTATATGATAGGATAGTATGCACAGGGTTGGTGGCTCTGAGCCCCTCCCACATGGAGAAAGCCATCACAGTATAGATGCTCGATGTACACAGGTGCATGCAGGCTACAGAAATGGAAGTAGTGGACCCTGTCCTTCAGGATGACATAATTAAAGTGGATTAGCATAACCCGGATATCAGCTCTGACCTTCCTGCCCTTTAATAATGTGAACTCAATTTCCTGACCCTCAATTCAAAATTCCACTGAGGACTTTACCACCCCCACACCCACCCCACAACCCCACACATTCCCATGAGCTTATAATCTCTCAGGCATTTTCTCTATTTACATATCAAAACAGATAGATCATTATTAGTTCTTCCTTAAAACTGAACACAGGCCTGTGTCCTACTTTTTATTCCTAGCATTGAAGTTGCTACTTCTTTAGGGAGTGAAGAAAGAGCCTGGTTTGGCTTGCCATGGCTGCATGGTCTAGTCACATGCCTTTTTCTTTTATAATTTAAAAACATTATCCATATTTTCTCAGCTACTCATCTTACTGCATTTTAAAAAGCATCTATTTATTTTGGGAATGGGGGATCAGTGGGCATAGATACAACAGAACCACTCATGTTGGTCTGAGGACAACTCATGGAAACTGGTTCTCTTCTTCTACCATGTGGGTCCCCAGGAAGTGAATGCAGGTCCTCAGGTTTGGGAGCAAGTTCCTTTACCCACTAGGCCATCCTGCCAGGCCTCCATCACACACCGTATAACAGCATTCCATTGGATGTGGATGCATCTCTTCCTTTTCTATGGCAACTTCGTTTCCTTTGTTCACTTTCATCTCCACTTGATTGCTCCCTAACATCACCTTCCAAAGCATCATTACAGAATGCCAGTCTTGCTCCAGAACTCCCTTGTGTTGCCTGACAAGTCAGGTTTGGACTTCTTCCTCAGACACCTGCAGCCCTCTGGTTTCTCTTCTGTCACTGCCTTCTCTTCTTGAACAAGTCCTATCTCTTTCTGTCATTTGGCTCTCTCTCACTCAGAGCTGAAAACCCTGTGAGGGTAGAGAAGCCTCCCTGACCTGTTCCTGCCTGGAGGTTTCTAGCATAAATACCCCATACTTGTTCTTCTTGTGGATTCATTTTTAAATAGCAACTGAAGGTAAATTAATGAGTTTCTTTTTCAGTTGCTGAGAGATGGTTTATCCTTATTCAAAGACCTCAGCTACTTTTCAAATACATGAACTTCCTAAACAAATGAGGCCCCTCTAAGCCAGCACAAGTCATGCTGTTAAGTGTTCAAGTGTGAGCCTTTAATGCAGCCACTCTTGGCAGACAGTTAGCTGGCCTAGTGGATCAGTGATCGTAATTAATCTTCCCAGGGCTGACAATAACATCACCAGTTTCTCCTCCCAGGTTTCTCAATTACTCCTTTTTCATGCTCTCCACCTCCCTTTTTTGTAGGCTTCCTTTGACACTCAAGGCACACAAGGTTCTCATATTCAGCAGGCCTCTAGTTCCAGGGATACGGACCTATGTGACAGTATGCCATCACTTGCCCGATCTCTTTATTTGACTTAGTTTTTTCATAAAGTAGTATTTTGCTCTTTCACACTGCAACAGCACCAAGATGTTTATCATTTGTAAACAGGACAGTTTATAAGTGATAGGAATGTTTTATCCTACCCCTGAGACTGTAAAGTACATGATCAAGGTGCCAGCTGGCTTGGTGTCCAAGAAAGGCCTACTGTCTACCTTACATCCTCCTCATATGAAGAGACACACCCATAATCCTCTAATGGCAAAAGAGAGAAGAGCTGAGAAGCAATCTAGGGCCTTCATTCCCATTCAGGAGAGTCCTCATGATCTAATCACCTCCAAAACCTATAAACATCATCACTTTGGGATTAAAATTTCAATACAAGGATTTTGAAAGGACACAAATGTCCGAGTTCTAGCAAGTAAGACACAAGATGAAAGGGCATTGTTAAATCAAAATCTAGAAGACTGACAGCAGGTGATCAGCAGAGCTGCACCACGAATCCATCTTTCTATGGGGAAGAGGCTGAGAAGAGCGCACCAGTAGAACCCACTCCACAACCTCATTCCTTGCCTTTAGCCCTGTGGAGCCTCTAAGTCTCTGGGTTTTGTTGAGGACAGGAAACTGTCTCCCCACAAGGCTGCTGCAAGTCATCAGAGGCAATGAGAACATAAGAGCCCTAAAACATTGACTCAGTAAGATGTCCACACTGTTGTTATCTTTTTCCACTAAACTACTTTTGTGAGTGAAAATGTCAGGTGCCATCAGCCATTTACCTACCAGTATGGATCCAGAATCCTGGCATTATGAGGTATTTACACAAAGAAGCTGGTGGATTCTATGGCTAAAATAGCTTCAGAAACATGGGATAGCAAGGTGATTTATTTACTAAACAGAGCTAGACTAGTGACCTTCTCTGAATGTAGAATGGAAATTTTTTGCAATGTTTCTTAATTTCCTTAAGTCACTATAATGGGTTAATCTCCATTATCAACTGAACTGAGTTAGAATTATTTAGACATTTATTTTATTTGTATTTATGTGTATCTCTTTCTCCCCAATTCCATGAGCGTGCGATTGTGTGTGTACATGTGCACACACACGCACATATGTAAGCAAGCCCATGCATGTGCATACATAAAGAATAGAGTATTGGATTCTGTAAAGTAGGACTTACAGACACTTATGAACTGTCCAATGTGGGTTCTGAGAACTGAACTTGGGTTATTTGAGAGAATAACAGGGGCTCTTAACCTACCTTCCCAACTCTTTGAATCACCTCTGGATTAATGAAAGAGGAATTGCCTGGCCTAAATGTGGGGGATGAGGTCAGTACCATCCCATTGGATTTAGTCAGGTGACCTTATCACAGGGATAATAAAAGTAACCAAAAAAGATACAGATCCCTTTGTCTGTTCAGAGCATCAGGCATTGCTTGGGAAACACCACTTTCAAATAAAGGAAAGATGTGTTGTGGAAATTTTGGACATGGCTAAGGGATTCAGGGCAGATATCCTGGGGCAAATATAAGGTGCTTCTTGCCATTTGCCTTAGGACAGATAGTCCCAAGCCATGGAATGCTGAGAGTAACTGTGACTTGGAATCAGGAACATAGGGCTGCAGTCCTCACTCTGCTACCAAACTCTTGTGTAACTTTGGGCCAGTTAATCACCTGTTCAGGGGCTGGGTTTGCTCACATATAGAAGCAAGGCTGCACAGCTGAACAGCACAACCCCCAGAGACCAAGCATGAATGCTCAGATCACTGCAACAAAGTGTTTGCTGAGAGGGAAGAGCAGGAAAGACATGGCAGCATGCATATTTGATGTCACAGTAAAACACAGCAGTCCCCAGTCTTCAGATAATGGATTCAGGAGCAGGTGGCCTGGAATTAAAGGTCTCCTGGTAGCAATACCCCTGGTAATAGTGCAAACTAAGGCAAGTAACTATATAAAAGTCTATATCTAAGAAGAACATTTATGGAGAAGGTGCCTGCACTGCGCAACACATACTTTTCTCTCTCTAGTATCTCGAGGGAGGTATGTGATTTAGCCATCACTCCTCCTGGAAGTGGGGTCACTCTCTCTGCTGCCAGAATGTTTTCTTGGCTACTTGGGTACTCCAGCACACATGTCCTGCAGCCCCGTGTCCATAGCACATCAGACACTGAGGTCAGTGTCCAGTGTCTTCTCCATATCCAGGGCTACATTAACACCAGGATGCTCTTGCAGACAAAACTGAGCTCACTATTGGCAGCCAGGCTCTTGAAATGCCAGATTTACTACATGCAGAAGCCATTTGTGAAGTTTCACATTTGCATTTCCTATTCTGCTGGTGATAGATTGAAAGCATTAGCTTCAAAGCCAGTAAAACCCAGAGGCTGGATGGAATTCAAATCCACTGGAATCTACTGCATGCAACAAGTGCTTTCCCAACACCTCCTGGTATTGCTCACAAGGCAGGAAGGAGACTTACCTTTATCCTGGTTAGCAGGCGTCATTGCCTTTCCTAAATAACTGTCCCTTTTAATCCTGACTGTTAGGTATTAGTGACAATATCTGACAGGTAAGGGAGACTGAGAAAGAGATAACTTACTAAATGCCACAAATAAGTGGAGAATCCAGAAATTTTTTTTGATGCCTCTGTGTCTGAGTCTAGAGTGCTGAAAATAAACGTGTGTGCCACTTCCTGTAGATCTATTCTCTAATTTTTTTAAATGTCTACCCTAACATAATAATTTCAATCATTTTATGTATGTTATTTAATAAATATTATGAAACATCTTTTATCCAATGTATATAAGGAGACTTTTTTTCATTTTTTTATTATGAATAAAGAAGTCACATTTTCTATTCCTATACATCCTTAATCAAGGTCCCTTCCCCCTCCCACCACATCAGGTCATCTCTCTTTTCCACATCTCCCCATCCCCCCCTCCATGGGCAGGCAATCCCAAGGTCCTATGGTCTCAATATTGCTTAGTTCAGCCTCCACTCCTGGCAAATCCACTTTTCTCCCCCCAACCTCAAGACTGAGTCAGGTGTTCAAAAGTCCAGAATTTTATACGATACTTGTCCAATTCTAGACTCTGAGATTTCCACTAAAACCAAGCTGCTTTCTCAGGTCCAAATGAAATGTACATAATTGCTGTTGTCCCCACGGAGCTAGTGCTCACAGGAAATGACAGCACAGGGAAAGCACAAAGGTAGAAAGTGGACAGAACTGAGTAGAAAATGTGTGTGCTGGTTTGCTTTGGTTTCTGGGAAAAAAAAAAAAAACTATTTGTGTGTGAATATATATTTTTAGACACCAGTTTAAAAAGATGCTGAGGATAAAAGAGACTTGGTGGTTCATCCCTAAATCAAAAGCTATACTACAGCCCCAAGGGTCAGAGAACACTCACAAAGGTGGGGGAGGAAAAAAATATAAAAACCAGAAGACAAGGAGAAAGGTTGTGAGCATTACATGACTCACAGAAGCTGTGCCTGCTGGACTACACTGCCTCCTAGGCAGCAAGGGATGGGGAAGGAACTCATGGGGCTCTCCCACTTACTGACTGAGTACTAGCAACTAACAGATTCTAGGAGCTATGGAGGCATAGTATCCAGCTACATACGTACTGCCAAGCACACCAGGCTCTGGTCCATAGTAAAGCCATGGTCACATAGATGGTGCTACTTAAACTCTGTCATGCGCGTGGGGCAGAGATTGGTGAGAAAGAATTAGGGGTGGCAGAGATAGAGATGAAAGGGAAGCAAGGAGAGTCATTAGAATGCACTATATACCGCATGAAACTGTGAAAGACCAAAATTAATTTAAAATAATACATACACATGTGCATACTTTTTTACCACAGGAATCACAGAAGCATACCACTACAATCGTCAAGAGTCCTTGCAACTTACATTTTCCAAGTTGACTGTTTAAAGATAATGACATAATTTTCAGATGCCTTAAATGCTCTGTCTGAGGTCACAGAAGTTGACCTGGGCCCGGTTTCTGCTTCTTTGGCTATAGCATATCTAATTATACTGGTTTGAGCACTTTAGTTGAGTCCAAGACAATTAGTATGTAATTATGTTAACCCTTTCCCCATCCATTTATCTATTTCTCCTCCAACTATCTGCCTACCTTCTAGATATTCACTCACTTAACCGTTTATCTACCATCCAACATTCCCAGACATCCAATTTCCATATATCCACAATCTTGCATCCATTCCTGAATTATTGGTTACCCTATTTATCTACTTTTCATTTTCTTCAAGCTCTCCCATCCATCTATCTATCCAACCAACCATTGCCTTGTCCTATTCTAACCCAAACCCCAAGCTTCTTATTTGTTGTAGCAGATCCTACCAGTAGAAATGCTAATAAATGTGAGCTAGAGTTTTCTACCATAGTACAAGTTATATATTCAAGTATCAGACCTAGAATAAAGCATACCTGGAGATATATGAGTTCCCAGGTCATGGTTTATAGTTTCCAGTCTATAGTGGCTCTATAAACATACTGACTCTAAGCCAACATATTAGGCTCAGGGGGTATGGGAAGAGAATAGCCTGACACTTGAGAGCTATTCAAGACATAAAGTTAAAACCTATAACTGTCCAAAAAGAATATTTTCCCCACAAGATAAATATTATGACTTTATTTTAAAAATATAATGATGAGCAGAGGTATCATTTTCATCTCTATGTACCTATCCATAGATATTTATTAGTTAATTATGCATATTTATGTTTTTCATTTAATCAACATATCAGGTACACATTAATATCTTCTCCAAGCTTACCTTATGGGCACAGAAGACAAGTTTAGAGAGTCAATGTGCTCAGTTATAACAATAGTAAATGGAGAAAGGCTTAGTGCTGGCCCAGAGCTCTTGGGTCTTAGTCTCATACTAACTTAAACTGACTCCTTAAATAGTCTGCACTCCAAAACCAAAGAAATGACTCCTTGTCATGGAGTTTATAAAAGTCTCCTAGGATAGAATGTCTACCCCTGATACAGGATGCTGGGATACAGGGGACTGCTAAAGTCATTGCCAGTGAAACATTCAGCTTAAATGATGACACAGAGGCAAGAAGCAAGGTCAAGGCTCAGGGAAGAGCCAGTGGACAATCCTGATGGTGCAGGTGCACTGAAGTGGAAAAGCTGTGGCAAAGGATCTCAACCCTGTGAGATACAGAGAGCCCACCAAAGGCATGGGCAACAAAATGGAGCAATAGAAACTCTGCTGAGCATGAGAAACATAATGGATAATGGCGATTTTAGTAGAAAGTGATAGTGTCTCCTCCAGAGAAGAGGGAAGGAAGACTGGGTTCCTAGTGGGGATGGGGCAGTAGCGGGAGACAGAGAAGAAGAGTATGAAAGGTGAAGGGATGTGATGAACGAGTGTGTGGGTGAGTCAGTGGGTAGACGGATGGGGTAGATAGGTGGGTGGATGAAAGGATGGTGCTCAGGCTGTGTCCACTCCAGAGGGATAGAGCTCCTCTCTTTTGAACTCCACCAAGAGTGTATATAATCTTGGACTTTCCCCATCCCAGTAATAACCATCAACAATAGACATGACTACTAGCCAGTGTGACCTGGGCAATGCCGTACCTGAGACTCCTTCTTAGATGATTCTGTGCTGTCAAGTTGGTAGTTAAAGCTTAACCAGAGCACTTGCCATTCCCCTTAGATATGTGAACTTTGAAAAATTACTTAATCACTTCCAAATTTATTTACATATTGGTGTAACACTTTAGTTGGGAGGGATATTTGGGGTGTTAAATGAGGTAGTATATAAAATAGTATATAGTAGCTACTTAATGAATATAAATCACCATTAAGCTCTTTAAATCCTTATGATGAGATAGAATCAATCATCTTACTTTCTTTTATAACACCATTTTCCCCCCCAGTATCATTGGTTCCCAGATATCTTCCATCACAGTACCTTGTCATGGCAGGTTTTGTACCAGCATTAACCAGCATGGTTTCCCTCAAATCCATCCACTGAATGTTTTTCATTTAACAATGGGAAAAGCCATCTTTGTTCCTTCTCCCATCTCTCCTGTAAAGGCAAATTCTCATTGTTTGGTTAAGATTCCACGTCAGCCTAGATAGGAAAATTACCCTCTTTTGCTTCCCCAAATGTTCAGAATGCAATCAGGTGTCACAACTATGTCTTCAGCACTGACATGGAAAGGAAGTGACATTTTCAGCAGATCTTGCAGGGGGGCAGCATGTGATCAGATACCCATGTACTTGGCAAGGGCTGGCATTTGAAAACATGTATCTTCTCCCTCCAGACTCAACGGCACCACTGTACTGGAGGGTCTGAGAAAGTTGTAAGAAGCACAGAAATAAGAAGGCACCACCAAGACTTGGTTTCCTCTGACAAGATCTATTACCACCCATTGAGAGTTCAGAAATGAACTAGGGAAAAGTCCCAGTGATGCACCCATTTTGCTACTCATTTTCAGAACAAGCAATGCTTCAAATTGCGATCTTTTCCAGTCCAGTGACATGCACTAAGAGAGTCTCCCATTGTTGGACAACAACAGCAAGTCAGAGCTTTTGGTCAGCCATGTGGCCCAGGGAGAACCATTCCGGCCTTTGCAGTGCACTGAGTTGTGATATTTGCAAGGCAGGAGGTGCAAACACATTTTCAAGTTGCAACCTTTTGATATTGGAGAAGTTTATTGGGATGTAACCCCTCTGTAAGTGTAAGAGTATCTGTAGCTAGTTCCAGTGCAATGACAATTACATTAGAAGGTCCTCAACCTTCCTAATGCTGTGACACTTTAATACAGATAAATCCTCCTGTTGTGGTGATCCCCAAACAAAATTATTTCACTGCTACTTCATAACTGTAATTTTTCTTCTGTTATTAATCATAATGTAAATATCTGATATGCAAGATATCTCATATATGACCTCTGTGGGGGTCATGACTCATAGGTTGAAAACCATTGTACTAGAAGGTAAGGCAAAGCATGTTTGGAGCTGGCAGAAGATGTGGAAACTCAGCTTACTGGACTGGAAAAGGCTTCCCATAGAAAGGAGAACTCTTTAGTTTTGAAGTATAGATAGGAGTTCAGGGGAGTATGGGGAAAGTATCATAGGTAGAGGCTACCAGCTTATGGGAAGGGATCACCAAAAGTCCTCTTTATCTGTTCTTCTTCCCATGATGCTTTTCTCTGCTTCTCACCATGACTTATCTCTTTAATTGGTGCTCTGAGGAAGGTGGCCAAAGCAAGTGTTTTGTTGCTGGGAGCCCCAGGTGTTACCCTAAAGACTCCCAGTTGTAACTGTATCTTCCACTTTCAGTCCCCAGCTAATTTCCAACCTGAATCCAGTCATGGAAACTTCTCTATGTCCTAAAGTCATCGCTGGCCTGTGTATAGCCACATCATTATGCATATTGGTTCCCTGTCCTTCACTGCCTGTCTACATTTCAGCCAGATTTTACAATCCAACAC